>LR738709.1:571852519-571885710 GCA_902687465.1 Secale cereale
ATTTTAGAGTATCCACTTCAAGTTGTCTATGTACCACGTAAGCATCCAAGAAGTCCATATCCGCGGACCCGGCTATTCGAATAGATTATGATAACCCTGCAGGGGTGTACTTCTTCACACACGCTCTCGCCACTTACCGCCAGGTACACGTCGTGTATCTCGGCAACCTTCAAGCGGAAGCCTGGCGAGGGTGTCGGCCACGACCTGACTAACCACACAAGTCTCTCGTCCAGGTTTATCACCTATTCGGGTTCCATCCGCAAGGGAGTCCGGCCGAGGTTTCCATCACGGACCCAAACGATGTGTACAGGGTTCCCGAGCCCACCATCCGGGTGCCACTCGGTACACCGGGCCACGTGTGCCTAGTCTGTCCCAAGCCCACCCTGCCGGGTGCCACCTGGTAGAGAAATAACACTACCTACAAACACCAGAAACTAGTCGCAACTCCTGGACAGAGATCATGTTGATTAATAAGTCGAGAGGGGTCGAGTTACCGGAACCCAATGTGTGGTAGTAACTAGTCATTGGACAACATACTCGGAACTCAGTTCTTAGGGACGGTTCCAATGAGACAACCCACCATGTACTCCTACATGGCCTCTCACCACTACCTTTACCAAATCGTGTTCACACACTTAACCCTCAGCATCAGAACATATCATTTCACTCCAATTCATTCCCGATGAATTAGACCTGACACACTCTAAGCAATAGCAAGCAAGGCATGGTAAGATCACAACATGGCTTCAATCAACTCCTACACATGCTAGTGGGTTTCAACTATTTACTGTGGAAAGACAGGTCATGCAGAGGAATGGGTTCAACTACCGCAGCATAAAGTAGCAGTTGAAATTGTTGTTGTCCTAATGCAATAATAGGGAGCAGGAGCGAGAGAGGGATTGTATCGGAATGAACAAGGGGGTTTGCTTGCCTGGTAAAACAACGTGCAGAACACTGCTCCTCTGACAGGTACTCTGGATCGGTCTCCGGAGCTGGACCTATCGAGAAGAACGGTGCCGACAATCAAACACAAGCATATGCAACAATATGATGCATGAATATGGCATGAAGTTATGATGTTGTTTGGGCTAGTGCAACTAGCATTCAATTTGAAAGAAGTCCATTTGAACAAAGGGTTCAAATGCAATTTTAAAAATAAGCATTCTAAATGCCAAATATGTGTTTTCAAATAAACAGTAGGTTTAACTTCATTTGTCATGCATGAAAATGGTATAGATGGATAGATTGAATTTTTCTGATAATTTTTCATATATAATTTATTTCATTCTGAGCTACGGTTGAATTTCTGTGATTTTTTGAAGTTTAGGCCAAATTCTGAAATAAATAAATCATTTAAGATTTATTTAAAAACCAGAACTGGATTATTGCGTCAGCATGACACAAGCTTGACGTCAGCAGGTCAAAGGGGCTGTCCAGAGTCAAACCTGACAGTGGGTCCCACTGGTCAGTGACTCAGTTAATTAACTAAAGTTTAAAACTAAACTAACCAGACACGGGCCCACATGTCAGTGTCTAATTAGTTTAATGTCAGTAATTAAAACTTAATTAAACCCTAAACTAAAAAATTAGTCAAGGCTGGCCCCACATGTCATAGGCTCAGGGGAAGTCAAACCCGGTGGGTTTGGGTCAAAACCCACCGGCGGTTAGCCGCCGGCGAGGCCGAATGCGGCGGAAGGCGTCGGAAACTCGCCTCCGTCGACCATTCGAGCGGCGGAGGGCATCTACAGGATGTGCAGCCTCTTGCGCATCCAACGCGCTAGGCGGCAGCAGCTAGAGCGGCCGGAATCGTCGCCGGCGTCGAGCCCAGCGGCGGTCGGAGTTCGGGCGTCGTCGGTTTAGGTGCTGCGGTGCACGAGAAGGCGAGGGAGTGGGTGCGTTGGGTTCCTGGGGGTTTCCTGAGCACGATGACGTGCCCCGTTGTGAGCTTGTGCGGCTGTGGCCACGGCTACACCATGGCCGGCGGCGAGAAGCTTTCGGCCGCGGGAGGAATCGGGGCTAAGGGACAGGCGCGAGAACGAGGGAAGGGGGGAAAGGTAGAGGAGCTCACGGCGATCTCGAAGGCGTCGACAGCGAGCTCGGGGACGCGTCGGAGCGGGCGCACGGTCGCCGGCGATCTTCACGGCCGCAGGTTGAAGACGAGGTCGACGACGGCGCTCCAGGGCTTCTGGCGTCGGGCAGCTCGGCGAGGAGAAGGAGAGGAACGGGGCGGAGCTTCTGGGCACTCCGGCAAGGCGAGAGGGGGACGGTGGCCACGGCTACGGCGAACGGCGGCGACGGTGGCGTTCGGGCATTTGCGAGGAAGAGCACCAGGAGGGGGAGGAAGGAACCGAGGGGGAGTGAGAGGGTCCAGGGGGGTGTGTGGCGTCGTCCAGTGACGTCCAGGCGCGTCGGCAGCGGCGGAAGCAGGAGGTGGCCGGGGCGCGTGGCCGCGGGCGTCGAGCACGCGCTCGTCCTTCTGTCAAGGAGGAAGACGACAGGGAGGAGCGGGCTGGGCTGGCCAGCTGGGCCGGCCAGGCCGTGCTGTGCTGGGCCAGCACAGGTAAGTCTCCCCTTTTTATTTTTCTTTTCTATTTTCTTCTGACATTTGTTTTGATTTAATTTCTAAATTAAATCATTTATTTTCCTTCTAACATTTTATTTTGCAGGGACCTAGGAATTAAACCAAGCCCCTAAAAATAAAGAACCAGAATTTTGGACATATATAACATATATAATAATTATATATCCAAGCAAATATTTATTGCATTAATTCCAAATGCCCAAAACAAATGCTTATGGGCTTCTAATAATATTGGCTTGATTTTTTATCTCTGACCAATATTTTTAGAGGGCACATGAACATTTTCTTGGACCTTTTTGGAGCAACTTTTATTTGGGTCATTTTCAAAAGGGTTTCTGAGGGTTTCACAAGTCCTCATTTCAATTTCATTTGAAAATTAACCATGATGCAAACAACAAGGCTAACCTAGTGCATAACAGAACTAGGGTTGTGACAACTCGCCTCCACTCGAAAAAATCTCGTCCCGAGATTCAGGAGTAGGTGGAAAGAAGGTGGGGTACTCCAGTCGGAGACGATCTTCTCGCTCCCAAGTAGCTTCTCTCTCGGAATGATGAGACCACTGAACTTTGAGAAACTTGATGTTATGACGTCGAGTGACACGCTCTGCTTGATCCAGAATGCGAATGGGATACTCTCGATATGTGAGGTTATCTTGGAGATCAAGCGTTTCGTGGTCCACTCCGCGGATGGGATCCGAGAAGCAACGCCTGAGTTGAGAGACGTGGAAGACATCATGAACTCGAGAAAGATGTGGGGGTAGTTCCAATTGGTAGGCAACCTCTCCTCGTTTAGCAAAAATGCGAAAAGGACCAATGTAACAAGGAGCCAACTTGCCCTTGATACCGAAACGATGGGTACCCTTCAAAGGAGTAACCCGAAGATAAGCTTTGACACCAACCTTGTAAGCCACTTCCTTATGATGACGATCATACTGGCTCTTTTGACGAGACTGGGCTGTTTTCAAATTCTCACGAATGATACGAACTTGCTCTTCTGCTTCCTGGATCATATCCGGTCCAAAGAATTTTCTTTCACCGGTTTCTGACCAGTTCAAAGGTGTTCGACATCTTCGTCCATAAAGAATCTCAAAAGGAGCTTGCTTGAGACTAGATTGATAGCTATTGTTATAAGCAAACTCGGCGAAAGGAAGACATTTCTCCCAATCCATACCGAAAGAGATAACGCAAGCTCTAAGCATGTCTTCGAGAATTTGGTTAACCCGTTCCACTTGACCACTTGACTGAGGGTGGAAAGCGGTACTAAAAGAAAGATGGGTGCCCATGGCAGTTTGGAAACTCTCTCAGAAATGGGAAGTGAAAAGACTACCACGGTCTGAATTGATCTCTAGTGGGACACCATGAAGTGACACTATTCGAGAAATATACAAGTCAGCAAGCTGACTAGCAGTGATACTCTCTCGAACAGGTAGGAAGTGAGCCACTTTGGAGAGACGATCAATGACTACGAAGATAGCATTATTCCCTCTCTTGGTCCTGGGAAAGCCGGTGATGAAGTCCATACCAACTTTATCCCATTTCCACTCAGGAATAGCTAGAGGCTGAAGGGTGCCAGCAGGTCTTTGATGTTCTGCCTTAACGCGACGACAAACGTCACATTTAGCAATGAACTCCGCAATTTCTCTCTTCATCCTAGTCCACCAGAACCTCTGGCGTAGGTCCTGATACATCTTAGTACTACCGGGATGAATCGTGAGAGGAGATTCATGAGCCTCTTTAAGGATCAATTGTCGCAGATGTTGCTTCTTGGGAACCACCAGCCGGTTTTGGAAGAGAACAACACCTCGATCATCCATAGAGAAACATCCACCAACTCCCTTTTTAATGTTTCTCTTGATCCGGGTAATTCCGGTATCATGCTTTTGGGCTTCTATGATATGATCCACAAGAGTAGGTTTCGCCACCAAAGTTGAAAGGAATCCGTGAGGAGCAATGTGAAGGTTAAGCTTACATAGTTCCTCATGGAGAAGTGGTTGGCCCTGCTGCAACATGAGATTGTTGCAATAGGTCTTACGACTTAGCGCATCAGCCATGACATTGCCCTTGCCCGGGGTGTAGGTAATCCCTAAGTCGTAATCGGAGATCAACTCCAACCAACGTCTTTGCCTAAGGTTCAAATCTGGTTGGGTGAAGATATACTTGAGACTCTGGTGATCGGTGTAGATCTCGCAACGATTACCAAGGAGGTAATGCCGCCAGGTCTTAAGTGCATAGACTACAGCTGCAAGCTCTAGATCATGTGTAGGATAATTCTCCTCATGTGGATGCAACTGTCGAGATGCATAGGCAATCACACGACGATCCTGCATAAGAATGCAACCTAGTCCCTGTCGTGAGGCATCACAGTAGATAACAAAGTCCTTAGTGAAATCCGGTGGCACAAGTATGGGAGCAGAGGTCAGGCGTCTTTTCAGTTCCTGAAAACTGTGTTCACACTGTGGGGACCACTCAAACTTTTTATCTTTCTTAAGAAGTTCTGTGAGAGGTTTGGCCACTTTCGAGAAGTTTTCAACAAAGCGGCGACAATAGCTGGCTAGACCAAGGAAACTCCTAACTTGTTTAACTGTTTCAGGCGGAGTCCAGTCAAGAACGGCCTGAACTCTCTCAGGGTTGACAGCAATGCCCTTCCCTGAGATTACGTGGCCGAGATAGGTCACTTCTGGCAACCAAAATTCGCACTTGGAGAACTTGGCATAAAGGCGGTGCTCTCTGAGTTTTTCTAGAACAAGTCTAAGATGTTCGGCATGCTCTTCCTCGTTCTTCGAGTAAATAAGAATATCATCGAGGTAAACCACGACGAACTTATCCAGATACTCCATGAAGATCGAGTTCATCAAGCGGGAGAAAGTGGCTGGAGCATTGGTTAGACCGAAAGACATGACGGTGTACTCGTACTGGCCATAACGAGTGACAAAAGCCGTCTTAGGAATGTCTCCGTTTTTAATTTTGATTTGATGGTAGCCTAACCTCAAATCCATTTTGGAGAAGACTGAGGATCCAGCGAGCTGATCATACAGGTCGTTGATCCTGGGGAGCGGATACTTGTTCTTTATCGTGACCAAATTAACGGGACGATAATCTACAACCATCCGTTCCGTGCCATCCTTCTTCTTGACGAAGAGGACGGGACAAGCCCAAGGAGAAGAACTAGGACGAATAAAACCCTTTTGCAAGGACTCATCAAGTTGTTTCTTAAGCTCAGCTAGTTCTAGGGGTGCCATCTTATAAGGTCTCCTAGAAATTGGAATAGTTCCTGGGATAAGATCTATGACGAACTCTACATCCCTATCAGGTGGAACACCTGGTAGTTCTTCTGGAAAGACATCCGGAAAGTCTCGGACTACCGGGATATCTTCAAGGTCTGGAAGGGGGCTGGCATTAAGAGAATAGAGTTGACGCTTTGCAACTCTAGTGGAGACAGTGACTATCTTGCCAGATGGGTGTGTAAGCTGAACAGATCTAGTGTAACAATCGATCTTGGCATGATGAGCTGTCATCCAGTCCATAGCCAAGATGATGTTAATATCTGAAGACTTGAGGGCTATGAGTGAGGCAAGGAATACAAGTCTGTCAACAAGGATTCCATTACCATGGCTTATTCTGGTAGTTTGCCATCTAGACCCCGGGGTTTGGATTTCGAGCGGAGTTGGCATGTCACAAAATGACATGTCGTGCAAACGAGCATAGCCTTCAGAAATGAAGGAGTGAGATGCTCCGGTATCGAACAGAACCGAAGCCGGATGGCAATTGACAAGGAGTGTACCAAGAACGACATTTGGATCATCATGAGCGTCTTTAGCTGAGACGTGATGCACACGTCCATGTTTAGTGGGAGCTGGATTTGCAATGATAGTCTTGCGTGGTGTCTTACTACGAAGAACGGACTTCTCGGGCTGGGGTGGAGCAAGACTGGCCTGAGAACAGTCACGTGCATAGTGTCCTGGCTTTCCGCATGTAAAGCAAGTCCCTGAGGTAGGTCGTGGACCCGCATTGACAAGCGGTTTGCCAATAGGCTTGGGTGGAGCATAAGACTGAGCTGGATAAGGTACCACACAAGATGGCATCGAAGGATAAGTGGGTGGAAGAACAGAGTTCGGAACCCAAATCCGGCGCTTCTGAGAACTAGAACCGGAAGAAGATCCCAAATCAAGGGTGTGCTTACGAGACTCCTCGTAAGTGAGTTGAGCTGTCTCTGCATTGATGGCCTTGTTCACAAGAGCCTGGAACGTGTTGCAATGATGCAAGTGGAGATCATGACGCAGTTTGGGGTTGAGACCCTTCCGGAACCTAGCCTGCTTCTTGGCGTCCGTGGACACTTCTTCTGTAGCACAGCGGGCGAGGTTCTCAAACTCTCGACTATAAGCATCAACAGCCATCTTAGCCTGTGTAAGACTACAGAACTCTTCTCTCTTACGATCGATAAGGGCTTGAGGAATATGATGCTCACGAAAAGCCTCGGTGAAATCTCTCCAGGTAGGAATCTGGCCAGCTGGAATCATGGCCTCATAGTTCTGCCACCAAAGACTAGCAGGACCTTCCAGGTGATAAGTGGCATAGATAACCTTGTCATCTTCAGCTACGTTTGCAGAACGCAGCTTGTAAGTGATACTACGGAGCCAGTCATCTGCGTCGAGTGGCTCAATGGGATGATGGAAGGTGGGTGGTTTCAGACGAATGAAGTCATGGATGGTTGCTGATTCCTTGCACTGATGTGCGGTATTCTCCTCAATACGTGCCAACAAGCGGTTAGACTCACGCTTGTTTCTCTCCATCTCTAACATTAACTCCGCCAACGAAGGCTGGTCGGGAGGATCCTCCTTATCCCTACCACTTCCGTGGTTCTGTCTACGAGCAGCTAAGCTTCGCTTAACTGAAGACATCCTGAGAAGCGAAACCGAAGACGGAAACATCAACAACTATAGGATGCATAAAGGTAGAACAAGGATTTAGTATCTCTCGAACTACTAGGATAATTCCGGCAGCATAACGACAGTAAAATGCTCAGAATGAGACATCCTGCCAGAAAAGGGTAGTACAACATCTCAACATCATCTCTCAAGGTACTGTGATAGTACTAAAACAACTGCACCGGAAGAACTTAAAAACAGGAGTAGGACTCTGATCAACCAATCCTAAGGGACTACGGAGTAGTAACTCGTGATCCTGATAGACGGAAAAGATAGCCTAGTTCCTTAACCCCGTAGGAAAGGTAAGATGACTCAGATCAGAAGACACGAGGTAAAAGGAGTAAAAAGAGTCTTACGTTCCCTTCCACAATCAATTCCCTTATATAACTAAGGTATTTCTAGACTCAACTTCGACCAGTTTGGCTTGGTAATCCTACAGGCAGTCAGGCTCTGATACCAACGCTGTCGGGACCCCGATCCTAAGTCACACCGATCTAGCATGTAACACACCATATCACTTTGCGGCCTCACGCACGGTATCCCCACGGGTGCCACCTTACCTGGCCCGGGACCGTTTGCGCATTTTGGCTCACGTATATGATAGTGTCGCTAGCATCCATATGACAGAGAACCCGGGCCGACATGACCAGTTATAAACCAAAAGTGGCACTAAATTACAGAGACAGGCATCCGTGACCCAGCAACGAACGTGTCGGTCATCAACGTATGAACCCAAGTCGTAGCAAGCTACAAGGACTTAAAGGAACAACGCGTGACATTTCCCCTAAGGGACAGACACAGGAACGAAGAAGGACACATGCCGGTCAGCCTAAGTGTTCCGGAGCAGTAGCAAGCTACCAAGGCTCAGTGGAAACACTAGGAGACATTTCCCTGTAAGATAGGCTACCAAGGGTAAACAACTAGGTGTCGGATCCCACACATACCAAGCATTTCAATAACATACACACAATATGCTCAATATGTGCAAATACAACATGGCATCACAACAAGACTCTAATAAACAAAGTATTTATTCATTAGGCTCCGAAGAGCCAGATATTACAAACATGGGTCTCATGACCCAACATTCAGAGCATACAAGCAACAAGCGGAAGCACTACATGTCTGAGTACAGACATCTACAAATGAAAAAGGCTGAAGAGCCTGACTATCTACAACACTCGTCCAAGATCGTAGCTGAGGTATCAAGCTACTTGTCGAAGTCCAAGCGGAACTACTAGTGAGACATCAATCCTATCTGCAAAACATAAATTAAGCAAACATGAGTACAAAGGTACTCAGCAAGACTTACATCAGATCCTATCATACATGCACATGTATCAAGATAGCAAGGTGGGGTTTAGTTGCAGCAAGCCAGCTTTGACTTAGTGGCTATCCTATTCTATGATTGCTGGTAACTCTTTTGAGGTGGCGCACACGAGTCCACTAAGCACCACACAATACACCACTATAGATTCATTCCCGTCTCCCTACGAGAAGGCCATCCATAGCACTCACACTTATCTTGAGCATTTTAGAGTATCCACTTCAAGTTGTCTATGTACCACGTAAGCATCCAAGAAGTCCATATCCGCGGACCCGGCTATTCGAATAGATTATGATAACCCTGCAGGGGTGTACTTCTTCACACACGCTCTCACCACTTACCGCCAGGTACACGTCGTGTATCTCGGCAACCTTCAAGCGGAAGCCTGGCGAGGGTGTCGGCCACGACCTGACTAACCACACAAGTCTCTCGTCCAGGTTTATCACCTATTCGGGTTCCATCCGCAAGGGAGTCCGGCCGAGGTTTCCATCACGGACCCAAACGATGTGTACAGGGTTCCCGAGCCCACCATCCGGGTGCCACTCGGTACACCGGGCCACGTGTGCCTAGTCTGTCCCAAGCCCACCCTGCCGGGTGCCACCTGGTAGAGAAATAACACTACCTACAAACACCAGAAACTAGTCGCAACTCCTGGACAGAGATCATGTTGATTAATAAGTCGAGAGGGGTCGAGTTACCGGAACCCAATGTGTGGTAGTAACTAGTCATTGGACAACATACTCGGAACTCAGTTCTTAGGGACGGTTCCAGTGAGACAACCCACCATGTACTCCTACATGGCCTCTCACCATTACCTTTACCAAATCGTGTTCACACACTTAACCCTCAGCATCAGAACATATCATTTCACTCCAATTCATTCCCGATGAATTAGACCTGACACACTCTAAGCAATAGCAAGCAAGGCATGGTAAGATCACAACATGGCTTCAATCAACTCCTACACATGCTAGTGGGTTTCAACTATTTACTGTGGAAAGACAGGTCATGCAGAGGAATGGGTTCAACTACCGCAGCATAAAGTAGCAGTTGAAATCATTGTTGTCCTAATGCAATAACAGGGAGCAGGAGCGAGAGAGGGATTGTATCGGAATGAACAAGGGGGTTTGCTTGCCTGGTAAAACAACGTGCAGAACACTGCTCCTCTGACAGGTACTCTGGATCGGTCTCCGGAGCTGGACCTATCGAGAAGAAAGGTGCCGACAATCAAACACAAGCATATGCAACAATATGATGCATGAATATGGCATGAAGTTATGATGTTGTTTGGGCTAGTGCAACTAGCATTCAATTTGAAAGAAGTCCATTTGAACCAAGGGTTCAAATGCAATTTTAAAAATAAGCATTCTAAATGCCAAATATGTGTTTTCAAATAAACAGTAGGTTTAACTTCATTTTTCATGCATGAAAATGGTATAGATGGATAGATTGAATTTTTCTGATAATTTTTCATATATAATTTATTTCATTCTGAGCTACGGTTGAATTTCTGTGATTTTTTGAAGTTTAGGCCAAATTCTGAAATAAATAAATCATTTAAGATTTATTTAAAAACCAGAACTGGATTATTGCGTCAGCATGACACAAGCTTGACGTCAGCAGGTCAAAGGGGCTGTCCAGAGTCAAACCTGACAGTGGGTCCCACTGGTCAGTGACTCAGTTAATTAACTAAAGTTTAAAACTAAACTAAACAGACACGGGCCCACATGTCAGTGTCTAATTAGTTTAATGTCAGTAATTAAAACTTAATTAAACCCTAAACTAAAAAATTAGTCAAGGCTGGCCCCACATGTCATAGGCTCAGGGGAAGTCAAACCCGGTGGGTTTGGGTCAAAACCCACCGGCGGTTAGCCGCCGGCGAGGCCGAATGCGGCGGAAGGCGTCGGAAACTCGCCTCCGTCGACCATTCGAGCGGCGGAGGGCATCTACAGGATGTGCAGCCTCTTGCGCATCCAACGCGCTAGGCGGCAGCAGCTGGAGCGGCCGGAATCGTCGCCGGCGTCGAGCCCAGCGGCGGCCGGAGTTCGGGCGTCGTCGGTTTAGGTGCTGCGGTGCACGAGAAGGCGAGGGAGTGGGTGCGTTGGGTTCCTGGGGGTTTCCTGAGCACGATGACGTGCTCCGTTGTGAGCTCGTGCGGCTGTGGCCACGGCTACACCATGGCCGGCGGCGAGAAGCTTTCGGCCGCGGGAGGAATCGGGGCTAGGGGACAGGCGCGAGCACGAGGGAAGGGGGGAAAGGTAGAGGAGCTCACGGCGATCTCGAAGGCGTCGTCAGCGAGCTCGGGGACGCGTCGGAGCGGGCGCACGGTCGCCGGCGATCTTCACGGCCGCAGGTTGAAGACGAGGTCGACGACGGCGCTCCAGGGCTTCTGGCGTCGGGCAGCTCGGCGAGGAGAAGGAGAGGAACGGGGCGGAGCTTCTGGGCACTCCGGCGAGGCGAGAGGGGGACGGTGGCCACGGCTACGGCGAACGGCGGCGACGGTGGCGTTCGGGCGTTCGCGAGGAAGAGCACCAGGAGGGGGAGGAAGGAACCGAGGGGGAGTGAGAGGGTCCAGGGGGGTGCGTGGCGTCGTCCAGAGACGTCCAGGCGCGTCGGCAGCGGCGGAAGCAGGAGGTGGTCGGGGCGCGTGGCCGCGGGCGTCGAGCACGCGCTCGTCCTTCTGTCAAGGAGGAAGACGACAGGGAGGAGCGGGCTGGGCTGGCCAGCTGGGCCGGCCAGGCCGTGCTGTGCTGGGCCAGCACAGGTAAGTCTCCCCTTTTTATTTTTATTTTCTATTTTCTTCTGACATTTGTTTTGATTTAATTTCTAAATTAAATCATTTATTTTCCTTCTGACATTTTATTTTGCAGGGACCTAGGAATTAAACCAAGCCCCTAAAAATAAAGAACCAGAATTTTGGACATATATAACATATATAATAATTATATATCCAAGCAAATATTTATTGCATTAATTCCAAATGCCCAAAACAAATGCTTATGGGCTTCTAATAATATTGGCTTGATTTTTTATCTCAGACCAATATTTTTAGAGGGCACATGAACATTTTCTTGGACCTTATTGGAGCAACTTTTATTTGGGTCATTTTCAAAAGGGTTTCTGAGGGTTTCACAAGTCCTCAATTCAATTTCATTTGAAAATTAACCATGATGCAAACAACAAGGCTAACCTAGTGCATAACAGAACTAGGGTTGTGACAAAACCGCCCAGGAAGGGCCGGTTTATACTTATCAAAGATTACTTCTACAGAAGCCCAACGGAACATGGAGCATGATGCTTTACACCAGAAGACTTAAAGCCCAAGATGTGTTAGGGCCCATGATTTGTAAACTGCCTTACGGCGTGTAACTTGTGATGTAAGATAGGAAAGATAGAGACCGAGCCCGACAAGTTTATGAGCCGGCCTCGGGATTCTGTGAACCAGACCGGGCGTCACCTCGTGTATATAAAGGGACGACCCGGCGATGGTTCAAGGACAAGAAACACAACCCGACACACAGGCAAAGCGGATTCGCTCCCTGGTCATCGAAACCCTAGCAATATTACACCAAACTAGACGTAGGCTTTTACCTTCATCGAAGGGGCCGAACTAGTATAAACCCTTGCGTCCTTGTCCGCATTAACCCCTTTAAGCTAACCCGTAGCAATGGCCTCACGACTAAGTCCTTTTGCTAGGACATCTATCGTGACAAAACCACAACAGTTGGCGCTCACCGTGGGGCCATCGCACGATGGTTTCGAGTTCTTGAAGGGCAGCTTTGAAGGACTCAAGGGCTATGCAGTGGGTCGGATGACTAAGAGTCGTCGCGGCAAGATCTACATCGACGATGCAGGCTGGGGCCCCGAGGCCGATTCAATCGAATACGGGTACCGAGTCCCCTTTGGCGGCATCCACGTTCTCATCGGCAAGATCGGCGAACCAGGCCCTCAGCCGCACATCTTCCCCGACATCGTCGAGTCGGCTCAGCGTGTGAGACCTGCCCGGATTCGGCCCGCCGTGAAGCACGTTTTCGTCGGAGCGGTTCATGGAGCGCAAGCTGAAGATGGATCGGACTCCGGTGGCGAGACCGTTGTTTATTCCGGCGACGAGTCGTCCTGTGGAGAAACGGAATCTTTGTATCTGTTGCAGGATGGCCGGTCTGGGGGCTTTTCCGATGGCGATAGTATTCCGGGCCCCTAGATCCGCCAAACCGGGTCGCCGTCTTCATGGCCGGATCACAACCTGTGCAACAGTCATCAACTACGGCGGCATTAAGATCAAACACAGCGGCGGCTAGGGCTGGAGGCCCTGTTCCATCGCCGGCCGAAGTTTTGTCTACTTTAGTCGACACTTTGACAGCACTGTTAACTGCGGAGGTTGGCCAGGCCGAGAAGGAACAGCATGATGCAGAAGTTGCTCAAGTAAAGAGCTAGATAGATCAAGCAAAATTGGACCTAGCTGCTGAGAACACCAGGATGGTTGCAAGGCAGGCCGAGCTGGATGCTCAGGCTTACCGGCTCATGTTGGATCAAACCGCTTCCCACGACGTAATGAGGAGAAGGCAACAATCCCGCCTACCGCCAGTTTACGATGCGAGGAACCTTTTCAGTACGCCCGGAGCAGGCACCAGTAACCAGCCGGAGGTAAACCAGGGAGGGGCGCTTGGCACAGGAGCATCAGTCCATCCACAGGCCGCGAAGCCAACCCGCCAGGTCGTTCTGTCGCAGCATGTGCCCACCCCTTCGGGTCATTACTCCAACCCATTGGATAACATAGTTGCCGCAGCCTGACGACTGGCTGCTCTTCCCATTGAAGAAGAATCCCCTATAGCGTTAGAGGCACGACGGGCCTGGGAGTTTCTGGAGACGGCTCTAACTCAACAGCAAGCTTATTCTCACAGCCGCGAGAGGATTCACTCCACCCCTCGCCCAAGCCGGAGCTATAGCAGGTACCTAGAGGAACCAGCTGTGTCGAGCAGCGCGTGGAAACGTAATCCGCCGTGGAAGGATAAACCGGCGAAGGGAGATGCAAACGCTCAAGACATAGTGGATCAGGGCACGCGGCACCGGGAGGCCGAGTTAGCAGCACAGTACGAAGCCCGTCAGCCATCGACGGTTCGTCCATCTACCACAATTGAACCGGGGGTTACGTCCAGCTCCTTGGGAGTACCGTGCCTTACTCCCGCTTTACGCAACGTAAAACTGCCCATAGACTTCAAAGGACCGCGCAAGGTGCCCAACTATACCGCGGACCTGTCTCCTGAAGCCTGGGTTGAAAGCTACGAGATGGCGATGGAGATGCTTGATGTGGATGATGCGGCGTGTGCAAAGTACTTCACCATGATGCTGGAGGGCACGGCTCGCACCTGGCTAAAGGGATTACCACAGAATTCCATCGGATCATGGCCTGAGTTACGGCGCCGGTTTATCAATAACTTCGAAGACACGTGTAAGCAGCCCATGTCCATTGTAGACTTAGCGGCATGCGTTCAAGGTGAAAACGAGTCAACGAGTCATTGGGTGCGCCGGGTGTCAGAGAGCTTACACTCCTCGGACCGTATCAATCCAGACACAGCAGTAGTTACATTGGAGGGCAACTGCCGGTTTGAACCTCTGAAGCTAAAGCTCTGACGGCTCAAACGTCATTGTGATGACATGGGGATACTCATGGGGGCCCTGGTGAAGTATGTAGATTCGGATTGTAACATCCCAAAATTCTAAATTTTGGAATGTTATAATAAATAGATAGATCTGATTGTTGTTTGATGTGCTGTGTGAAATCGAGTGAAATTTGAAACTTTTGAAAGTTAAATGAGAGGGAATAAAATGACTTTCCCAAAACTTTCACTTTGCTTTTGATCTCCGAGGGAATTCAAATTCTTTTCAACACAAAACCCTATAGTGAAGATAATATGACTTCTTCCATTTATTTTAAATGATAAAGGGTTTTGAAAGGATTTTGAATTTCAATCTCGAAATATTTTCAATTCAGAAACTTTAAGCAACTCAATTATTTTCCCGAGAGAAGATAAAATGACTTCTTCAAATTATATGAAATATGAGTTCAAAGTTTTCTGAAATTTTCTGGAACTCAATTTCAAATATTGAGTTATTTGGGTTTTATTCAAACCATTTTTCTCCAAAAATAAAATACATGGAAAATAGGGTAACATGATTCCCTACAGCAGAAAATTGGAGATAAGTGAATTTGAAGTCTTTTGGTATTTTTAGAATGATATTTATTGGAACAGTAAGACCTTTTGATTTATTAGAATTTGTGGGCATTTTATTTGACAGTAGTAAAATGTTCATGTTGTAGGGCTTATTTTTTCTGCAAATTTGGATATATTATATGCCTATAGGATATATTTTTATTTATTTTCTTTTATTCGTTTTCTATGTCTGTTAAAAAATTGTTTTTTTAAAAGGGTCTTCTCAGCCGAACTAGGCCGGCCCAGCCACTGCCAGGCCAGCCCAGCCCGCTCGCCCCGACCCCTTCCTCCTCCCGCACGGCTTCGCCGCCGCCTCGGCGTCCGTGCCCAGCATGTTTCGCCGCCGCCTCTCTCCCTTACCCCTCCCGCACGCAAGGCCTCGCCCTGCCCCCTATAAAGCCCGCCGCCGCAGCCCCGTCTCTCCCCTCGCCTCACTTCACGCGCCGCCGCCACCGCCGCACTTCTCGCCGCCGCGAACTGCTGTTGCTGCCGCCACCGCGAGCTGCTGCTGCTGCCTCCCCTCGCCTCCCGCAGCCGCGCCTCGCCCTCCGCGCCTTCGCCTCGCTCGCCCCGCTCGCCAGCGCCGCGCCCGCCGCCGTCTACCGCCTCCAGCCGGAGTTCGCCGCCGGCTGGAACTCGCCGGAGCTACGAGCCCGACCGCACCGGCCCGACTCGAAACCGCCCCGGTTTTCCCCGCCCAAACCGCCTAGGTATTAAAAACCGCTTCGGTTTTCTGTTAGTTAGGTTTTTGTTTTTAGATCGGTTTTTTTTAGATCTAACTATCTAGTGAACATTCACTAGTTAGGCCTATAAAACGAACGTTCGTTCGTTAACTTTTTCTTTTCTGTTTAGTTTCGGCCAGGGACCTCTCTGTAAATATTATTTTTACAAATTAGCCCCTAAACTTCATTAGGCCATAACTTTTTACCTGTTGGTCCAAATCCAACGAAACCAACGCCCACGTCTTCGTTACGAAGCCCTCTTTCCAGTAATGCAACTTCAACATGTTTTTGAAAATTCTAAAATTTGAATTGAACTAGTTTTAAATTCAAACTTCGTTTGATCATAACTTGAGTTTTGTAACTCCGTTTGAGTTGATTCTTTTTGCAAATCGAAGCTCTTGACCTAAACTTTCCGATAAGGCCAAATTCACATAATTTTGGTACTGTTGGAAATTGTTTTATGTTTCAAGAGTCATTCGCTTTGTTTTCGAAGTTTTCCGAAGTGTTTATTCGCTCTGTCCGATCTTTCTGAGTGTTTGCTTATGTGTGGTTACTATTGCTTGCTTACGATAGATTGACCGGAGTGTGACGAGTAGAGATATCAAGAGTTTTGAGTGCGAACCATTTTCATCAACATTGCAGGCAAGTTCACACTTTGATCATACTTTCCAATTACCCAGTTTTCATTGCATTAGTCAAACCCTCACACATTGCATGAGTAGGATCAATTAATTTGTGGGACTGGGAAGTAGATTGAGGTAGTACCTATTACCTGCATTACATTCAAACCTTTGGGAGTTACTTCTACGTTTGTTGTTAGGACATGCTATGCTCGTAGACGTGGATTGGGTGAGTGTATCCATGACAGATGTGAGTTTGTTAATTAATGGTTCAACTTAAGGTGGCAACATTAACACACATCTGGGTGGATTGAGGCACCTGGGTATTCCAGCGATTGCCTGTTTTTTTATGGACCGCCACCCAGGCTCAAAGGGATCATGAGATTATTCATACTAGAAACTTCCGTATGCAGCCACAATGCTATTATGGGCTCTAGCATAGTTGACTAACTCGTGCGAACTCTTACAGTGGTGGACTAGCAGATGTAGGGGATGTAGGTTGGTACGGTCCACCCGTTTGTAAGGTGCTAGTACTTTTGAAAGACTGTGTCTCGGTCATCCGTTTTTCAAACATCATGCAGTGCGAGAAATTAAACGGAGGCAATCGAGTCTTGTGGGGAAAAGTGCACAAACCACTGTAGAGTGTACAAACTGATCATGATTAGCCGTGTCCCCGGTTACGGACATCTTAAGTATCTAGTACTTGGATATCATGTGAATCTCATCATGTTACTTTAATTAAGATTGTTGGGTTTAATGATGATTATTAATTGGGGTTGAGAGGATGTCTATCTTCTGAACGATGTTTCAACTACCATGATAGTTAATTAAAATCTATTTCTTTGCAGTAGGGAAAAATTGGCTTTACGCAAAAACTTTAACCTTACAGCCTCTACTAGCCAAATATGCATGTAGTTGTAGGCTTTGTTCATCATTATCATTACAGTGTGAAATTGCCAGTACATTCAATGTACTGACCCTTTGTGGCTGCAACGTCTCATGTTGCAGGATTATCTTACGACGAGTAAGTGATACGTTAGGGTTACGATTTCTACACTCAACTTTGCCGTTGGTGTTGATGGGAATCCACAACCTTTGTTGCTTCCGCTATGATTGATCGAGGTAATAGTATTTACGTTACTTTATACATGTGATTTACCTCTGTTATAAATCCTCGAGTACTGTGTGTGTCAGCATACCAATCCAGGGATGACACAGAAACACAGAGACTTGATCCATTCGGGTCGGGTCACTACACGGATAGTGCCAAATATCCAGATTCTGATGATGAGAAGTCAGGAAAAGCAAAGAAGAACGGTAAAGCGCCACAGCCTAGCCCGGCGAGTCAAGGATATAGTGGTAAGCGTAAGGCGGATAGTAATTCAGATTTTGTGGCTAACACTAATGCTCAGGAGAATGGCCAGCGCCGCAAGGGTAGACCGCCCCCGCGAGGCGGGAGACCGCCTATTAATCTAGAATGCCAGATGAACATACCTTGCCCGAGGCATCGTACGCAGGAAAAGCCAGCTACGCACCTCTGGAAGGACTGCATTATTATGAAGGAAATCATGAACCGGTCCCAATATGATCATGGATCGTCCGGCAGTTCAGGTCCTGGTTTTCACGGGCCGGGTTATCAAGGTGGTGGCTCCGGTTCAGGGTTCCAAGGTAATCAGAACAATCACAGCAACCAGAATGGGCATAATCAGCATAACCAGCAGCACGGCCAGGGAGGTTATAACAATCAGGGCAACAAACAGCATCAGCAGCAGTCGGGATATCAGAGTAATCCGAAGCAGTCGGGTAGTGGGCAGTATCACGTCTTCACCACAAGTTTATGTAAACGTGATCAGAAAGTTTACAAGAGGGCAGTACATTCCGTTGAACCGGCGGTGCCACGCTACCTGCGCTGGTCAAAGCAGCCCATTGTGTGGAGTCGAGAGGATCATCCGCCCCGAGTTGATAATCCAAGTCAGCTGGCCCTAGTTGTGGCACCTCTGGTTGGGGGCTATAAGTTCACTAAGGTGCTCATGGATGGAGGAAGCAGCATTAACATTCTCTATTACGAGACTTTCCGCCGCATGGGTTTGACGGATAAAAAGCTTCGGCTGTCCAACACTGTTTTCCACGGCGTGGTGCCTGGTAAATCGGCATATCCGGTCGGTAAGATAGACTTGGAAGTCACCTTTGGAGATGAGAAGGACTCGAGGTCCGAAACTTTGACCTTTGAGGTGGTGAAAATGAAGAGCCCGTATCACGCCCTGTTCGGGCGGCCGGTTTATGCTAAGTTTATGGCAAGGCCTTGTTATGTGTATCTGCAGCTCAAGATGCCGGGTCACAAGGGAACTATTATGGTCCATGGGAGCCATAAGATTGCTTTGGAGTGCGAGGAAGGTGATGCAGCTTATGCTGAGGCGGTTTGTGCAATCGAGGAATTGAAGTTTTATAAAGATAATGTTGATCCGGCAGACATATCTCCGCTGAAGAAGCCAACCACGGAGCATGATCCGGCCTTGAAATTTAAATCAGCTGAGGAGACCAAGCAGGTTGACTTTGTTCCCGGTGATTCATCCAAGCAGTTCACTATCAGTGCTAACCTGGATCCGAAATAGGAAAGCGCGCTCATCGAGTTCATCCGTGAGAATCGGGACATCTTTGCATGGAAACCTTCTGACATGCCAGGTGTACTGAGGGAACTCGCTGAGCACACTCTTAATATTGATCCCAAGTTTAAACCGGTTAAACAGTTTCTTCGCCGCTTCAATGAGGAAAGGCGCAAGGCTATTGGTGAAGAAGTGGCTAGGCTCTTGGCGGCAGGCTTTATAGCTGAGGTTTTTCATCCGGAGTGGCTGGCTAATCTGGTGCTGGTGCTTAAGAAGAACGGCACTTGGCGAATGTGTGTTGATTATACAGACCTGAACAAGGCTTGCCCAGCTGATCCCTTTGCCCTCCCTCGTATTGATCAAATCATTGATGCTACGGCGGGTTGTGAACGCTTAAGTTTTTTGGATGCATATTCCTGTTATCATCAGATCAAGATGGCAGTTAAGGACCAGGAGAAGACGGCCATCATAACTCCCTTTGGAGCCTTCTGCTATGTATCTATGCCGTTCGGGCTTAAGAGTGCCCAGGCGACCTATCAGCGTTGTGTGCAGAACTGTCTTCATGGACAGATTGGGCGGAACGTTCATGCGTATTTGGACGACATTGTGGTAAAATCCAGGAAGGAGGAAACATTGATAGCGGACCTAAAGGAAACCTTTGATAATCTCCGGGTCTATAAGATGATGCTTAATCCGGCCAAGTGTGTTTTTGGTGTCCTGGCAGGCAAACTCCTGGGGTTCCTGGTGTCAAATCGAGGAATTGAAGATAATTCGAAGAAAATCAAGGCAATTACATCCTTGGCTAAACCAGCATGCATCAACGATGTCCAACGCTTGGCGGGCCGCATTGCGGCGCTTAGCCGGTCTATCAGCCGTTTAGGGGAGAAGGCCATCCCGCTTTATCAGATGATGAAAAAGACAGATCGTTTTGTCTCGAGTGATGCTGCTGATGCTGCGTTCGAAGACTTGAAGAAGCAATTGGCAGAGCCGCCTATCCTTGCTGCACCAGTTGATAATGAGCCACTGTTGTTATACGTGACTGCTAATGCCCGAGCAGTGAGCGTAGCCATCGTGGTAGAGCGCAAGGAGGCAGGAAAGAATATCCGGTTCAACGGCCAGTTTATTACATCAGCGAGGTGCTCATTGAGTCGAAGCAGAGATACCCGCATTGGCAGAAGTTGGTATATGGAGTCTTCATGGCAAACCAGAAGCTGAAGTAGTACTTTCAGGGCCATCCAATCACCGTGGTCAGTTCAGCCCCTCTGGGCGATATAATCTAGAACAGAGAAGCAACGGGCCGGGTTGCAAAGTGGGCCATTGAACTTAGTCCTCACGGGTTGAAGTATGTGCCTCGTACTGCAATCAAATCTCAAGCACTAGTGGACTTCATCAACGATTGGACAGAGTTGCAAGCACCAGAGGAAAAGCCGGATCATACATACTGGACTATTCACTTTGATGGATCCAGGCAATTGGAGGGCTCGGGGGCTGGAGTCGTGTTAACTTCCCCCACGAGGTGATAAGTTCTGTTATGTCCTCCGTTTAATGTTCCCTTGTACTAACAATGCAGCTGAGTATGAAGCTCTCCTCCATGGTCTGCGAATGGCTAAGGAGATGAATTTAAGTCGGGTCAAATGTTTTGGTGATTCAGACCTGGTGGCTCAACAAGTGTCTGGTAAGTGGGATTCCAAAGATCCACTTATGGCAGCATATCGACGAGAGGTGGACGCTGTTGCTGGACACTTCTAGGGTTATCAGGTGGACCATGTGGACTGGTGAAAGAATGAAGCAATCGATGCATTAAGCCGGCTGGGTTCGCAACGTAAACCGGTTCCACCCAATGTCTTTCTGGACGTATTGCACAGTCCGTCGGTGAAATTACCTTTAGAAGAGGATTTGGCGGTTCCTGATCCGGAGGCTTAATTGGTGGCGGCGCTTCATGTTATTCCAGATTGGACGGTCCCTTACCTAGCGTACATGAACCAAGGTGAGTTACCAGAAGATGAAGTCTTGGCGAGACAGATAATCCAGCGATCCAAATCAATGACTATTGTCAATGGAGAACTACATCATTGCATCGTCTCTGGGGCGTTTCAACGTTGTGTATCGCCAGACGAGGGCCGTGATATTCTTAGAGAGATCCATGAAGGAGATTGTGGTCATCATGTCGGTTCAAAATCTTTGGTGGCTAAAGCTTTTTGTCATGGGTTCTACTGGCTGACGGCTCACGCCGATGCAAAGGACTTGGTCAGAAAATGTGATGCTTGCCAGAAGTTCTCACGGCGTGCTCATATACCGGCTCAAGAATTGAGGATGATTCCAATAACTTGGCCATTTGCGACTTGGGGGCTAGACATGGTCAGACCCTTTAAGAGATGTCTAGATAAGAAGACCCACCTTCTGGTGGCAGTGGATAAGTTTACCAAGTGGGTTGAGGCAGAACCAGTCAGCAAGTGTGATGCGGCAACGGCGGTTCAATTCATCAAGAAGGTGATTTTCCAGTTTGGCTTTCCACACAACATTATAACTAACAATGGTACCAATTTATCCAAGGGGGCTATGGAGGAGTTCTGTCAACGACAGCACATCCGCCTTGATGTATCATCAGTAGCTCACCCTCAATCCAATGGTCAAGCTGAGAGAGCCAATCAGGAGATCTTGAGAGGCATTAAACCCTGGCTCATGGTCCCTTTGCAGAGGACGCCGGGTTGTTGGGTGGAGGAATTGCCCTCTGTGTTATGGAGTATCAACACCACACCTAACAGGTCTACAGGGTACACGCCTTTCTTCATGGTATATGGAGCTGAAGCGGTCCTCCCTAGTGATATCCGTCATGATTCGCCGTGGGCGGCGGCTTACATCGAAGCTGATAATGAGAAGGCACGGCAAGACGCATTGGACCGACTGGATGAGGAGCGGGACACGGCAGTAGCTCGATCGGCGATTTATCAGCAAGATCTGCGCCGGTACCACAGTCGCCGGGTTAAAACCAGAACGTTTCAAGAAGGAGATCTAGTGCTCCATCTCATCCAAGACCAGACAGACACGCACAAGCTATCCCCGCCTCTGGAAGGACCCTGTGTGGTCAGCAAGAACCTACACAATGGATCATACTACCTCGTCGACGTTCGAGAACATAAGGACTCACGTACTGCGGAGGAGGAGACCAGACGGCCATGGAACATTGCTCTTCTTCGGCCTTACTACACCTGAGCCATAGGCTCCGCTTTATGTACATAAATTCGCAATGTATATATCATGATCAATATAATAAACCGACGGCCCCGTTAAAGCGGGGTATCTGTTGCTTTTTTCATAAAGAGTTTATCACATGGGGACTTCTGTGTGCAAAGGAGTTCCTATGGCCTCTTAAACCGGCTATTAAACCAAGACCATCATAAGAGCATAGCTCTGGTTGCTTCGGTAATCCGGCTATCAAAGCCCACATGATGATGAGGGGCAAAAGAGAGTTTGATGCATAGCACAACTCAAACATAGGCACCCGACGAGCATAGCTCAAATGCTACCTGGGGGCTCCTGACGCATAGCGTCAACGAGTTGACAACCCTTGTAGTAGGCTATCAAGCCACGGCTTGGAAGCCTGGTGTATACACCTAAAACCCCGGAATAGCATGCCTGCATTAAGTAAGACACTCCACCCAGGTAAACCTGGTATGACCCGTCGAACGTTTCACAAGTCAATCTTTTTATAGACCCTGAACTTGGCAACGTTAAATTGACGATTGGTTAAGGATTGAGGTCCATCTTAACAGGCTTTGTGAAATGGTTAATTCAGTAGCCTGGCAGCTCATAAAAAGCCTCGAATTTGGTGCCTGGCAGCTCGTAAAAAGCCTTGACTACAAGGTTTTATTTGACAATGTCTCTTTTGATATTTGCTAAAAATAAATATCTTCGAGATCATTGGTGTTTATCCAAGTCCATTGATTCGGGGAGTGGATGACTATAAGTTGCCACTAAAATACACTAGCGTTTACAGAACCTGGTCTGGTTTGATTATAAATCGCCAGTACTGTCTATAGTTAAACCGGAGTTTATCATAACCCAGTACGGTTCCATCATGAACCGGCACATGAGGAGTCATCAACACTTGCAACTTGGATCATTGTCTTTACTACCGGTTAAGGCCAATAGCGCAAAACTTAATCACAGGTATGATATATGTTTCATATTTTATATACAGTTCAGGTTATAAACCAAGACCATGTATTTGGGCATCATGACCCGTCCGGTGATAAACCGCCAAGACACTTTTAACTTTGTCTTATGCAGAAACAGGTGGAATAAACTGTTAAAAACATCATAAGCAGTAAGAATTATGAAGTTGCCATATGAAGCAATGTCATACAAAGGATAATACGCGTGAAAACATAAAGTGTTTCAGCTACCCTATTACAAGGCGCTGGATAGCCCAAAAGAATATCTGTTTTTTGTCTAAAGTGCTGGGACATAATATTTAAACCGGCACCGGTTTAGGAATCTGCGTCAGCTCGGCGTGAAGGTTGTGGATCGACTTGCTCCGACTCCTCGACATTCTCTTCTAGCAGCTGGAAGTTAGTGGTTGCCCAATTGATCTTGGTCAGCGCTTTGAAAACAGCTTCATCGCTCACGAGTTCAGACGGATCAATATCAGGAGCGTAAGTGTGCTAACGGACGGGCGGGATGAGATCTTCAATCTCGTAAGCTGGAGGGTCGACCCGCAAGTTCTCAGCATTATAACCTGGATGATAACGAGACAGATCAGCCTCATCAGATAGTCTGCTGGCCAAAGGCCGCATTTCTCTTGTTAGAGCATGTAAGTCGCTGTCTATGAATGATGATCTGTCCTCCTTCATGCTGGGGTAGCCGTTCATCACTTCTGCCGGATCAAGGTCAGGCACCCAAGCTTTCGCCCGAGTTAAAGCCATCAAGGCACCCGCCCTTGCAGATGATTTCTTCAGCTCTACGAGACGAGCAGGGAGAATTGATAACTTTTCCAAAGTGCCATTGATCGTTGTGGGAGCCGGTTTATTGTGGGAAGCAGTGCAAACAATCCGTTGAGCACCGGAATACAACTGCTCTATGAGAGTGTATGCGGCCTTCAACTTCCTCCGCATGTCAGTGCCGAGATGAGCAATACGTTTTCCTACATCAAAAGAGTTTGAGTTAACCCGGAAAGTGCAGAAATATCATATTCCGGACTATGTTATGTATATTTACTGAAGACAACAGTGGTCATGGCGTTTATCTGCTGCTTTAAACCGAACAACTCTTCTGTCACGGGATGGAGAGCAGCCTCTGCATCAGTTGCCCTTTTTTCCAAAGCGGCTTTTTCAGCATCCCAATCCGCCCGCTCCTTCTGGATATCCTTCTTCAATTTTTCCATATTTTCCAAAGCAAGGGTCAGTTCATCCTTGACATTGGCAGCGGCGGTCTGTTGAAATTTCAGTGCATCTTGAAGTTCAGCCACTTGAGTGTCTTTCCGGTTTAGATCAGCCTGTCAAGAGAAGAGCATATTATACATTGATGAAACATATTCAAAGTCCCAAGCACATAACAAGTTATACACTTGGCACTTGGGGGCTAATGTGTATTTGCGGTTATCAGACATTTTTTCAAATAAAGTCCCAAGCACATAACAAGTTATGTACTTGGCACTTGGGGGCTAATTCGACATTGTTCAGAGATGGTTACAAACTGAAGTTCCGGTTCATCTTGAAGAGATAAACCGGCCCTTGGGGACTATACGTGTGAAAAACCTATAAGATAGATATTCTGAAGTCCCGGTTCATCCTAAAGGAATAAACCGGCCCTTGGGGGCTACAATGGAGTAAAGGCAAGCTACAGGACTTACGCAAGAATAAAGTACAGGTTAAAGCAGAAGGTTACCTCATAGCGCTCCTTCATCATGTTTACTAAACCGGCTTCATGGTCACGGCTAGTATACAGCCGGTTCAGATAGCCGGAATGGAGTTCTGGGGCACTAAGTTGAGCAAAATTGGACAGGTCAGCATTCCATTTTCCTTTGTCCTTGCCAGAGATTTCATCTTTTGCAGTATGCTTGGACAAAGCGACAGGTTCACTAGGAGCAGTATAGCCAAATCCAATGATCTGAACTTCTTTGGTTGAAGCGGTAGTGGGTTTAGCAGGGCTAGCAGGATTACTGCTGGCCCGGACGGGACTGGCCGGATCAACATTACGATCCATTGGGGCACTCCCTTGATCAACAAAGACTTTGTGGTCCATGAGAGGAGGATCATCATGCAGAATATCAACATTCTCTTCAGCAGGTTCAACAGGTTCACGATCTTTGGCCGGTTCAGGAATCGTGTCATCACCTGCCGGTTTATTCAGCTTAGCCTTTTTACTAGGCTTGGGCTTTCTGCAAAAGTTAAAAGTGACGATAGTCAGAGGAATAAAGAAAGAGGTTAAAGCAGCAAAATGACAAAACTTACCCGTCAACAGTCTTAAGGGGAGGAATCTGTGTAGCTGTTGACTTGCCAGAGGACGAATGAGGAGTTTCCTGGTAATTCGAATCAGACGGATTAAGAGGCAGTCGAATATGACCTGCTTTGGGATAAAGAGCGTCTGGAGTGTATAAAACCTCTGAGCGACGCCCCCGGGCTGGTGTGTGTGGTAAACCGGTGGACTCAATGGCATGGCCACTGTGCCGCGTGGTGCGGCGAGCTTCATGTTGCTGTTTTTTCAAAAGAAAGTTTGGGTCCAAGTAAGCGAAAGGGTGAGAAAACTGTACTTTTCGGCTTGCTCGACGAATTTTTGGTGTTGGCAGAGGTTCTGAACCGGAAGAAAGAGTAATTACCTCAACATCATCCGTCTTGCTGCCTTCAGCGTGTCCCTGGGTACAATCATTGTTAATAGGATGCAAGTAAAGAAAGTCAAAGAAGTCAAAGAAGTCAAGAGAGTCAAGTAGTACCTCGGAGGCCGGTTCATCATCCTCCGGATTGGATTTAGACTTGTCAGTAGTTTTCTTCTTGACGTTCTTCTTAACAGCTTTGGTTTTTTGGCGAGGCACCTTCGTCGGTTTATCCTGCACCTTCCTCTTCCAGAATGGGTCATTACCTTGTTGAATATTATGAAGTCATTCAGAAGGAGTATTAAAAACAGACGGGAAATAAGGCAAAAACGAGGCAGAGGAAAACTTTACCGATGGCGGTTTGTTGAATTCGTAGAAGGGAGCCAATCCGGTTTGACTGCAAGTTTCTACCGGTTCATTCAGCAGTTTTTTGACAGACTCGTTGATCTCATTCTCCGATAGCACAGCTTCTGTATGGCGCAGAGGATCTTTGGGATTTCCAGTATATTCGCACATTAAACCGGAACGCCGGCTTAGCGGGAGAATGCTCCAGGAAATCCAACAACGGACGAAATCAACTCATGTTAAGCCATTTGCGGTGAAGGCTCGAAGCTTTGAGAGTTGAGGAGCATATTTGGCCCGTTCCTGGGCACTTAGCCGTTGAGGAAAGGGATGCTCCTCAGAAATCCGGTGGGAACGATAACCTGGCAGCGGATTCTCATTTTATGGAGAGGTATCTAGACAATAAAACCAAGTTTGATGCAACTCTTTGGGGTGGCTGTGGTGATTGGCGTGAGGAAAACTAACGCCCTTTCTCTTCTGAATGGACATCCCGCCAAGTTCAGTGTTTCGACCGTCAGAAAATTCCGTCCGACGGTTTAAGTGGAAGAAATCTCGGAATAATTCAACTGATGGCTCTTCTTGCAGATAAGCTTCGCAGAAAACTTGGAAATTGCAGATGTTGGACACAGAATTGGGCCCAATGTCTTGAGGATGGAGTTGAAAATCAGCTAGCACATCACGGAAAAACTTTGGCCCGGGTGGACTAAAACCCCGGGCTAAATGATCAAGGAAAACAATAACTTCTCCCTCTTTGGGCTTTGGAGGACACTCTGATCCGGGGACTCTCCAGTGAAGGACATTCTTTGGGCCTAAAGCGCCAACTTCAGCCCGGTTTTGCAATTCTTCCTCAGTAATCCGGGACTGGACCCAGTTGCAGGAGGTGAACTGCTTGGCTTGCTTTGCCATTCTGAACGAAAAGCTAAAAATATAGTGAAGCACCGGTTTACGATTTGTGCAGAGTTAAACCGGCAGTGTTTTGAAGGTACTTACATACAGCGGTTTAAGCAGGGGCCTAATGGTATCTACCGGTTTATAGACTTTTCTAAAAAGCTAAACCGCCAGTAAGAATATGAAAGATGCAGATCTATGGGGAAACAAGTTCTGTAATATCAGTAACGAAGTTATGGATCTATAGCAGGTCGGAAAATTCCTATGTATTCATGGTTTATATTCAACAGATGCAACAGTGGTTTCAACAAGCACAGTCTAAACTAATACTTTGGGGAAAGAAAAGGGGACCCTAAGGAGGCGGAGTCACTACTACGGTTGCAAAGCACAGGCGATTAGATCTACACTGATTAATGGAGCCATGATGAAGAACTACGAAGAACAGTGCCTACCCGTGAGTTCTTGTTGAGAAGAAACCCTAATGAGATCTATGTGTGGGAAAAGAAAGAACTTACCCGAGCTAACGGATGCGGAGGCGCGCCGGCGATTTTCTGACCCAACCAGGTTGATGCAGCGGCCAAAGCTCGATGAAGATGCAGAGCTCGACGGCGGCAGCGGAGTTTGGGCACGAGCAGGCGCGAGGAAGAAGAAGAGGCAAAGGAGCAAGGGGGGGGAAAGGAGATGCCCCTCGGCCCTATTTATAGGCTGAGCAATGAAACGGCAGGCGCGAGAAAAGTGGATATGGGATGATACTGTCGCCTCGATCTTCGGAGCTTTTAATGAATAGAAAATATATTATAAAAACAGGTACACGCATTAAATGGGCAGATGATGTCACACCGGTTTAAGGTGATTCAACAAGATGACGTCATGGCGGTTTATGAAGCATTTCGAAGCTACGAAAGGTGAAATCTTTACAAGACGTTGAAGATTGACATGAACAGGTTCAAATCAATCTAGGGCCTAATGTCAAGGATATTACTACTAGGTATAAACCGCCTAGGAGGGGCCGGTTTATACTTATCAAAGATTACTTCTACAGAAGCCCAACGGAACATGGATCATGATGCTTTACACCAGAAGACTTAAAGCCCAAGATGTGTTAGGGCCCATGATTTGTAAACCGCCTTACGGCGTTTGTGATGTAAGATAGGAAAGATAGAGACCGAGCCAGACAAGTTTATGAGCCGACCTCGGTATTCTTTGAACCGGACCGGGCGTCACCTCGTGTACATAAAGGGGCGACCAGGCGACGGTTCAAGGACAAGAAACACAACCCGAGACACAGGCAAAGCGGATTCGCTCCCTGGTCATCGAAACCCTAGCAATATTACACCAAACTAGACGTAGGCTTTTACCTTCATCGAAGGGGCCGAACTAGTATAAACCCTTGCGTCCTTGTCCGCGTTAACCCCTTTAAGCTAACCTGTAGCGATGGCCTCACGACTAAGTCCTTTTGCTAGGACATCTGTCGTGACAAAACCACGACAAAGCTCATGCCCGGGTCGAGAGATATGAAGTCTCCGACAAGTTCTACAGTTGTAAGATGGAGGAGAATAGTTCTGTCAGTGAGCATATACTCAAAATGTCTGGGTTGCACAATCGCTTGTCTCAGCTCGGAGTTAATCTCCCAGATGACGCGGTCGTTGACAGAATCCTTCAGTCGCTCCCACCTAGCTACAAGAGCTTTGTGATGAATTTCAATATGCAAGGGATGGAGAAGTCCATTCCCGAGGTATATTCAATGCTGAAATCAGCGGAGGTGGATATCAAAAAGGAACATCAAGTTTTGATGGTGAATAAAACCACTAAGTTCAAGAAAGGCAAGGGTAAGAAGAACTTCAAGAAGGACGGCAAAGGAGTTGCCGCGCCCGGTAAGCCAGTTGCCAGGAAGAAGCCAAAGAATGGACCCAAGCCTGAGACTGAGTGCTTTTATTGCAAGGGAACGGGTCACTGGAAGCAGAATTGTCCCAAATACTAAGCAGATACGAAGGCCGGCAACGTCAAAGGTATATGAGATGTACATGTTATTGATGTGTACCTTACCAGCGCTCGTAGTAGCTCCTGGGTATTAGATACCGGTGTAGTTGCTCACATTTGTAACTCAAAGCAGGAGCTGCAGAATAAGCGGAGACTAGCGAAGGATGAGGTGACGATGCGCGTCGGGAATGGTTCCAAGGTCGATGTGATCGCCGTCGGCACACTGCCTCTACATCCACCTTCGGGATTAGTTTTAAACCTCAATAATTGTTATTTAGTACCAGCTTTGAGCATGAACATTGTATCTGGATCTCGTTTAATGCGAGATGGCTACTCATTTAAATCTGAGAATAATGGTTGTTCTATTTATATGAGAAAAATGTTTTATGGTCATGCCCCGCTGGTCAATGGTTTATTTTTATTGAATCTCGAACGTGATGTTACACATATTCATAGTGTGAATGCCAAAAGATGTAAGGTTGATAATGATAGTCCCACATATTTGTGGCACTGCCGCCTTGGTCATATTGGGGTCAAACGTATGAAGAAGCTCCATGCAGATGGACTTTTGGAGTCTCTTGATTATGAATCATTTGACACGTGCGAACCATGCCTTTTGGGCAAGATGACCAAGACTCCGTTCTCCGGAACAATGGAGCGAGCAACCAACTTGTTGGAAATCATACATACTGATGTGTGCGGTCCAATGAGTGTTGAAGCTTGCGGTGGCTATCGTTATGTTCTCACCCTCACTGATGACTTAAGTAGATATGGGTATGTCTACTTGATGAAACACAAGTCTGAGACCTTTGAAAAGTTCAAGGAATTTCAGAATGAGGTTGAGAATCAACGTGACAGAAAAATAAAGTTCTTATGATCAGATCATGGAGGAGAATATTTATGTCACAAATTTGGCACGCACCTAAGGAAATGTGGAATTGTTTCACAACTGACGCCGCCTGGAACACCTTAACGTAACGGTGTATCCGAACGTCGTAATCGTACTCTGTTGGACATGGTGCGATCTATGATGTCTCTTACCAATTTACTGCTATCTTTTTGGGGTTATGCTTTAGAGACTGCCGCATTCACCTTAAATAGGGCACCGTATAAATCTGTTGAGCCGACACCGTATGAACTATGGTTTGGGAAGAAACATAAGTTGTCGTCTCTAAAAGTTTGGGGATGCGATGCTTTATGTCAAGAAACTTCAACCTGAAAAGCTTGAACCCAAATCAGAAAAATGCGTCTTCATAGGATACCCTAAGGAAACTATTGGGTATACCTTCTACCTCAGATTCGAAGGCAAGGTCTTTATTGCAAATAATGGATCCTTTCTGGAGAAAGAGTTTCTCTCGAAAGAAGTAAGTGGGAGGAAAGTGGAACTTGATGAGGTGATTGTCACCCCTCTCGAACCGGAAAGTAGCGCAGCGCAGGAAGATGTTTCTGTGGTGCATGCACCGACTAGAGAGGAAGTTAATGATGATGATCATGAAGCTTTGGATCAAGTTACTACTAAACTTCGTAGGTCCACAAGGACACGTTCCGCACCAGAGTGGTACGGCAACCCTGTCCTGGAAATCATGTTGTTAGGCAACGGTGAATCTTCGAACTATGAAGAAGCGATGGCAGGCCCGGATTCCAACAAATGGCTTGAAGCCATGAAATCTGAGATAGGATCGATGTATGATAACAAAGTATGGACTTTGGTTGACTTGCCCGATGATCGGCGAGCCATAGAAAATAAATGGATCTTTAAGAAGAAGACTGGCGCGGATGGAAATGTGACCATCTATAAGGCTCGGCTTGTCGCTAAAGGTTATCGACAAGTTCAAGGAATTGACTACGATGAGACTTTCTTTCCCGTAGCGATGTGGAAGTCCGTCTGAAGCATGTTAGCAATTGTCGCATTCTATGATTATGAGATATGGCAAATGGACGTCCAAACGGCATTCCTTAACGGCTTCCTTAAGGAAGAATTGTATATGATGCAGCCGGAAGGTTTTGTCGATCCTAAGAATGCTAACAAGGTATGCAAGCTCCAGCGCTCCATCTATGGGCTGGTGCAAGCATCTCGAAGTTGGAACATTCGCTTTGATGAAGTGATCAAAGCATTTGGGTTCATACAGACTTATGGAGAAGCATGTATTTACAAGAAAGTGAGTGGGAGCTCTGTAGCATTTCTCATATTATATGTGGATGACATATTGCTGATGGGAAATGATGTAGAACTCTTGGAAAGCATAAATGCCTACTTGAATAAGTGTTTTTCAATGAAGGACCTTGGAGAAGCTGCTTACATATTAGGCATCAAGATCTATAGAGATAGATCAAGACGCCTCATTGGTCTTTCACAAAGCACATACCTTGATAAGATATTGAAGAAGTTCAATATGGATCAGTCCAAGAAAGGGTTCTTGCCTGTATTGCAAGGTATGAGATTGAGCACAGCTCAATGCCCGACCTCGGCAGAAGATAGAGAAAAGATGAGTGTCATCCCCTATGCCTCAGCCATAGGTTCTATTATGTATGCCATGCTGTGTACCGGACTTGATGTGAACCTTGCCATAAGTTTGGTGGGGAGGTACCAAAGTGATCCCGGAATGGAACACTGGACAGCGGTCAAGAACATCCTGAAGTACCTGAAAAGGACTAAGGATATGTTTCTCGTTTATGGAGGTGACGAAGAGCTCGTCGTAAAGGGTTACGTCGATGCTAGCTTCGACACAGACCCGGATGACTCCAAGTCACAAACCGGATACGTGTATATTTTGAATGGTGGGGCAGTCAGCTGGTGCAGTTGCAAGCAAAGCATCGTGGCGGCATCTACATGTGAAGTGGAGTACATAGCTGCTTCCAAAGCAGCGCAGGAAGGAGTCTGGATGAAGCAGTTCATCACCGACCTAGGAGTTATTCCAAGCGCGTCGGGCCCGATGACTCTCTTCTGTGACAACACTGGAGCTATTGCCATTGCCAAGGAGCCTAGGTTTCACAAGAAGACCAAGCACATCAAGCGCCGTTTCAACTCCATCCGAAATTATATTCAAGATGGAGACATAGATATTTGTAAAGTGCATACAGATCTGAATGTCGCAGATCCGTTGACTAAACCTCTTCCATGAGCAAAACATGATCAACACCAGAACTCTATGGGTGTTCGATTCATCACAATGTAACTAGATTATTGACTCCAGTGCAAGTGGGAGACTGTTGGAAATATGCCCTAGAGGCAATAATAAAATGGTTTTAATTATATGTCCTTGTTCATGAAATAGTGATACATGTGTGAATACATAGACCACAACATGTCCCTAGTAAGCCTCTAGTTGACTGGCTCGTTGATCAATAGATGGTTATGGTTTCCTGACCACGGACATTAGATGTCATTGATAACGGGATCACATCATTAGGAGATTGATGTGATGGACAAGACCCAATAGTAAGCATAGCACAAGATCGTGTAGTTCGTATGCTAAAGATTTTCTAATGTCAAGTATCCTTTCCTTAGACCATGAGATTGTGCAACTCCCGGATACCGTAGGAATACTTTGGGTGTGCCAAACGTCACAACGTAACTGGGTGGCTATAAAGGTACACTACGGGTATCCCCGAAAGCATCTGTTGGGTTGGCACGAATCGAGACTGGGATTTGTCACTCTGTATGATGGAGAGGTATCTCTGGGCCCACTCAGTAAGACATCATCGTAATGAGCTCAATGTGACTAGGGTTGGTCACGGGATGATGTGTTACGGAATGAGTAAAGAGACTTGCCAGTAACGAGATTGAACAAGGTATCGGTATACCGACGATCGAATCTCGGGCAAGTACTATACCGGTAGACAAAGGGAATCGTATACGGGATTGATTAAATCCTTGACATCGTGGTTCATCCGATGAGATCATCGTGGAACATGTGGGAGCCAACATGGGTATCTAGATCCCGCTATTGGTTATTGGCCAGAGAGATGTCTCAGTCATGTCTGCATGATTCCCGAACCCGTAGGGTCTACACACTTAAGGTTCGATGACGCTAGGGTTATAGGGAATGTATGTATGTGGTTACCAAATGTTGTTCGGAGTCCCGGATGAGATCCCGGACGTCACGAGGAGTTCCGAAATGGTCCGGAGGTAAATATTTATATATGGGAAGTCACTATACGTTCACCGGAAAAGTTCGGGG
>LR738709.1:571885814-571970519 GCA_902687465.1 Secale cereale
GGGGGTACCGATATTGTACCGGGACCACCGAAGGGGTTCCGGGGGTCCACTGGGAGGGTCCACCTGCCCCAGAGGGCCCTATGGGCTGTATATGGAGAGGGACCAGCCCCTAAGTGGGCTGGGCGCCTTCCCCCTAGGGCCCATGCGCCTAGGGTTGGGGGAAACCCTAAGGGGGGAGACCCCCTTGGCTTGGGGGGCAAGCCACCTCCCCTGGCCGCTACCCCCTCCCCTCAGATTGGATCTGAGGGGCCCGGCCGCCCTCTCCCTTGACCTTATATAAAGAGAGGGGGTGCGAGGGCAGCCACACCCAATCCCTGGCACAGCCCTCCCCCTCTCCCAACTCCTCTTCACCGATGAAGCCTGGCGAAGCCCTGCCGGAGTGCCATGCTCCTCCACCACCACCACGCCGTCGTGCTGCTGCTGGACGGAGTCTTCCCCAACCTCTCCCTCTCTCCTTGCTGGATCAAGGCGCAGGAGACGTCACCGGGATGCACGTGTGTTGAATGCGGAGATACCGTTGTTCGGTGCTTAGATCGGATTCGACAGCGATCTAAATCGCTTCGTGTACGACTCCACCAACCGCGTTCTTGCAACGCTTCCGCATCGCGATCTTCAAAGGTATGAAGATGCACTCCCCTCTCATTGCTAGTCACTCCATAGATAGATCTTGGTGATGCGTAGAATTTTTTTGAATTTCTGCTACGATCTCCAATAGATCTTCATGATAGAGAGTCTCTTGTTTAGTCACTTTCATATACTAGTGGGAATTTTCATTATAGAACTTGGCTTGTATATTCCAACGATGGGCTTCCTCAAATGCCCTAGGTCTTCATGAGCAATCAAGTTGGATGCACACCCACTTAGTTTTTTTTTGTTGAGCTTTCATACATTTATAGCTCTAGTGCATCAGTTGCATGGCAATCCCTACTCACTCACATTGATATCTATTGATGGGCATCTCCATAGCCCACTGATACGCCTAGTTGATGTGAGGCCATCTTCCTCTTTGTCTTCTCCACAACCACCACTCTATTCCACATAGTGCTATGTCCATGGCTCACGCTCATGTATTGCGTGAAAGTTGAAAAAAGTTTGAAAAAATGTAAGTATGAAACAAGTGCTTGGTTGAAACCGGGTTTGTGCATGATTTGAGTATTTTGTGTGACGAAGATGGAGCATAGCCTAACTATATGATTTTGTAGGGATGAACTTTCTTTGGCCAAGTTATTTTTAGAAGACATGATTGATTTGTTAGTATGCTTGAAGTATTATTATTCTTATGTCAATATAGACTTTTTTCTTGAATCTTTCGGATCTGAACATTCATGCCACAATAAAGAGAATTACATTGAGAATTATGTTGGTTAGCATTCCACATCAAAAAATCTGTTTTTATCATTCACCTACTCGAGGATGGGCAGGAATTAAGCTTGGGGATGCTTGATACGTCTCCAACGTATCTATAATTTTTGACTGTTCCATGCTATTATATATTCTGTTTTGGATGTTTAATGGGATTTATTATACACTTTTATATTATTTTTGGGAATAACCTACTAACCCAAGGCCCAGTGCAAATTGCTGTTTTTTGCCTATTTCAGTGTTTCGCAGAAAAGGAATATCAAACGGAGTCCAAATGGAATGAAACCTTCGGGAGAGTTATTTTTGAAACAATATCTTCACGAGAGACTTGGAGTACAAGTCAGAGAAGAAACGAGGTGCCCACGAGGGGGCAGGGCGCGCCCAGGGGGGTAGGCGCGCCCCCACCCTCGTGGGCCTCACGTTGCTCCACCGATGTACTTTTTCCTCCTATATGTACCCATATACCCTGAAAACATCGAGGAGCACGAAGAAACCCTAATTCCACAGCCGTAACCTTCTGTTCCCGTGAGATCCCATCTTGGGGCCTGTTCCGGAGCTCCGCCGAAGGGGGCATCGATCACGGAGGGCTTCTACATCAACACCATAGCCCCTCCGATGAGTTGTGAGTAGTTTACCATAGACCTTCGGGTCCATAGTTATTAGCTAGATGGCTTCTTCTCTCTCTCTTTGGATCTCAATACAAAGTTCTCCTTGATCTTCAAGGAGATCTATTTTGATGTAATCTTTTTGCGTTGTGTTTGTCGAGATCCGATGAATTGTGGGTTTATGGTCAAGATTATCTATGAACAATATTTGATTCTTTTCTGAAATCTTTTATGTATGATTATAATATCCTTGCAAGTCTCTTCGAATTATTTGGTTTGGTTTGGCCTACTAGATATATAGTTCTTGCAATGGGAGAAGTGCTTGGCTTTGGGTTCAATCTTGCGGTGTCCTTTCCCAGTGACAGTAGGGGCAGCAAGGCACGTATAGTATTGTTGCCATCGAGGATAAAAAGATGGGGTTTATATCATATTGCTTGAGTTTATCACTCTACATCATGTCATCTTGCTTAAGGCGTTACTTTGTTCTTATGAACTTAATACTCTAGATGCATGCTGGATAGCGGACGATGTGTGGAGTAATAGTAGTAGATGCAGAATCGTTTCGGTCTAATTGTCACGGACGTGATGCCTATATATAATGATCATGCCTAGATATTCTCATAACTATGCGCTTTTCTATCAATTGCTCGACAGTAATTTGTTCACCCACCGTAGAATTCTGCTATCATGAGAGAAGCCACTAGTGAAACCTATGGCCCCGGGGTCTATCTTCATCATATTACTTTTCCGTCAACTAGCTAGTTTCTATTGCCGTTGCTTATTTGCTTTATTTACTTTCTGTTCCTATACCAAAAATACCAAAAATATTATCCTATCCTATCTATCAGATCTCACTCTCGTAAGTGACCGTGAAGGGATTGACAACCCCTTATCGCATTGGCTGTGAGGTTCTTATTTGTTTGTGCAGGTGCGAGGGACTCGCGCGTGGTCTCCTACTGGATTGATACCTTGGTTCTCAAAAACTGAGGGAAATACTTACGCTAGTGTGCTGCACCACCCTTTCCTCTTCGAGGGAATACAACGCAAGCTCGAGAAGTAGCATCTCGTCGGGCCGGTCTGCGTTGGCGGCAGGCGTTGGAGAACGGCGAGCTGTCTGAGCGACGCGGGCGGCGAGGGCGGCCCGTCGCTCAACACGAGCCCGACGAGCGTCAGCCATGGAAGCGGTGGAGCGGTGATGCGTCGACCGACGGAAGATAGGTTTCGGCACACCCCTTCCTGGCATGCCGGATGTAGGATCTCGGGTTCTGCAAAACCTTGAGAGGTTCGAACTCTGGGGTGCGCACGAAGAACACTCTCTCCCCAGCGCGCTCGCCCTACGATTCCACAATCTAGCTCGACAAACTCAAAGAACAAGGGACAAATATGATTATACTGGTTCGGGCCACCTTGTGGTGTAATACCCTACTCCAGTGTGTTTGGTGGATTGCCTCGTGGGGCTGAGGATGAACTAGTACAAGGGATGAACAACCTCCGGAGGAGATGTGTTCTTGTGCTCGGGTGAGCTTGTGATGTGTGAAGGTTGGAATGGATCTCTCTCCCAAATCAGATGAGCCCAGACCCCTCCATGGTGGTGGCTAGGTCCTATTTATAGTGGCCTTGGTCCTCTTCCCAAATATCGGCGGGAAGGGATCCCACAACGGCCAAATTTGAAGGGGAACAGGTAGTACAAGCTATCCTGACAAAAGTGGTCTTCGCCTGCCAAAGGCTCTGGTGGTGACACCGCGCCGGGCTCCACAATGACCTCCATTCTGCCGCCCTAACGGTCCGTGATCTTGTTGCACCGACATGGAAATCTTTGCTTGATTCCTCGAGACTCTGCGCCTGCGCTTGCCCCCTTAGCACCAAAGGGGAAACTTGTACACTGCGCTCGCTGGCACCCGACTAGCCTTGGACGTCATGGTTCACGTCACGTGCACCTCGCGAGGTGCGCCTTGCATAGATATCTCCGCTCCCCAGGAGTCAGCCTAGAGAGGCTGCCCCAGGGAGGTCTTGCTGTCGTCCACCTCGCGAGGGTCTTGAGCTGTGGTTGCTGAAGCTGGATCGTACCAGGTCGTCGATGGAGCCATGTCACGGGCCGTAGGCAGGCAAGTCTGGCTACCCCCGTTCCTAGAACGCCGACATACTCCCTTGGCCCTGAATTACTTGTCTTGAATCTATCTAGATATGTATTAGTGTTTAATACATATGTATCTAGACACGTTTTATCTATACCAATATAAGAAGACCCAAAGGGGCAGATCCAATTAATCTCGGCCATCAAATCATGTCAATCCAACGACCTAGTCTGCTTCAATGTCGAGCGCTCAACACATTTAGTGTGCAGTTAATTTCATGCCAAATATAGTGCTAATCACATAATAATGCGCAAATAATATCCTACTTAATATCCACATGCACTTAATATATTTCCAAATTAATGTGCATTGCACGTACACATTGACTAGTGTTAGATATATGCATATCTAAAAATACTAACACAAGTAATTTGGGACATAGGCAATATCTCTTAAGTTAAAGTATTCAAATTACCAACCATCTTTGCCAGTGCGGGTCGTGCCTTTTTCGAGATTTGATTTTCAAAACAAAAATTATCCCTCAAATCAAGCTCCAAATTTTAAATCCCTTTCACCGTCCGTTCATTGCTTCAAGATCTTTGAAACAAGACCCAATATTAATATGTTTCGTAACGAAAACCATACGAGGATGTATGGACGAGATCCAAGGGTTCCCAGCCAAGCGGTGACCGATCCCTTAATTTCATTTTTCCATTCATCCGACTTCATAGTTTTGTTGCGTCACTCTAAGGCAAAACTTGAGTGGTTTTCGACGAACTTTTCTTAGACATAACTTGTACTCCAAATGATAACCGGACAATGGGATCAATACGCGGACATAGATGTGAGAGGCCACCATCCAACGCTGACCGCATACATTGCAAACACTTTTCAACAAATAGGATAAAATTCATGCAAATATGGGCAGATTTCATACAAATCGTACGACATTCAAGCAACGGCGGATTTCCATTATATTTCGAACATTTAGAAGAAAAAATGACCTGGCCCTAAACCTATCATACAACGATGGTGTCCGGCATCCAAGCATGTGTCGTCCTCCATCCGCCGTCTCCATGAGCACCGGCGATAAGACCTATGTAGTGAAGGTGCGATCTACAGCAAGGAAGAGTAGAACACAAGAGACAGACAAGCACATATGGGACACAAGGCACTGCCGCCCTGCGCCCTAACCAGCCCAGCAAGGAGTCAAACCTTGCTATTTAAAAATAGAATCATAAACACATGCTATTCCACATGGACTGAGATGAGAAACTATGACCCAAGCCCGACACCCACTAAAACAGGTAGCATCCATCATGTAGGGTCCCCAACCCCAAAATTATATCTTAATCTCGCCTCCATCCTCTAATTTCTCAGTCATCCCACTTCCAGCCACGACACCATGAAGAAAACCACCAAAAATCCCCAAAACCTAACAATGTTGTTAATGTGTTTGAGTCTGTGTCAGTGTTGAATTCATGATGGAAAATGTTTTGCCAAATGCTGCTGATTTTAATATTTCTATAGTTGTTTGTTTGCATGTGTGGGTTCCCAATTTGGATGGGTAAACCAGACAAAAACATGGATGGTTTCGGCAAGCACAACCCTATAGGGTTTTCCCCGTTGCCACTTGGCATGCTTACTTAGCAGTCAAAACGAATCTAATATTGAGAGAGTGAGGAAGAATGCACATCGCATCTTTTTTGTGAATCTACTTTTTTGTCCTTCTTTCTTTCATGCTTATTACGATGGTTAGTGTGGCATTTTCATAAAGCAGTATATGAATTTCCCCCCTAACATGCACAATTTTTGTTCAATAAATCAAAGAGTCTCCCATGACATTTTGTATTCAACATATCCAAGAATCTACCATGCACAATTGGCCACAAAAATCATGCATGCCTTTTTCTGCCTTACGTAAAAGAAATAACCAAACAAAATTTCATGGTTCTTGTTCAAGTTTTATGTCCAATGATAGCGACACGACAGTATACTCCCTTCCCATAATATAGGGCCCATTGGCTTTCTAAAGAGTCAAATTTCACAAAATTTGACCATGTGAATAGAAAATTTATATGTATACAAATCAAATATATACCATATAACAATATATTGCATGATGAACATAATGATATAGATTTGGTATTATAGGTGTTAATAATTTTTTCTATAAACTTGGCCAAATTTTACAAAGTTTGACCATAAAAAATCTTATAAACACTGTACCATAGGACAGATGGAGTACTTGGGCTATCTTGCTTCTTTCTTGTGAATGGATAACCTGGGCTGCTTCTACATCTGTTTATTACTAGATCAGGAACACATAGATATACTAGGACACATACATGACATTGCTCAAGCCCACATAAAGTCCACATAGCGGGGCGAAGCCCAAACAAACATGGGCCAAACACAATCCAGAGACGGTACCACAGAAAAGAGACATGGGGTGGGGGAGGGGGAGGTTTTTTTTTTTTGCAGGGAGGGGGGGAGTTTATTGTACAATTAGACCCGATCGACTAACACTTAAGGAGTTCTCGGGATCGATGGATGGGGAAGAGAGAGAGGTCAACATCAGATTGATTTTGGCTCGATGTTCATAAAATGCAAGGTTCTAAATGCAAAAATGTTCGCTCGCGTCCGCATCCACATTGGCTGTTGGTAGGTAGCTACTCGAAACAGACATGACAATAGCCGAACACTTAGGAAAACCGATTCTATAGGACCTTTAAGATCAGACGGGAGATTTTGTAAAAAAAAATATAATAATAAAAACTTATCCCCACCACAACCAAATGTCGCGGCCATGGCTTGGTAAGCTTTACAATAGGGCATTTTACCGTACGATGCTCATTAGTATCGCATATGTCACGAAAATGCACCACTATACAATCTTTTTTGACTGCCCCATTGAGTATCATGAACAAACTAGCATGATTTACATTTTACTCATTGGCTCTAGCAACCCCTTTGTGCTGTCATCGTGCACATCATCATGCACATTAGCAAATCTTTAGTTTTATTTACATGTAGTCTCTAACTTTACACTGGATTCTCCGACACTTTTTTGACCCGATTCACATATATGTAGTTTCCTTCGCGTTGTTTAAGATTTCCATTGAAACACCAATTTACCCATGAAGATCCCCCGCATAGATAACATATTAATAGAATCCATGGTAATTGCATTTAATTGGTGAAGGGTTATAAGTGGTGGGCAACTTCTCATTTTCTAACCAGGGTCAACATTAGCATACAGGTGCTCTTTTGTTCATGCCAAGTGTCCTTCTCCCATGACCGATTCCTCCAAAAAGGGCATGCCCATCATTTTGGTAACTTTTTCATTCTCTCACACGATGAGGTGTGAATGAAACACCTCACTTGATTCTTGTCTTCTCCCCCCACTTGTAAAAAGCTATTTATTGGTTCCTCTAATTTGAAACGTCTGTTGACCATCATGTAAGTTTTTTTAATTAAAAAACTGAAGGGGGCACTGCATTCTCACCAAGAAAAGATGCAGTGTGACATACATTACGTACATTGGATTGTTTTTGTGAAGAAAAAAATAAATCAAGAATCCCTGTAGCAGTCGGCACTTAGCGGCAACAATGGTACTAAGCAATTCATAAGCAAATTAACAGTTAAATCCATTTTCTGAACACAAAATTTGCACTAAATGGTACAGTACTAATTACTAGTAGTAGCTAGGCTTGCAATCATCATAGTGAAAAATTAACAAAGTTATCACCGTTGGTGCTTGGGATTAGCGGCCGACAGAGAATCCAGCAGCCCTCTGTGGGAGAGGAGGGACAGTCAAACGTCTCCCTTCTTCACTCTTCCTCCGCAATTCAACGCACGCATAGGCATTTTGGCTAAAGGTAGAAATTCCAAAGAGGCAGAGAGATGGTACAAGATACACTTGTTTTAATTAGCTTGCCACTAACTCTACTGATTGCTCTATAATAAGAGTACTCCGGTCCCTTATGCTAATCTGTTTTGCAAATTTCTACCATATACTGCCTCTGTAACTACAGAGGGAGTATTAGATTGGAAACCTACGATGTGTGAATTTAAATAATCTCTTTTTATGTGACATATTACTCTTTAAATTTGACTTGACGGAGCTGATGATTCCTTGCTTACTTCTTCATCTGAGAAATCTCCAAGCATCTAAAGAGGTATAAGAGCATCTACAACCAGATCCCCATATCCATGCCAAACACCCGGGCGGGCTGCCCGGTTACTAACCGGACGAAAAAACAACACCCAACCGGCCTCCCTACAACTGGCCCAAATGCTCGAACTGACCGGCATCAACCATATCCATCCCAAATTTGGGGCGGATATGAGGACGCCCGGATGCACCTCGATGTGCTCGTCATGTTAGACTGACCATTAGAGCCCTCACCAATTCACTCATATATGTGCCCCCTCCTTGCTGGTCATGGTCACCGCTACCGGACGCTGCCACCAGACTTAAGAAAAATAGGGCCGGTCAATGTACCTTTGAAAAGGGTATGAACCGTTACTGAATCTTCTCTGTTCATAGGGACAATTCATATCCTTCACAAAGCGAGCATTGATGGTCATACTCACGGTGAGAGAGAAGCTTACCGCTTTTAGACGACGCGTATATTTAAGCTAGTCACGTCGCTCCTCGCACGGTGAGGCGGGACTAAACCCCCAACCCCGCCGGCCCAACATGGATGCTACATCCACAATGGAAATTTGAAGTACGAACGATTTATTTGGTGTTTACAACCCGGCCCGCCCAACACGGACTAAACCTCCAAAATAATCGATGTGCATGTGTTTGCATGTAATTGGTGTTTTGAAAATAGGATTTATGATTGCAAATGGCAAAAGATGGGGCCCGTCCGGTCACTGTCCACCGAACTAGACAATTCCGGTTGTAGGTCCTTTAAGTAATATATATATATATATAATGAAAATCATTTTGGGGTATCTGATAATTACTAATGAAGTATATTAAAAATAATAAAGAGGTATAAAAGATTCATCTATATGGTATATGAGGAGCGGGAGTACGTACTCCCAGGAGTACACAACCATTTTCCTATATATATATATATATATATATATATATATATATATATATATATATATAGAAAGTCTATTAATAACCCTGGGTGAGGAATAAGTAATTCCTCACCCAAGTCGATCGACCGAGCCAGACTTCTCTTGGTCTGATCTCGCGCGTTGTGCCTCGGGCCTTCCACCTTCACTACCCCACGCGCGAGGTAATTTTTTTATGTCCCGCGTAAGTTTTCTTTTTTCTTACGTTGGCAAAAACCGTTTCTGTTTCTAGCCCACGTCCACCCTCTCGTCGTTTCCAAATCTAATTCTCGCTTGGTGGGCTGGTGGCGGCGACTGGCTTTCGGCGTGGTCGCCGGTGTCTCAGTGAACGGCGGGTGGGCGCGATGATGTGGTGCTGGGCGGAGCGGCTGGGCAGCGGGGGGATCGGCGGCTGACCACGGTGGAGCTTGACCGTGTGGTGCTGGGCGGGAATGTCGGCGATGTGTGCGGGGCGTGGCCTTAGTGTTGAGCAACGCAGCTTCTGGTGGTCTGCTGGCCACGGCGAAGGTTCAGGTGGTGTTCCCGGGGCTGCTTCGACCACGAGTCCACGACTGATTTGCGCTGGTTGCTCCACTAAGCGCTGGTGAGTTTAATCCAAACTCTTGAACAACTCGTCTGCATTGTTCATGCGCGTAAAGAAGCTAATTGAAGGCAGATTCACACACGCGACAAATGACAACCAGTCCGCATGAACAAAATCAGAAAATTTCATCGTAAGTTCCATTGTTAAAAGCTACAAAAAAACTTTGTGATTAATAATGCAAACTAGTGTCCACTTCATTTTTCTAGTGCACATTTTCTTTGCAATCAGCAAGGAACTCAGTGATTTCAGACTAAACGGTTTATGTATATCAACGTTCTCTTTCAGTGATCCACCCCTTGCAATCACCGAGTATATCAACCATTAGTGACAGCACCAAGTTTCCAGAAATATACAGTTTCTCCATATCAAGGTTCTCTTTGAGTGATCCACTCCTTGTTCTAGTGCTGAGATACAGAAACTTAAAAGACAGAAAAAATATCTATACATATATATTTATCTCTGTCTACACAACACGCTTTTAGAGTTGGGGGGGGGGGGGTAAATTTTCAAACACCGGTCTGAATTCAGAAAAAGCTATATAATACAATATACTGCACCACCGTATTAAACATTTTCTCAGTTGGTTTCACTATTACGACGCCAAAGACAGAGTTGTGCACGACCGATCTAATTAGATGGTGTAAAAATCGCTGCTGAATCTCAGAACTCGCTTTACTGTCAGCATGTAGGAGCAGCTAACCAGCACACGAGCTGTTGGTAATATCATTGTGCAGGTCGCCAATGATCTTTAAGAATGTTTTTTTTTGCATGTTTCCAGTGCACATAATCATTGTCGCACCTATTGCATCATGACTGAATCCACATGTTTAAAACAATGCCCTGCAAATGGTACCAAAAAGTGTGTTAACATCATCGTATACCACCGTAAGACTATTACAATTGATAGGTCTAAGTAGATCATGCTTCCTCCTTTACCGATGATACGATATACTCCCGCCGTCTCATAATATAAGGGCGTTTTTGACACTACACTAGTGTCAAACACTACACTAGTGCCGAATATGCGCGTTTTTTGACACTACACTTTGTTAGATAATAACGAGAATAAACGAGACACGAGAGACACGGATTTAACGTGGAAACCCTTGCGGGAGAAAACCACGAAACGCACGGCGGCGTATCACTATAATTGGGAGGAGTATTACATTACACGAGAGGACAAATCCTCTACGTGCTAATCTGGTGGAGCTCTCTCTCTCATCTATTCTATGACTAGCTGGTACTATATAAAGGGGAAAACAACTCTATTTCTTGGTGGACACGAAACAGAGTTGTAGTCATGCTACGTCTAGCACGGTTGGCATGCCGTAGTCCAGTAGGACTCCATCTGTAGTACAACACTTGTATGGGATTCGGAACACAATAAAATAACACTCCACCTTGAGACGAAATCCCTTACAATAATCATAGATAGCATCAACTCCTCAATTAAAGTCATCACAAGTAAACCTTGTGCCTGGAAACGTCCATAGGACTAATAAACTTCTCATGAAGTCATATTGAGCAAATCAATCAGTAGGTCGTCCAGAAAACAGCACAACTGTCAACAAAGCAGACTAACAAAACTTGGTCTTCCGATAAAAGTCTGAGTCTGTGCCACTGACCTCAAAAACTGAAACTGCTCAATCATCAAATGACATAAGTCATCATAACTCCTGTGGTGCCTGAACGAGCGCATAGCTCATAGTGCAACATCTTGGTGCACATCGCATTGTGAAGAACTCATCTCACGGAATTTGAACGTGCTTCAAAACAGAAAGCACAAACCTCGGCAAACAATACTCATGCAAGAGCATATGGTACGGATGGCATCGCGTGCACCCAAAAATTGCCGAAAATTGCCGACTTGTAGTGGCTAATGAAAAATCCATGACATGGTCATAAACTGTCCTTGTAGAACAACTGGCGGATGAAGGAACCATCTTAACATGCAACGGAGTTTCAACTCTGCAATAGACCCCTCTTGAAAGAGCAAAGACAACTGTATTGCACTTGAAACTTAACAGCGCTAAATGTTGTAGTATCTAGCAGAAACAAATCAATCTCCTTCTTGCACCTCAACTGATTCTCATCACGAACATGAATATCAAAACAAAACCTTCACATGCATAACAGCAAAAACTATGGAGAGAATAGAGTATATGCTGGCTACCAACAGGCTTAATAATTACCTCCTCCATACCCCCTTTTTTTCTTGATAACTGAATTGTGTTCAAATAACTGCAGCAATATTGCATCCATTATCCCGACGGGCCATAATCCCCAAAACTCCACCTTGAAGAAAAACTAAGTGTATCCTGATAATCGGCTTGCGCCAACAATGCTTGCATCTCGACTTGCCATAGGGTAAACTTTGTGTCATGATCCAGCAGCGGAAGATCGTACTTCATGAATGCCATGAGTAGATAAATCTGGACACACAAAGTAGTACAAGCCGGTAGAAAAATTCTTGATGAATTAATTTGCAGAGCAACGAACTGAAAATAGATAGCACCTGATAGGATATCTCGGATGGATGTAGAAATTGAACAGAAACACAAATCTTAACCTAGTACTAGAGTAGTACTAGCCGATCACGAAAAATACTCCACGCGACCCACGTACTAGTTGGAGTAATTAGTACTTGATGCTCTGTCTTCACGTCACGATCGAGCAGCAGACTCTGGACTTGGTCCACGTGTAACAGTGCACGGCAGCAGAATTGACAGGTCTCGGCGACTTGAAGCTGTACGTCTCGGTACGCACGGGTGGAGCAAAGCGACGTGGATCGGCTTCTAGCGGCAGCACTCCAATCTGGTTCCAGATTGATCAAATCGGCAGGCGCGTCGGCGGCGCAACAAAGGACGCGGCAACTCTAATCCTCTCGATCTCAATCTCGTATATGAAACCTCAGCTCTGATACCACTTGTTAGATAATAACGAGAATAAACGAGACACGAGAGACACGGATTTAACGTGGAAACCCTTGCGGGAGAAAACCACGAAACGCACGGCGGCGTATCACTATAATTGGGAGGAGTATTACATTACACGAGAGGACAAATCCTCTACGTGCTAATCTGGTGGAGCTCTCTCTCTCATCTATTCTATGACTAGCTGGTACTATATAAAGGGGCAAACAACTCTATTTCTTGGTGGACACGAAACAGAGTTGTAGTCATGCTACGTCTAGCACGGTTGGCATGCCGTAGTCCAGTAGGACTCCATCTGTAGTACAACACTTGTATGGAATTCGGAACACAATAAAATAACACACTTGTGTCAAAAACGCTCGTATATTATGAGACATAGGGAGTAGTACATAAGGACATTCATGAAGTCCACCGAAAATAGGTAAGACAACCATACCTCGCCTTTCCTATGCATAATGTGGAAATGTCATATAACTTTGCTATGGAGAACCCAGAGAGATTGATTCGGAAACAAAAAAGTTAGATAAAGCTCGAGTATTCTATATGAACAACAAATAAACTGGTCCTTTTTAATACGTAACAATATTGTGTATTACCATGTTGTTCTAAACTCTGAGTTTATTTGATCCAGAAATACCTTCATCATTTATGTTTGATTATGAAGTGAAAGCTTATCGATTTGTTATCTGAGGACCAGAAGCTTATGAAGGAATTGGATGCTGAATTCTTTAGCTTGGAATTAGCCCACTCTCTCCCTGCAAAGAAAATGAAGTAGTTAGCTCTCATATGAACACGTATTTAGAATATTTGGAGTTTGACGAGCTTGAAGAAACTGTACTTCGTTGCATGTGCATATACCTCTCTGGTTTTTTAATGACAACTGAAAGATTTCGTCTTCAGTTTGATCTTCATGATAATACTACTTGTCCTATACAGATAAAAGAAATCTATGTGTATAAGAGTACTTGTAGTTTTTACCTTGAGTGTTAATTTTCTTTTCAACTTGGAAATTTGGTACTTGGTATACTCCTTACCGCCATGTTTTCTGGTACGTTGGTATGTTTATAATATTAACTTTTAATAGAATGTTTTCACTAAAGGAATTTTTAATGGGAAGTTCCACAATTTTGTTTTCTTGGTCCAACTATCTTTGTTTTGATTTCTTGTTTGAAACTGTTGGTCGTCCATATTACTGAAGCTTCACCATGCAGTGAAGAATGGATGCCAACTCATGTCATTTAGCAAATGAGGAACTGTACCGACTCAATTTTAATTCCCCCTTTTTGGTACTATTCATATACTTCCTTTGAAATTTTAAATTAGGATCCATTCTCCAATTTCAAAATCCATACTGTATGCAGCTTAGTCCAAACGGAGAACAGGTTTGTAGCTTAAGGTTTTGTTCAACACTATAAAAGGCCAGCATTACCTTCTATTTTTGGTCAACAATATCCTCAAAACGCATAGCTCCTAAAACTAAGTGCGTAGAGAACGAATAGCAACCTAAAAAACGATCCGCCTACTGAACCATCACCCGAAGATGCGGGTGGCAAGTTAAGGCCTAAAATCAACCATGTATTATTACTGAGGCAAGATTCCTATTTGTCCAATATCTACTTTATATTGGAGCTTGCAGATTTAATTTTACTTTTTCGCAACAAATATAATTCTTTTCCTTGGGTTCTTATATACTGTGAAGTGTTGGTTTTGCTCATCTCCAGCCTATCTTGCAGAGCTATGTTTTCAAATATGATTGATTTCTTTTTTGTTGGGGCTTTTTTACCACTGCCATAGACAAGTGTTTATTTAGTTCCTTGTAATATGTGGCTGATGGATTATGGAGAGTACCTTTCGAACTAATGTTCCACTTTTCAGCTTATAGTTTTCCTTGCCTACATTTTGCCATGGATCTCCGACCAGAAACATGACAGAAGAGCCATGAGGAGCTACAATGATGTGCGTACATGTTACAGTTCTCCAAGCTCTGGAACTATTTCGGAAATCATTGCAGAAACTATAGGGACATCTAGATGAGGATTTTACAACCTCTAATTTGAAATACAAATGTATGCAGTTTGGCCAAGAAAATACCGTGCCCATCTCAAGATTGACGGGAGAGTGTTCTACTACAGAAAGAGTTGATTTTTTTAGATGCTACTTTGTCAAGTAACATATTGAATTTATTCTTTTTATTATTTATGTGTGATGAACTCACATCGTCTTTGTTCATTGTAAACTGACCGACTTATGTCATGAAATTCAAGTGCTTTTCAAGTAGTTTTGACCTGGTGTAATGCACCATTCCAGTAATTCTTACGTTTTGGTGACAACGCTCAGGAATCTTTCTGTGCGTGACCTCGCGCTAATGAGGTGAACACATGTCGTGATGATCTGGTAGGTAACTGTTGTGCAATAAATTTGAGGAAAATGAAGAAAAGAAATACGAAACAAAGAAATCAACATGATTTTTGTCAGATACACTCAACATGACACTTTTTGACAAGACTATCACAATCTTCTGAAAACACACACATTTTTTTTTTTGAGAAATAGAGTGATACATTAATCAACTATCAAAGTTATAATCAGAAGACAACAGCTCTATCAGTTCCAACAGAACTGCTGCCAAAAGAAAAAAGTCTCAAGCACGATTTTATTGATGGAACAATCCATAAGGTATATGCATTGCACTCCAATCAAGTATTCACTATACATCATGAGTGATAGCCCGTAATCCTATTACAAATCTCACTTGCATTCAGATCTTTTGTCAGACATAATAACCAAAGACCAGCTGAATGGCATGTGCCATCCATGGCCTAGAAATTCAGAGTATTTCTATCTTTTTCTGGCATTGGCAGCTTCAGTCAGGCTTCTGAATTTGTGTCGCATCGATAGGTCAAGCAGCTGGACGTGATCGTGGTTGTCCACATTCTCGTTGGTGAAATAAGCAGCACAGTTTGATGCTCTGCATCTGTAGAACCCCCTGCACTCTATTAGTTCATACTACATTACTTGATTTAGTTACCACCTACAATGAAAGGATGCATATCTCAGCGTAAGCTAAACAAAATATATGAAAGCCCGATAGCACATAGCTGATGGGTCAAACATCTGAAGCTGCATGAGGATGAGGACAATTAATCTCTTTTCTCCAAGACCTTCATATCAAGAGAATACACTGGAAATGTGCAAAACAGTAATTGTCACAAATATACTTGACAAGATATTAATAACCAAGAGCTGCTAAAATGCAAAGCTGATGGAAGATCATTATTTCTCTGCCAATTAAATGAGAACATTTGAAGTCAGCATTTTGATATTTTTATAAACACCTTGAACAAGATTTTCTTGTCATCTGCTATTGCAACATAATGAGACTGTCAAATTAAACATTCATTTTCTGAGATGCAAACAAAAAGATCAATTGATTCTATAACCTGATTCAACATAACAAATGAGATAAAATGGACATCCATGATCTGAAGAATTCAATTCTGAAACAAAACCGGATCTATTGAAAATTATGTGGGGATTGTTATAGTAAATTATCCTGAAAGATTTTTCTTATTGCGTGCAGAGTGATACAAGCGTGCAATTATGCGGAAGAATTTGAAGCCATGGTGTGCCTTGATGGCCTGTGATTAGCGAAGTGGGCACAATCTCCTTTTATTCTCGAGTCAAAATCTTTTGTTGTGGCGTCTGGACGTCTGGTATTGAAAGAACGGAAAGAAATCTGCCGAGACATAAGTCCATCTACAAAGAAATCAAAGCGTTAGGGGACAATTCTACTCGGTGGTTGTAGAAAATATGAGAGAGCAAAACTCTGTGGCTCACGAATTAGAAAACAACATTACAGTTAGGAGGGTAGAGAGGGAGACGCAAGGGGCTACTCGAGCTCACGGACGTACGCATGAAGTAGGAGACAGTGACCAAACTCAAAAAGTAGGGTGATGATACCTAGACCATGACGACTCAACGGCGGCCGGTGAAATCTCTGGATCCAAATTCAGTCAGCGAGCTGACGGCGGGATAGGAGAAGACAATGCCCATGCCCGAGCTCAAGGAGCGCATCGACCTGGCCGACCGCTGCCCTGGCGCTGAGCTAGACGTCGGGACGACCTTCCCTTATGTAAAGCAACCGGAGCCGACTCACGGCCGCAGGGGTTTCTTGGACCGGCTCAGCTGGCCTCTGGCAGAGAAGGGGAACCGCCATGGCTGCGTGCAGAAAGGCTCGGGGATAGCGGCGTAGTGGTGTATTTTTTTTAGTAGACACAGCGAGGTAAATTTACCTTGCAAGCCTTACGACTTTTTTCTCGCCTACGAAGCCTGGTCCCCTGTCTCAGGCCGTAACTTTACAACATGTGCGAGGTAAATTTACTGAACGTGGCGCGTGGTTCGACTGGGGTGAGGAATAAGAATTCATCACCCAGGGTGACGAATAGTCAATCCCTATATATATATATATATATATATATATATATATATATGATGCATTTGGTGATATCACTACAACACATAAGTTGATATATGGCATTTTTAAATGCCTTGGAAGGTCTGAAAAGCGCCTCCAAAATGTTTTTCTGCGATATAATTATAGAACAGTGGGTATAATTGTAGGCAAAGGTAATTTGCGTCATTTATGGGAGCACCACCCAAAAAGGGCACAAGCACTCGAATAGACCCCCTTTTTTAAAACTAGAAATAATGTGACATGGATCCGAAACTCGAACCTGGGATTTCTCTCATATTGATGTCAAAAAGAAAAAGATCTCACTAGAGCGCCTTGGAAATACGTGCGGGGGAGGGGAGGGGGGGTGGTTGTGGCACTAAGGGGCGGGGCACCGACCCCATTTTTATTTTGGCTTTGATTTTTTCTTTAACTTGTAACCGAGAGTTCGGATTAGTTTCATTTGCATATTTGTCTTTTTTGTGATGAGGACTTTCGATAAGATCAGTTTTGATGCGTTTTTAAAACTGCATTAAATTTCAACTGCTGAAACTTGATACGAGCGAACAACAAAATTGCAAATTCCATAAACTAATATTTAAAACTTGTTGTGCACTCGTGTGGAATCCGACGACTTTGCGGATCGCGAGGTAATTGGGCAGCCATGTGCCCCGCACCTGCATACCCGTGAGAGTTAGGCCAACAATATCATGTATATGTTGCGAAGCTAGATAAAAAAAAAGACAAACAGTGACAATAAGGCATCCACAATGTGCTCCAAGACCAAGAGGGATCCCATCCTAAGAGGAGACATACAAGACATAGGACTGCTCCTACGCATAGCAGACAAAAGTTGCGGCTCTAATCAACTCCTATAAGCATGAGAACAAGGCACAAGCTTAGGACCCAGGTCTCTGATTCCCCTCCGAGGCTTTGACCGATCTCCTGGCCGTCTCTGGTGCTGCATGCACTTATGGCAATTGCAAGTTAGCAGTTGGGAAGGGTAGTTTTCTGTTCGTCCTTTACCTCGTCCAAGATTCCAAACAGGCAGCACAATATATATATGGGATCCCACGATAGCTAGATACGTTGTACGGCTTGAGAGAGAAGCGAGCACCCCTCGAGCTCCTTGTCAAGCTGCGTTTGTAGGGCGATTAGTGCTGTTTTATTCTCCATGCTGCTCATTTGCTGCAACTGAGCCCGTTTTAGATGTGGTCAAACCTCAAAAGGGGAGGATTAGCTGCATTTGGGGCTCTAGTCCCTCCCGGCTAATGTTTGAGGGTTTCTGCTTGGGTCCCCTTGTCTAGGGAATTTTCTACCCCCTCTGGTCCTAAATCTATGATGTTTTGATAGTTTAAATTGAACTGTCAAAACGACATATATTTAGGAACGGACGGAGTACATCTCAAACCATCTTAAACCATAGATAATACAGTAAGAAATATTAGAATGTATATACAAAAACATAAAACAGGGTACTAATGTTCTTTTCGGGTATGAAAAGCTCTCATTTCTTCACCTCTCAACCTGGTCAGAAGTTAACAAGCAGATAAGATGTAAAGGGGAAGAACAATGGCACCAAACTTTTAGGTGGAAACCCCTCGGAGAAAAAGCACAGGTGCACGACGACCAACTTCGCTAATCAATAATGAGTTGAAACTCATTCCGTCTCACTTATTTTTTTTCTCTGGAATACGCACGAGTGTGCGTATCATATATTAAAGAAGAGAGTGAGGAAGATCCCCTCCACATAGTTTTACAAATACAACCCCGTCTAACTTACTAGAAGTATTTACATGGGGGCAAGCTAATAGAGAGAAAGAACTAATATGAAGTGTACAAAATCTGCTCCAACAATACCCGACTGCTCATTATAAGCAATAATAGCTCCACTAGAACCTTGCTTTTTTTAATGAATTTTTTTGTGATATTTTTTATTCACATGCTTTGTGATTCTCAAATTATTTGTACTTTTTCTAGATGTTTTGACAAGATATAGTTTTAGTAAGAAAATAAATTCCATAATCTTCTATTAAATTTCTACAATAATTCAAGTTGTTTCTGTCTTTTTTTGTCAAAAAAAGCATTTCTATCTTTTTGTTTTTTTCACTAAATTTCCTAAATATGTTCTGACATGTGTTGGTGATTAGGATTCTTGTGGTGCCACATAAGGGAAACCCCACCTTTGACTGGTAGGGCAAGCTGATATGAAGTTGGAAATTTAGGCTTGGAGGGTGAAATGAGGACTATAGCAAGAGTTGAGGTCTTGGGGGTAAATACTGAGACTTATCTTTTAGATTAATAAATACTTGCTCAGCATTAAATATTAGAGTATAACTCACCTTTTACTCTTTAGTTATGACCTAGTGATAGTTTTCACTCATTTTATTAGTGTGCCCGAACTGACAAGCTAAACCCACGTGACATGATGAAGTGGTAGCCGACTCTCATCTCAGATGCATATTCGTTGTAATTGTAACTTTCTAATTACTCCCCCGGTCCAGGTTAATTTGTCTCAATCGCATTTTGGCTCAAACTTTCACTATATATTTGAGCAGTAAAATATAGTATGTGATACGTCACAAAATTTATATTGTTGGATTCGCATTCGAAAGCGGACACTGGAAATACGAGTGGGCTAATAAAATTGAACAGGTGAAGTCTATGCCTAGTTTAGCCGCCCCTAGGCTCTATCTCTCTCCCTCGCTCGGATTAGGGTTAGGGGTTGGAATTGCCGCCTCCAAAGAATGCACATCCGAGTTGTCCCCTAGTCAGCTGCCACGCCATTCTGATGTGTGGGCCTTATTTGTCATTTTGATAAAAATAGTTTTAAAAATGGTAAGGTTCCCCTAAAAAATGGTGATGTTTGTTGTATACTCCCTCCATCTCAAAATAAAGGTTAAGACACTTATTTTGAGACGGAGGGAGTAGCAATTTTCCTTATTTTAGAATTCTCGGTAGCACAGTGGTGCTTAGGCTAGCAGCGTCAGGCTCCTCATAGTGCCATGTGAGGACGGGGCGTCGACCCGTTGGCTGGGCAGCTGGGGTTGCTGCCAGCCCACCCGAGTTCGAGTCCCAGCTCGGACGGGCGGTGCTCGCGGAGTTTCTCCTATAAAAAAATGCCAATGAGGATTAGCCCTTGGGTTGGTCTCATTTTTTTTTTCTTATAGTGCCATGTTGGAGAGAGCAGCATATACTGATTCCGTTACCTAAATAGTTCCCAAGGCAGGAAAGCCATTCCACCAACATTCCGATTCCATGACACCCATGACCGAAATAGCCCGCATCTCTGCACCATCCCCACACACAAAATGATTCTTGAGACAATGATAGCGTCAAGCTTTCCAAGCGGAAATGACCAATAAAAAGACAGTTATGAGATGCATCTTTCTCTCCAGGAACTGCTAGTGTGGTAGTATCTTTATAGCGGGGAAATCACATAGTGCAAAGCCCGCACACCGGTCGATCTACACAGGGTTTCCACATGAAAGTGATCGGCACCATTTTTGGCTGTACCAATGAGACCATCGCCATTCGCCAATTTGCCATCCGCAGCAAGAAGCCGGAACCTTCGGGGTCCGCGGCACACGCCATGGCTCAGTGGCGTCCCTGATCAGCAAGCATGTCGAAAACATGTACGCACCAGCACTGACATTTGCAAAGCGAGAGCGATGAAAAACAGAGAAAACGAGGCACGAAAGTTACGGCGAGGAGATTTGTTTGAATTTTTCAGGTGCCTGTGGAGGAGCAGAAAGCAACGGCAGAGCCATGCTTTATGGAACAAGATTGCAAAGTAGTACTAACTGTCTGACTCTGAGGTCAGGACAAATGGAGAAGAAGCTGGGAAGTGAGTGAGAGGTCGTCCTCTTCCTTTCCTCCCCGCCTTTCTTTCTTCTACTAAAGGCTAAATAATTAAGCTTCATGCACTACGGGTACGGTGGCGGGCGGGGCTTGAGAAGGTCAGCGACGCCGCTCTGACCACCTGCAGCCGCCGCCGCTCGGTGCTCCTTGCACCAGGCCAGGGAGCACCAATCAGGTGCCGGACTAGCACATGTCAGCGAGGCTGGCCCACAGCTGGGATTCGTCGTCGTCGATGTCGAAACCAAGCTGCTGCTGCTGCCTGCTGGCTGCCACCGGCGTGCCCCACCACCACTTGCTGTTGTCAAACGCCGTGCTATCACCGACGGTTTCCATGCACTGGCTCTGGCTGTTGCCGCCGAGGTCGTTGTATGGGCAGTACTCGTAGCTGATGTCAGACGCCTCCGTCTCCATGTCGCCCTCCACCTCGAGGTTCCTGGCGAACCGGCCCTGCACCCTCGGCCGGCTATCTGCCAGCGTCTTCCTGCAAGCGTACTGGAAGACCAGAGATGGTGGGCAAGAGATGTGTCAGAATTGGCTAGAGAATGAACAGAAGCATTTGCAGGTTGTGAGGGGGATCAATACACACAGTTATCTTCTTGTGGAAGTTCCTCTGCTGGCGCTTGGCGCGGTACCTCTCGATCCTCTCCTTGCGTTCTTCGGCGCTGTAACGCCCCACCTTCTCTGAAAAAGGATCACCAGCTTCCTGGCTGCAGTTGTCGCCTGGGAATTGTGGCGGTATTGGCGGTGGCGGCAATGGTGGCGAAACATTGTTGCCCTGTTTTGCATCAACACAATGGTTAGCAGCTGTTCAGTGGTATGAACTGCAGTCCCAACTTGAGTCTTGTTGCATTACCTGCAGGTCGCCGGTGCTAAGGACACGCCGCATGGTAGCGGAGCTGCTGAATTCAAAGAAGTCACCGGAGGACGAGGAAGGGGAGGAAGCAAAAGGGGGTGGATGCAACTGCCATGTCGAATGAGACGGGCAAGAGAAGGCAGCATTACCGTTGAGGGGGTCAAGAAACTGGAGGTGAAAGGGTAAGGTGTGTGAGCTGGTGCTCGTGTTGATATTGTAGGGAGGAAGGGGAGAGATGTAGGAAGGCGGCGCTGAAGCAGCAACATCGACCGGAGAAAACAGGCCACCATTGGCATGGAAGAAACCGGTGCCACGAGGAATTTCGGTCGGAGCTGTGTGCAGATCACCAGAGAAGTTCACCGCATGGTGCATGGAGGGGTCACTGTAGGTGGGCGCGGGCAAGGAAGAAGGATTGAACATGGCTTTTGGATATGAATCCCTCTAATGTGTCTGGGGCTAATTGCAAGTGAAGGGGATTGGTATAAGAAGAGAACGTTTGATGTGCATGGTGTACACTATATACCAAAGGTGGTAGGGCGGCTAGGGCCACTACTTTTAACAAGGCAGACATTTCCTAATTGATATGCCAGCTCAGTATGGTCAGAAGTGGGCATGTTGTGGAAGGATATCAAACTGATGAGCTGGGTGGGAGGTCAAATAGCTCCTACAAAAGCTGGGGCCCTTTCTGTCCAGCGAAGCCATTGGAAATGTGATTCTTTACCTTGGAAGGAAAAGAAGTTCGAAATCTGCCTTCCTTTGATAGAAGATAAAAAGCATGCTCAACATAACACCCCAGAAGATGAACAGGTGTCAGGCATGCTGCTAAGGAATATGCTGCAACCATATATGCATTAATAAATACGGGGAGATTGATGCCATTGGCCATTCTGCACAGAAATGAAGAAAACAATTGCACCTTACTGGCGATATTTGCGCATGTGGGCCAATCACGAGTATGTATAAGTTAGATGATCTTATGAAGAACATACATTACTAGTTTTAAGAAAAAAAATATAACCCTTTTCTGAAAAAACCAAGAAAATATAACCACATCACAACCACGTTAAGGAGCACCTAACATTTTCTTACGAAACCCACGAGAAGATCATAGTACTAGAGAGAATATTACAGATGAATGACTAGATTTTGGATTTATACTGGACATGGATCTCCACTGCAATTCTGAATTTAGTTTTGGATTTTCCAATAAACACATTTACAAATGCAGTAACTAGCAGTGGAGTAGAAAAACAAATGTATAGTTCCATCTACGATTGTCAACAAGATCCACTTACTAAGACAACAGGACTAGTAACTAGCATTATGGAGCAGGAATAGAAAGGTGTACACGATAAAACAATCTGTAGCTGGATAACTGATGTGATGCTTGCTGGAACGAAACTCAAGCCCTTCTTTATCAATTTCAAGAGCTTTAATCTTTAGCTAGAGTCTAGAGATTGCCCGGTACCTACCTTATCTTTGATTCTGTACAATGGGTTCCTACTGTAGCAACTAGCAAAGTAGGAAACGGGAACCCACCACCTTCACCTTGGGAAACAGAAGAACTTTGAGGAAATCTGTGAACCGACTAGGAAAGAACTGCACAGTTTCGACAACTACAGAGTTTCATTATACAGTAAACTAACCGTAAAACTGAAAACAGTGAGTATATAATGGATAGAACAGGGCTAAGCCATATCTGATAACTGCCACCTCACAGCCCATTTTCTGTTTTCTAAATAAGTACTCCCTCCGTTCCTAAATATTTGTCTTTCTAGATATTTCAACAAGTGACTACATACGAAGCAAAATGAGTGAATCTACACTCTAAAATATGTCTACATACATCCGTATGTTGTAACCATTTCTAATGTCTAGAAAGACAAATATTTAGGAACGGAGGGAGTACTAAAAAGTAAACACAGCAAAGAACGGACAAGGTAGCATTATTAACTTCATGTGATGTGCTGTCTAGAGCACTAATATGAAACATACCTGATCAAGTCTATCCGAGCCAAGATTCTGACACCATCCTGTCAATGATTGAATGAAACCAACAGTCACTTATCTTTCCTGCTAAGGAAGTAGTGAAGCCCTAAGCTTATGGTAAACTGGTAAGAGGCTAAAGATGCAATATAACAAGCAACTGTAGTAAACAGCAGCACGACCTTCCATAGAAAAGGGAACAGAAGAAAATAGTACAATATTAGATTTATAGGCAACCTAGCCTTCCTTTTCTTTTTTTTGGATGTTAACAGATCATCGTATGCAAATCAACTTTGAATTTGGACATGAACCAAACACAATGAAGTCAACAGACATTTTTATCTGGTAATTTTCCACTATATTGACACCATGCATTGAAGAAAGACATTGCCAAATGAGGGGAGACACGTTTATCCAAGATAGCGTATCCTGAAAAGTGATTTCAATGGCTGCTGAACAGACCACCAAAAAAGATAAGGATACTGTGGACATGAGAAATTCAAAAAACTTTTGTATTTTGTCTGGAATCTGAGTGGCAATAGTTTCCTCCCAACAGCTTTATGAACGGTGCCCCGAAGGATTGCCAACTTGACCTCAGTTTGACCATTGAAGGCAAACACAGTTTCTTCCAGTCCCATAACAGTAGTATGATGAAAAAATCTGACATTATCCTTCCCACCAAATTTAGTTCTGGCAGTAAGGTTAGTGCAGGAGTATATTGAATCGTAAACCAAATTTGAGTCAAGTGGCAGGTCCTATACATTTCAGCCCTAAGGAAAGACACGTATAGCTCCAAATCAACTGCCAACTACAATGAAATCTCTCATGTATTAATATCAAGAAACAAATAGCAGATAACCCAATCATTCTCATCTACGACCAGGCTTCGAGCTACCATATTGCTTATGCATCCCAGGACCCATGCAGGAGAACAGTGATGGCTTCTTCGGCTTCACGCCAAACAGGAAAGTTCTAAGGGGAACCACGGCTTTTGTTGACAAGGTTCGAAAGTTCTGTTGAGCGCGGTTGCTTCTTGCTATAGATAGCTCAAGATTCTCCCGGAGTTTCAAGAGCTCCCTCCCAACCTCCACTTGGAGACCTCTTACGTGGTCCAGCCCAGCTTCTAGCTCTTTAGCAACTTTGTTATTCTCTTGTTTCATATTAAGAACCTCTCCTTGGAATTTTGCAGCTTGGATGAGGGTGAAATGATCTTCACCACCTTTATCCAGAATTGTGATCTTTGATATATCCTCTTGTATGCTGCACAGTGAAGAGAACCTGTTCTCCAGCTCTCCTTTTAATAGCACATTCTTTTCCATCCAAACTTGAAGATCTGTATTCAAATCCCGGAATTTCTTTTCTAAAACAGCTGACTCCAGCTTTGCTACCTGATGATTAGTAGGAATTCCATCTGCAACTCCCTGTGCCTGTGCATCGGTCAACTTAACCATCTCGGCTTTTAGCCTGTCAAATGCTGTTTGGAAATGTCGTATTTGATGGTATGATGTGCTAAACCTCAGCCAGAAGTCCATGGTCTGCTCCAATACCTTGTCGATCTCTGCTCTAAATTTTTCCTCCCCAACTGAATACTCAAGTGGTTCTTCACCTTCGCATTGCTTAATATATTCATCTACCTCAGCAATCTCTTTGTCTTCAGTTGTTGGAGTGCTGCTTATTTTGGACGTTTCTTCAGACGTCTCGCCGCTCTCCGAAACAGAAACATTCATCTTTCTCTGCAAAGAACTTAGCATGCGGCGAAGAGAATGAATCTCCTCGTCTTTCATTGTATTAGAGCTCTGCAGTTCCTTCAGCTCTGATATTGCCTCAGTATGATACTTTTGGTTTTCCTTCTCAATTTCAGAAAGTTGTTGCTCTGTATCTTTGTAGATCTGAAGCACAGATGCATAATCTTCTGATAAAATATTATCCTCGCCTTCAGATCGATTAGCAACAAGCTGTTGCCGCACCACAAGATCTTCCGAGCCCTTTTCGGACGAATCAAAAAACTTGCTGTTTTGAGACTCTGGAGAGTTCAATGCTTCTACAAACCCAGCAAGGTCACTGCAAGCTTCAGTCATTTCTTTACGAATATTCTCGGTACCATGTTGTATGGACCTACCAATTTGTAGGACGACTTGTAGCACCACCTCAACTTGCTTCAATCTGTCGGCCAACTTATTGGAATCAACAACCAAAGCCGCCTTCTCCTCCTCCGCGGCATGCAGGCGCTTGTGAAAGTCATCTATCTCAGATTTCATTCTATCGATCTGAGCATTCTGCGACGTAGTAGCAAGCTCCAGGTTGATTACCTTCTCCACAAGTCGATCAACCTTTTCAGCTATGTCTGAAACTGATGCCTCTGGGCGCAATTCAATTAGTTCTTTGATTTTTTGGCATACTTCCTGCAGGTCAAGCTTAGCCTCGTCCTGAACAGAATTGCCACCATCCAGAGATGGCAGTACTTGGGTAAGTCCTGTTTCATGGTGATCGGACCCGTCATCTTGCGTCTGGGGCTGCCCACACTCATCCTTGAAGGTTTTCAGTTTCTCCTTTGCCTCGTTGAATCTTTGAAATTCAGTCCTCGCCTCTTTAGATGACCTCTTTTGCTGGCTCTGCAAGTTAACCAATGTATGCTCACAAGACATAAGGGCTCGTGCAGCCATTAGTGCTCGGGCTTCATTGTCTTCAATGCCCGAGCTAGTGCTAAAAGTATCTTGCAAGCCGCAAACTTCCTCCTGCAACTCGGCCACCTTCCTTTCAATGTCTAGATACTGGCCCAGTGCGCTGTCATAAGAGGTCTTCAAGAACTCCTTCTCTGTCTGCAGCACGAGGATTTGCTTCTGCAGCTTGTCGATCTCTTCCAGTGCCCTGTCCTTGTTCATGTGGGAGGCGACTCGCCGGTGTGTCTGGGTCCTCTTGGGAGCCGGGCCCGGGCTCGATCCCCGGCTTGTGACTCGTGAGCCCATTGGCAAACCTTCCAGAGCAGGGAATTTGTAGTTGATGAGATCAATACTTGTAATTGCCTTGGGGATTCCTTCGGCATCACCCTCTTGCATGGAGAACTGGACATGGTCCGGGAAAACGGTGGCAATGGTGTGGTTGGCCTTGTGCAGCTCGCTAGATATCCGGTCATACCGGTCGGCCAGCGCTTGGTAGGATCTGAACATCTCCTCGACGTTGCTGATGAGCTCCGGCCGGCTCCGGAAGTAGAGCTCTGCCTTCTTGCCGAACGTGTCGGCATCCGCCCCGATGAGCTTGATCATGAGCTTCACCCTCTCCTCCATCTCTGCACGCACGATGCAGACACAACATTGTCACGGCCGCAGTTTTCAGAGACCCGCAGTGCGCAACGCGCCACGCCGGAGATGGGGAATGAATGCGTACCGTTGAGGGTGGCGTCGAGCCATTTGGACTGGCTGGTGCGGATGTGGGACGCCCACCACCAGGAGTAGGCGTTGCCCGCCGCGCGCTGCAGCATGGCCGCCGGGGCCGCCCGCTCGCTCTTAACCCCCTCCTCCTCCTCTTCCTGCTACTCCGCGTCGCCGGGCGGGCGCCCTCGGTGCCGTGGGGGGCGTGAGCTGCGACGCGACGGGGGGGACTGGATGCGGGTAGCGCGACGCGGTGTGTGGTGCGGCCGTGCAGCGAGGGCCCTTAGCCGCCGGAAGCCGGAGAAGGAGAGGAGAGGGGAGGTGGGTCGGTGGTGGAGGGTGGCATGGCGAAATAGGACGAGGGGGAGGGGGCTGGTTTCGTTGCGGTTGCCGCGGGGCGGGCGCGAGCGACGCGCGCGGCCGGTGGTGGGAGCGGATGGCAGCGCGCGCGTAGCGGGGGTGGGGTTTTCCGCCATTCGGGCGGCGCGAGGTGGTCGGTGGTTGGTGGTGGTGGTGCGGTCGGCTGCCGTGGGGGGAAGGGAAGGGCGGGCGGGCGGCCGCGGTTTGCTCCGCCGGGGTGCGGCGGGCGGGCAAGAACGATCCAGGCCCAGAGCACGACTGCGAAACACGGGCCTGGATTCTGGAATTGGCTTGATGGGCCGTCGTGGGCTTGTAGCGTCTCTAAGTGCATCTCTAATCCTTCCTCTCTTTTCTAACTACCTAAATCTCTGAAATTACTAATTAAATGTACTCTTTGTCTAAAAAAACTAATTAAATGTACTCTTTGCAAAGACCACTCCCACATTCCCAGACGCCGACATGTGCGCCACTTGCTGTAGGCCGGGAGTTTTCCTTTTATTTTGTAAATTTATTTTTTCAAAATGTTTTATCTCTTGAGTTGTGCGTCTAAATCCTGAACCATTTTCATCGTTGGATTTCTCGCGTTGAGATCTTTGAAACAAGATTCCATGTTAATAGGTTTCGGCGAACTTCTTTTTCATGAAAAAAACTCAAAAAAAGGTTTAAAAAAAAGAGCCGGAAGCACTTTTTTTTTTCTCCTTTCCGGGAGGCATAGTTGTGCTTCTCGTGGAAGCAAATCTGGCCCTCTACGAAAACAAAATTTGCCCTATCGCGAAAGAAAAAACACATTTTTCCTTTTCTGAGCGGAAGGAAATATGTGCTTGCACGAGAAGCAAATATGTGTCTCTCATAGAAATAAAAACATGTGTTTTTTTTTTCTTTTTCGAGAGGCATGCATCTCACGAAAGCAAATCTATGCCTACACGAGAAGCAAATTTATGCCTCTTGTGAAAGAAAAAACACATTTTCCCATTTTTCGAATTGTGCCTCTTGCGGAAGCAAAATATATGCATCCACAAGAAGCAATATTTACCTCGTAGAAGAAAAACATACATTTTTTAGAAACATATGTGTGCCTCTCGTGGAAGGAAAAATGTTATTATTTTCCGTTTCCGGCTCTAATGGAAGCAAATCTATGCCTCCGTGCAAGAAAATTAAAATCTAGGGAAAACTGGGCGATGCCGAAAAGCCACCTCCTCAAAAAAAAAACTATCTAAACCCCGAAAATGCTCATAGAAAAATAAATAAATTCCCAAGGGAGTGCCCAACATGCGATACGTGGCGGCGACTGAGAGCTCGCCAAATGATACACTGTCAGCCCACTAAAGTGACACTTGCAGGGCTCCTGCAAGGGGTACTCCTTGATTAATTGCTCCCCTAAATACCCCTCAAAAAAAAGTTGTTCCCCTAAATCTCTCCTAAAAACGAGGGGTTAAAAAAGGTTGGAGCTAACGTACTATTTTTAACTTCCAAAAATCGAAGGAGCGACTTCCTCAATCTCAAGATGATGGGTCGGCTCAGTCTCTTGGAGGTGCTCATAGGGATAGGATGTGTGTGCATTTATAGAGGTGAATGTATGAGCGTATGTATAACCGTCTGCGTCTATACTATGTTAGAAAAAACTTGCAAAAATCAAAATTGTGCACAAACAAGTCAGTTTAGACTCAAATTCAAACTAGATTATATACCGCATATATCTACTACCCCTATCAAAGTGCGAAGATCCAAATCCATCATGTGGTAGCTCGAAGGAAGCAGAAGCAAAACCTACTTTATTTTTGTCCCAACCATTTCCTCCATGTATGACATAGTCCACTGGATTGAGACAATAGTGCGCATCTATGTTTGGTGTCCCCTCTCTCACTTCCTCATCACCTATGTTTGGGGTCCCCTCTCTCACTTCCTCATCGGATTCTCGTCCTAAAGGGTGATACATTGAGTTGGAAAAAGCATAGGATTTCGTAAATTCCATTCTATAGTCGAACTAGCCCCTAGATTAGTTCTCACAATGGGAGAATCAGAGTCAAGTTAGGCACAAAAGAGGGGTTGTCATCATTCGCCATGATTGGATCAACCAGACTACCCACAGGAAATGCTAAGGGGCACTCTTTCTCAACAACATTGTGCATTAGTGACACAATTGATACTGGAATTGCCACATGTACCAACTAAGGCTCCCTTTGATTTACAGGATTTGCATAGGAATTTTATAGGATTGACAGCCTCTGGAATTTTCCCTTTAAATGTTGTTTGATTCGCAGGATTGCATTCATCGGGAACCAATCGTATAGAAACTTCTTAGTTCATTTTCATAGGAAAACAAGTATGAGGTTGGACTTCATGAAAAAATCCTATGTTTTGCTACCCGGTGTAGGATTTCAGTGGATAATACATCATATTCATGTACCTTCCCTAATCCTACGCTTTCCAAACCCTGTGAATCAAAGGAGCCCTAAAGCTGGAACTGGAAGAAAGCTTGCGAAGCATGGACTTGAGTGTTTCCATACAACAAATAATCCTACAGTGCAAATCATGTGATGTTTAGCGCTAATTGCAATTAGCGTCGTCTACTGCTGCCCACCGACCACCGTAAGTCACCAGGAAAAAAACTCGACTCTCGCTGATACTTTGGTTATATATCCACGACAGCGTACGAGAGCCAGCTGATCGGTCGCTGAGTGTACTGGTGTAGAAGCGAGCTTGATCATCGTGCATCCCAAGAAGAACGGCAATAATGTGTTGGGGTTGTCCGAGCGCATCAACTCTTATTTAACTTCACTCAATCTTTACAAGCATTGGTCACTAAATAGCTTACTACGTACGAGTAACACACAAGTACATTACATGGCATACGATGGACTGGATCGTACAAGAATGACCAGTGCATCACGCACGGACATAAGGCGCGGGGCAACAGATTTCACACACTAACATCTGGAACTCGGCTGGCTGAACCGCTCCACCCAGCCCGTCCGAATCTAAGCTCCCACCACCCAAGATTAAACAGATTTTTCTGAGGCCTTGATGAAAAATTAATTATTGTTTTCTGTAGGTTAGCTCGTCCAATATATGGGCGGCAAAATAAATTATTGTTTTCTGTAGGTTAGCTCATCCAATAAATGGGCGGCTGGTCCGCCACGGGTTGGGAGGCTAACAATTGGGACCAAATGCGATGTTCTTAAAAACAAGTTCTATCATGGAGAGCCGCGTTTAAAAAAACTCATGCGGAGCCAACCACTGAAACAAAATTTATTTTTGACGATTGGATATCAATCAAACGGCTCACATGCTTCTTCAGTCTCCCGTCTGCTTGTTCCTTCCCCTGCCCAACCAACATGGATGGACCGCATGCTGTCGCTCCCAACAGTCGGCGGTGCTGCCTCACGTCATGACCCCCTTAACTCTAGCTCTCTTCACACCTCAATCACCACAACAGAAGAGAAGTTTAATTTTCTTCCTCACGTTGTGTGCGGGAATTCAAGAAATGTGGCATCTCATGCACCACCCACTGAAAGAACATGTGGTGCCCTCATGTTTGGTTTTGGTAATTGATGACAATCTCTATGGACTAATGGTTGCCTTGAGTTATATTTGAAGGGTTTGTCCATAGGCTTTTCTTGGAGCCAATTTGTTGGTTTCAAAGAGAGTTTGTGATGACCAAGGTGTTATTCAAGTAATTACCTAAAGATTGGTCATGTGAGAGGTTGATCAAGACTAAGTCAAAGAGTGAATCAAGTTGATCAACACACAAAGCGTAGAAGATGTACCGAGAGGGATCAAGCAATCCCATGGTATGGTAATCATTGTCAATCACGCTTGGTGTACTAACCATGGTCTTCGTGAGAGTTCTTTGTGGGGTTAGGTTGCGGTGTGCAAGTTTAAGTGGATCATCATGAAGAGATCATATGCTTGAAGTTTGCCGTCCTTTGTGGTGGCAATGGACTTGTGAAGATGTGCCAAAGGGTGGCTCACCCATAGTGGAGTATGGGGGAGCAATCAACTAGTCTTCACCGAGCCAACGTAATCAAGAAAGGTGGTTCAACTTGAGAAAGTCAAGATCGTCATCATCTAGCTCAAGTGGACTTTGTGCAAGGCAAAGGTTTTCCCTTGATAGGTTTTCTAATTTACCGGTCTCATGATGGTAGTTGGGAGACCGGGTTATAGGATCGATTGTCGTACTATCAAGGGGGGCTCTTGATGAGTAGCTTGATCGTATCGTTCGTAAAGAGCTCAAACCATTGCATCCTTGCATCATATTTGTTGGTTCTTGTTTGGTTCTTCTCCTTGTGAGATTTGGAGCTTATGGTCATTTTGATGACAAGCTCGAGTTCATCGAAAATGGAGTTCACATGCATCTTCTATGATGTTTTCGATGTTGGAGGTTATGCCGGTTCTTCTCTGATGGAGGGTTCACTCCTCTATATCCTAGGCATACCTCCCCTGCCTCTTCTTACTATAACCAATAAGCTTGAGTTTGCTTAATTCGGAGCTCATTTGCATTAGTTATGATTGTTCTGGTTTCTGCCTTTTCGGTTGTACCGCAGGACCGAGCGGTTGTACCACATGACCGAGCGGTTGTACCGCCCTAGGGGGTGATGCCCCAGATTTGCAGTCTCCAGGAGTTTTCCAAGCGGTTGTACCGCTGCCCCCGGGCGATTGTACCGCCTGGTGCTTGGAAAACTCAAGGTCTGCGGCTAGGCGGTTGTACCGGCCCGCTACCGCCCTACCACCGGACTAGTTTCTGTGGTGGAGCGGTTCTTGGGCGGTGGTGGCAAGGTTAGTCTGGTCAACTAGTTTTGAGCGGTACTACCGGTGTCCAGAGCGGTTGTACCGCTTGGGACTTAGCCACCGCCCAAGCTCGGTCCAGGCAGTTGCACCGGTGCAACCACCGTCTCAACTACCACTCAGGGGTGACTCCTCTCTGTTTTTAAAGCGGTTGTTGAGCGGTGGTGGAGCGGTTGTTCCGGTTACTCATTTCAACCGGTACTACTTCCAGTGCCGCCGGTTATACCACTCAGTAGGGTTTCTATAGGGTTCTCGTGTTTTCCGGTTGTACCGGTCCTCTTAGTGGTTCTACCGCTCTTGCAGTTTTCTGCACATAACGGGCATATTCGTGGGGTCCTATAAAAGGTGGTCTTCTTCCCCATTGGACCCCATCCTTTGAGCTCGCGTTCTCCCCCCCCCCATTGTTAACCTTCTTCGAGCTTGCTATCTCTCAATCCCTCCATGGATTCTTGCTAGTTTTGGGGGGAAAAGAGAGAGGAGATCTTGATCTACGTTTCCACCAATCACTTTCTCCTCTATGTGAGGGGAACCCTTTGTATCTAGATCTTGGAGTTCTTCGTGTTATCTTCTCCGTTCTTCCTCTCATTTTTCTCCCTAGCATTAGTTGCTTTGGTGGGATTTGGGAGAGAATGACTTGGGCACTCCGTTTGCCCTTGCCGTTGCATTTGGTGCCTCGGTTTGAGTTCTCCATGGTGATACGTGGAAGTGAAGTTGAGAAGCTTATTACTCTTGGGTGCTTGGTGAAGGAAATATGCCCTAGGGGCAATAATAAAGTTGTTATTTATATTTCCTTGTATCATGATAAATGTTTATTATTCATGCTAGAGTTGTATTAACCAGAAACTTAGTACATGTGTGAATACATAGACAAACAAAGTGTCCCTAGTATGCCTCTACTAGACTAGCTCATTGATCAAAGATGGTTATGTTTCCTAGCCATAGACATGAGTTGTCATTTGATCAATGGGATCACATCATTAGGAGAATGATGTGATGGACAAGACCCATCCGTTAGCTTAGCAACTTGATCGTTTAGTTTTACTATTATTGCTTTCTTCATGACTTATACATGTTCCTATGACCATGAGATAATGCAACTCCGGAATGCCGGAAGAACACCTTGTGTGCTATCAAACGTCACAACGTAACTGGGTGATTATAAAGATGCTCTACAGGTGTCTCCGAAGTTGTTTGTGGTGTTGGCATAGATCGAGAATAGGATTTGTCACTCCGAGTGTCGGAGAGGTATCTCTGGGCCCTCTCGGTAATGCACATCACTATAAGCCTTGCAAGCAAATGATTAATGAGTTAGTCACGAGATGATGCATTACGGAACGAGTAAAGGGACTTGACAGCAACGAGATTGAACTAGGTATGATGATATCGACGATCGAATCTCGGGGAAGTAACATACCGATGACAAAGGGAACAACGTATGTTGTTATGCGGTTTGACCGATAAAGATCTTTGTAGAATATGTAGGAGCCAATATGGGCATCCAGGTTCCGCTATTGGTTATTATCCGGAGAGATGTCTCGGTCATGTCTACATAGTTCTCGAACCCGTAGGGTCCGCACGCTTAACGTTCGTTGACAATATAGTATTGAATGAGTTATGTATGTTGGTGACCGAATGTTATTCGGAGTCCCGAATGTGATCACGGACATGACGAGGAACTCCGGAATGGTCCGAAGATAAAGATTGATATATGGTATAATACTGTTTGGCCTCCGGAAGGGTTCCGGAATTCACCGAAAGGGGTTTCGGATGTTTCTCGGAATGTTTGGGTACGAGAACACTTTATTTGGGCCAAAAGGGAAAGCCCACAAGGGTTTTGGAAAGCGCAAAAGGAAGTTTTGTAGAGTCCAGGGGCTCTTGCCTTTCGGGTGAAACCGACTTTGTGGAGGCTTTTACTCCAAGATTCGACCCCAAGGCTCAACATATAAATAGAGGGGCAGGGCTAGCACCCAAGACACATCAAGATACACCAAGCAGTGTGCCGGCAACCCCGACCCTCTAGTTTATCCTCCCTCTAGTTTCTGTAGTGCTTAGCGAAGCCCTGCAGAGATTGTTCTTCATCATCAACCGTCACCATGCCGTCGTGCTGTCGGAACTCATCTACTACTTCGCCCGTCTTGCTGGATCAAGAAGGCGAGGACGTCATCGAGCTGAACGTGTGCTGAACGCGGAGGTGCCGTACGTTTGGTGCTATATCGGGACGGATCATGAAGGTGTACGACTACATCAACCGCGTTCATAAACGCTTCCGCTTTGCGATCTTCAAGGGTATGAAGATACACTCCCCCTCTCGTTGCTATGCATCACCATGATCTTGCGTGTGCGTAGGAATTCTTTTTGAAATACTACGTTCCCCAACAGTGGCATCATGAGCCAGGTTTATGTGTAGATGTTATATGCACGAGTAGAACACAAGTGAGTTGTGGGTGATACTAGGCATACTGCTTACCAGCATGTCATACTTTGATTCGGCGGTATTGTTGGATGAAGCGGCCCGGACCAACATTACACGTACGCTTACGCGAGACTGGTTCTACCGACGTGCTTCGCACAAAGGTGGCAGGCGGGTGTCAGTTTCTCCAACTTTAGTTGAATCGAGTGTGGCTACGCCCGGTCCTTGTGAAGGTTTAAACAACACATACTTGACGAAATATCGTTGTGGTTTTGATGCGTAGGTAAGAACGGTTCTTACTCAGCCCGTAGCAGCCATGTAAAACTTGCAACAACAAAGTAGAGGACGTCTAACTTGTTTTTGCAGGGCATGTTCTGATGTGATATGGTCAAGACATGATGCTAAATTTTATTGTATGAGATGATCATGTTTTGTAACAGAGTTATCGGCAGCCGGCAGGAGCCATATGGTTGTCGCTTTATTGTATTAAATGCAATCACCATGTAATTGCTTTACTTTGTCACTAAGCGGCAGCGATAATCGTAGAAGCAATAGTTGGCGAGATGACAACGATGCTACGATGGAGGTGAAGGTGTCGCACTGGTGATGATGGTGATCATGACGGTGCCTTGGAGATGAAGATCAAAGGCACAAGTTGATGATGGCCATATCATATCACTTATATTGATTGCATGCGATGTTTATATTTTATGCATCTTATTTTGCTTAGATCGACGGTATCATTATAAGATGATCTCTCACTAAATTTCAAGGTATAAGTGTTCTCCATGAGTATGCATCGTTGCGAAAGTTCGTCGTGCCGAGACACCACGTGATGATCGGGGTGTGATAAGTGCTACTTCTCGAGCTTGCGTTGTATTCCCTCGAAGAGGAAAGGGTGATGCAGCACAGTAGCGTAAGTATTTCCCTCAGTTTGTGAGAACCAAGGTATCAATCCAGTAGGAGACCACGCGCAAGTCCCTCGCACCTGCACAAACAAATAAGAACTTCGCAGCCAACGCGATAAGGGGTTGTCAATCCCTTTACGGTCACTTACGAAAGTGAGATCTGATAGATAGGATAGTTTGATATTTTTGGTATTTTTTTGGATATAAGAACAGAAAGTAAATAACGCAAAGTAAAGTAGATTGGAAGATTAATATGTTGAGAATAGACCCGGGGGCCATAGGTTTCACTAGTGGCTTCTCTCATGATAGCTGAATTCTACGGTGGGTGAACAAATTACTGTCGAGCAATTGATAGAAAAGCGCATAGTTATGAGAATATCTAGGCATGATCATTATATATAGGCATCACGTCCGTGACAAGTAGACCGAAATGATTCTGCATCTACTACTATTACTCCATACATCGACCGCTATCCAGCATGCATCTAGAGTATTAAGTTCATAAGAACAGAGTAATGCTTTAAGCAAGATGACATGATGTAGAGGGATAAACTCAACCAATATGATATAAACCCCATCTTTTTATCCTCGATGGCAACAATACAATACTTGCCTTGCTGCCCCTGCTGTCACTGGGAAAGGACACCGCAAGATTGAACCCAAAGGCAAGCACTTCTCCCATTGCAAGAACTATAGATCTAGTAGGCAAACCAAACCAATAATTCGAAGAGACTTGCAAGGATATTATAATCATACATAAAAGAATTCAGAAAAGAACCAAATATTTCTCATAGATAATCTTGATCATAAACCCACAATTCATCGGATCTCGACAAACACACCGCAAAAAGATTACAACAAATAGATATCCTCGAAGACCGAGGATAACTTGGTATTGAGATCGAAAAAGAGAGAACAAGCCATCTAGCTAATAACTATGGACCCGAAGGTCTGTGGTAAACTACTCACAACTCATGGTGAGGCAATGGTGTTGATGTAGAAGCACTTCGTGGAATATCCCCCCTCCGGCGGAGCTCCTAAACAGGCCCCGAGATGGGATCTCACAGGAACAGAAGGTTGCGGCGGTGGAATTAGGGTTTTCTCTGTTGCTTCGATGTTTTCAGGGTACATGGGTATATATAGGAGGAAGGAGGGCATCGGGGGAGCCAGAGGGGGCCCACGAGGGTGGGGGGCGCGCCCTGTAGGAGGGGGCGCGCCTGGACCCTCGCGACCGCCTCCTTTGTTCCCTCGCGTGTACTCCAAGTCTTCTGTGTTGAGTTTACACTTTGGGTGGCATTAAAAGAACTTTGCGTAAAGTAAACAATCCTTGCACCCGCAAGTACAAGCACCGTTGTTTTTCCCCTTGTGGCAACAACACATCCCCTAGACTCATGTTTCTATCACTCAAGCTAGTCATCAGGGGGCATGAACCCACAATCAAGCATAACGCTCCCTCTTGGAGTTACTACCTACTACTTGGCCAAAGCAATAAACAGCAACGGAGAACATGCAAGAATTACTCAAGAACAAAGATATAAAAGAGGTGAATCAAATATATTACTCAAACACAATCTTAACATAGTCTCATAATCCATCAGATCCCAGCAAACTCAGCAAAGCAACAGCAGAAAGATTACATATGTACCTCGATCATGTAGGGCAGCTCACGAGGTCTAAACCATGAAGAGCAAAGAGGGGAGGAGAACATCACATAGCTACTGATCATGGACCCATGGTCCAAGGTGGACTACTCACGACTCATCCGGGAAGCGTCCATGGTGGTGGAGAAGCTCCCGGTGGTGGTTCTCCCCTCCGGCAGGGTGCCGGGAAGAGTTCTCCTGATGCTCCCGATCTTGGAAGCGCTGCGGCGGCGGAACAGAAGCGAGATCGCGAAAAAGGGTTCTGTCCTCGAGGGTTTCGGGACGAGAGGGATATATAGGCGAAGGGGGTCAGCCAGAGGCGGAGTAGGGGCCCCGGGCGCCCCCCCTGGCGCGGCCAGGGGTGGGGCCGCGCCAGGTGGCCACCTGGGCCTCCCCTGGCTCCCCTCTGGCCCATCTTTGGTTCTTCGCGAAGCTTCCTGTACGCTGATTTTTCCTATATTTTTCCTGGAATTTTTGGAGCACTTTTAATATGGGGGAAACCTGAAATAGAAAAACAGCAGAAAACAGGAACTGGCACTGTGGTGCACTGAGTTAATAGGTTAGTCCAAATATGATCAAAAGTGTATGGAAGTGCATCAATATCATAGCAATATCACACAAAAGAAGCATGGAGCAAGCAGAAATTATAGATACGTTTTGGACGTATCAACATCCCCAAGCTTAATTCCTGCTCGTCCTCGAGTAGGTAAATGATAACAAGCATAATTTCTGTGGTGACATGCTACCAACCATATAAGAACTTTTAAGTAAAGCAATCAAGGCATGTAATTCAATTCAAGTCATAACAAGCAAGAGTCTATATTAGCATTGTAACAAGCAACATAAGAACATAAAGGTGCAAGAGCTCTCGCTGTCCGTGACTCGAATGTCTCCAAATGGTGTTTGCGTGCAAGAAAGGGGATAGGGATATACGAGAGAGTAAAACATAGTTTTTGTATTGTTGAGAACTTAATCTACTAAAGTTTCACACTTGGTCTTCTTTGGAATCTTATCTTGACTCATCCCCAGACCACCAGTCAGGTACAAGTCAAAATGATCCACTCCCTTTCGATATTTTGAGCACTCATGCAATGGATGAGCGTAAGCAAGAAGGTTGACACTTAGGATGGCAAAGAGAGAGAAATGATGGAGGGGGAAGACAAAAAAGGTGTGAAAGGCTCACATCAATGAGGACAATCATAGGCGAGAGAAAGCCAAATGATAGATATGATGTGAGGAGTAGGGATTGCCATGCAACGGATGCAGATATGAGCTAAGGTAAGATCTCCAATGGAACTAGTGGGGGTGCATCCAACTTGCTCGCTCAAGAAGACCTAGAGCTCTTTTGAGGAGGCTCATCATTGGAATATACAAGCCAAGTTCTATAGTGTGAAGGTCCCCACATAGCTATATGCATGAATGATAATCTCTATGGAGTACAAGGTATAAGATGGAGTACGAGTGTGGATCTCTCAAAAGGAATAGTAGTGTGCCCCCTTCTCTCTTTTTATTTCTTTTTCTCTTTTTCTATTTTTTTATTTTTTTGTGGCCTCAATGGCTCTTTCTATTTAACTCTCATTTGTCCTCTTTGGGATCTTTTGATTTTGTCCTCTTTGGGATCTTTTCCTCACTTTAGGGGCAACACTCTATATATTACAAGAAGTATATAAGATCTTTCACACTTTACAAAAGTACTCAACATAAAGAAAATGAAACTATCATGATGTATGCAAATGTATGCCTCTGCCAGTGTAGCAGGATATGCAATGATACTAGCGCGTCATGTAGCAATGATTAGGCAAAGGCCCAACTAGCATGCGGCTCATCGATCAAGCAAAAAGCATGTATGACATGAAGATCAAGTCATGAGAAGATGGATGTTGCATGGCAATGTATCTCGGAAAGGCTATGGAAATGCCTTGATAGGTAGGTATGGTGGCTGTTTTGAGGAAGGATATAATGAGGCTTATGATGACAGAGTGTATCGTGCCAAGGATTTGGATGCACCGGCGAAGTATGCGCCAACTCTCGAGGTGAGAAAGGGCAATGCACGGTACCGAAGAGGCTAGAAAAATATGGCTAGGTGGAAGTGTCAACTTTCGAATACTCACATTAGTCTGAAGAACTCATGCACTTATTATCGGTAACTCTCAATCTAATTAGGAGGTTCACAAAGAGACAAGTACCCCGAGGAGGAGTGTATGGGGGTTTGGTTATCCTTGCGCATCCTCGACTCATGGTACGTGAGTGTACTCTAATATTCGATCCCTCCAAAGATTAGTGATCCATTTAGTAGCTAAAGTTCTCAACTATTTGTAGTTTTTCGAAAATAAACACGGATTGCCCAAAATACGACATCTATCACTAATAGGCTAAAGCTCTTGACACCAAAAGTTCAGACATTACTCATGGCAATACCTCAAAACTATTGCAAGTTACTACTAAAATTAAATAGCAACCTCAATTACCTACTTTAAGTTAAGACACACAACTCAGTGCAACAGGCAAACTCTCTTAACAAGATAAACATGAAAACTCAAGAGAGTTCAGCAACCAACTAAACAAAAGCTCTTTAAAAAGAAAAGCATGAAAACTAAGAGCTAAACATGACAGCAGCTATGGAAAGACAAAGAACACACACAGCAAAGATAAGCATGAAAATCCTATGTTGTGCTCTAGGTTGAAGTGGAGCGTGTTTCTCTCCCACACAAAGAAAGCTGGGTTCTAACTTGTTATGAACAGCAAGCAAAGCTAAAGAAAACTAAAAAAGAAACTAAGAGCAAGACGCTCCAAGCATAGCACATAACGCATGAAGTGATAAATTATAGTGGAACGAAAGACGAACTGATAATTGTTGATGGAGAAGGGGATGCATGGGGGCATCCCCAAGCTTAGACGCTTGAGTCTTCTTGAATATTTCTTGGGGGTGCACGGGGGCATCCCCAAGCTTGAGCGTTTGACCCTCCTGAATCTTCTTTTATCATCTTCCCTCGCACACTTGAAAACTCCCTTCATACATAACTCATCATAATCTGATTAGCGAGGTTAGTACCCACAATAAAATAATTTTTCCCTACTGGAAATAAAGATAATCTTGAAGAGCTACTGTTTCTCAAGATTGCCAAAAGGTTTTTGCAAAGAAAAAGCAAGCTCAAGGTTTGCAAAACGAAGAAAAGGCAAAACAAGACAGAATCTGTGAAAAACAGACCAGCAGGTAGTAAATAATTTTTTTGGGGCACTTCTACAACTCAAATCAAAAAACTCAGAACAGACGCTCGAAAGCCAATTGTATAGAGCATGCTGTCAAAAAAATTCAGATCAAATTATGATCTGGTGATTTTATTCGAATTTTTCTGTCCAAGGACAGAATCTGTTTTCTGGACAGCACGTCATAATTTTTGAACTTTCTTGCAATCGGAGGCTAAACTTGGCACAAAGCTGAAAAGAAAAGATACAATGATGATGCTACTGTAGTAACAAACATCAAGACACAATAAAAGCGAAATAAAACCTAATTCGTTGTGGGCTGCCACCCAAAAACGCTTTCTTTTATGCCTTTAAGCTAGGCATGATGCAAAAAGAGAAGATCAAGTTTTATCAAGAGTAAGAGAATAGCTAGCCCGTATAACGGACTCAAAAGGCAACTTAATATTCTTTCTAGGGAAGTGTTCCATCCCTTTCTTGAGAGGGAATTGGAATTTTATATTCCCCTCTTTCATGTCAATGATAGCATCAACGGTGCGAAGAAAAGGACGTCCCAAAATAATTGGACATGAAGGTTCACATTCAATATCCATAATAGTAAAATCAACGGGAACATAATTGTCATTGACAATGATAAGAACATCGTCCATCTTCCCCAAAGGTTTCTTTACGGAAGAATAAACAAGACGAACACCAAAAGAACAAGGATCAAAAGGTTTCAATTCAAACATATCATACATTCTTTTGGGCATAACGAAGGTACTAGCTCCAACATCACATAAAGCATAGCAAGAGAAGTTATTCAACTTAATTTTAATCATAAGTTCCCAACTATCTTCTTTGTACTTTTGCATATCACAGAGCTCAACAAAATTATTTAAGTGCAAAGCCGGAACAGAGGCGAGATCGCGAAAAAGGGTTCTGTCCTCGAGGGTTTCGGGATGAGAGGGATATATATGCGAAGGGGGGCAGCCAGAGGCGGAGCAGGGGCCCCAGGCGCCCCCCTGGCGCGGCCAGGAGTGGGGCCGCGCCAGGTGGCCGCCTGGGCCTCCCCTGGCTCCCCTCTGGCCCATCTTTGGTTCTTCGCGAAGCTTCCTGTACGCTGATTTTTCCTATATTTTTCCTGGAATTATTGGAGCACTTTTAATATGGGGGAAACCTGAAATAGAAAAACAGCAGAAAACAGGAACTGGCACTATGGTGCACTGAGTTAATAGGTTAGTCCAAATATGATCAAAAGTGCATGGAAGTGCATCAATATCATAGCAATATCACACGAAAGAAGCATGGAGCAAGCAGAAATTATAGATACGTTTTGGACGTATCAATATCCCCAAGCTTAATTCCTGCTCGTCCTCGAGTAGGTAAATGATAACAAGCATAATTTCTGTGGTGACATGCTATCAACCATATAAGAACTTTTAAGTAAAGCAATCAAGGCATGTAATTCAATTCAAGTCATAACAAGCAAGAGTCTATATTAGCATTGTAACAAGCAACATAAGAACATAAAGGTGCAAGAGCTCTCGCTGTCCGTGACTCGAATGTCTCCAAATGGTGTTTGCGTGCAAGAAAGGGGATAGGGATATAAGAGAGAGTAAAACATAGTTTTTGTATTGTTGAGAACTTAATCTACTAAAGTTTCACACTTGGTCTTCTTTGGAATCTTATCTTGACTCATCTCCAGACCACTAGCCAGGTACAAGTCAAAATGATCCACTCCCTTTCGATATTTTGAGCACTCATGCAATGGATGAGCGTAAGCAAGAAAGTTGACACTTAGGATGCAAAGATAGAAAAATGATGAAGGGGGAAGACAAAAAAGGTGTGAAAGGCTCACATCAATGAGGACAATCACTTTAACTCTCATTTGTCCTCTTTGGGATCTTTTGATTTTGTCCTCTTTGGGATCTTTTCCTCACTTTAGGGGCAACACTCTATGTATTACAAGAAGTATAGAAGATCTTTCACACTTTACAAAAGTACTCAACATAAAGAAAATGAAACTATCATGATGTATGCAAATGTATGCCTCTGCCGGTGTAGCATGATATGCAATGATACTAGCGCGTCATGTAGCAATGATTAGGGCAAGGCCCAACTAGCATGCGGCTCATCGATCAAGCAAAAAGCATGTATGACATGAAGATCAAGTCATGAGAAGATGGATGTTGCATGGCAATGTATCTCGGAAAGGCTATGGAAATGCCTTGATAGGTAGGTATGGTGGCTGTTTTGAGGAAGGATATAATGAGGCTTATGATGACAGAGCGTATCGTGCCAAGGATTTGGATGCACCGGCGAAGTATGCGCCCACTCTCGAGGTGAGAAAGGGCAATGCACGGTACCGAAGAGGCTAGAAAAATATGGCTAGGTAGAAGTGTCAACTTTCGAATACTCACATTAGTCCGAAGAACTCATGCACTTATTATCGGTAACTCTCAATCTAATTAGGAGGTTCACAAAGAGACAAGTACCCCGAGGAGGAGTGTATGGGGGTTTGGTTATCCTTGCGCATCCTCGACTCATGGTACGTGAGTGTACTCTAATATTCGATCCCTCCAAAGATTAGTGATCCATCTAGTAGCTAAAGTTCTCAACTATTTTGTAGGTTTTCGAAAATAAACACGGATTGCCCAAAATACGACATCTATCACTAATAGGCTAAAGCTCTTGACACCAAAAGTTCAGACATTACTCATGGCAATACCTCAAAACTATTGCAAGTTACTACTAAAATTAAATAGCAACCTCAATTACCTACTTTAAGTTAAGACACACAACTCAGTGCAACATGCAAACTCTCTTAACAAGATAAACATGAAAACTCAAGAGAGTTCAGCAACCAACTAAACAAAAGCTCTTTAAAAAGAAAAGCATGAAAACTAAGAGCTAAACATGACAACAGCTATGGAAAGACAAAGAACACACACAACAAAGATAAGCATGAAAATCCTATGTTGTGTTCTAGGTTGAAGTGGAGCGTGTTTCTCTCCCACACAAAGAAAGCTGGGTTCTAACTTGTTATGAACAGCAAGCAAAGCTAAAGAAAACTAAAAAAAAAGAAAAAAAAGAAACTAAGAGCAAGACGCTCCAAGCATAGCACATAACGCATGAAGTGAAAAAATATAGTGGAACGAAAGACGAACTGATAATTGTTGATGGAGAAGGGGATGCATGGGGGCATCCCCAAGCTTAGACGCTTGAGTCTTATTGAATATTTCTTGGGGGTGCACGGGGGCATCCCCAAGCTTGAGCGTTTGACCCTCCTGAATCTTCTTTTATCATCTTCCCTCGCACACTTGAAAACTCCCTTCATACATAACTCATCATAATCTGATTAGCGAGGTTAGTACCCACAATAAAATAATTTTTACCTACTGGAAATAAAGATAATCTTGAAGAGCTACTGTTTCTCAAGATTGCCAAAAGGTTTTTGCAAAGAAAAAGCAAGCTCAAGGTTTGCAAAACGAAGAAAAGGCAAAACAGGACAGAATCTGTGAAAAACAGACCAGCAGGTAGTAAATAATTTTTTCGGGGCACTTCTGCAACTCAAATCAAAAAACTCAGAACAGACGCTCGAAAGCCAATTGTATAGAGCACGCTGTCAAAAAAATTCAGATCAAAAAGATGATCTGTTGATTTTATTCGAATTTTTCTGTCCAAGGACATAATCTGTTTTCTGGACAGCACGTCACAACTTTTGAACTTTCTTGCAATCGGAGGCTAAACTTGGCACAAAGCTGAAAAGAAAAGATACAATGATGATGCTACTATAGTAACAAACATCAAGACACAACAAAAGCAAAATAAAACCTAATTCGTTGTGGGCTGCCTCCCAAAAGCGCTTTCTTTTATGCCTTTAAGCTAGGCATGATGCAAAAAGGAGGAATCAAAAGTCATCATAATAATCGGAGTTATAAATTGCTTCAAATGGTTCCTCAACAAGTTCATCCTTGTTCCTTCTAGGAAAGGGGTACGTACCTTTTGCCTTCCCGCGTAGGCGGATTTGTCCCTTACCTATATCGATGAAGCCTTTTACGGCTCGGAGGAAGTCCCTTCCAAGCACTATATTTCCTTGGTTTGGCTTCATGATGAAGAAATCAACCATTGCAATCCCTTTAAGGAATGTAACTGGTACATCTTTTATTCTTCCCTGGATCTCAGAAATATCTCCATTAGCATGTTCATGATAGGATGATAATTTGTCCATGTTAAATTTTAAAGAATCATGAACAATTTTTGGCATAGTAGAAACCATAGATCCAATATCACAATAAGCAAGGAAGTCTTGATTAGAGATGCTAATCCTAACAAAAGGCTCCCAATCATTGTCTATTTCCAAAATATCTCTCTTATTGGGTTTGGGTTTCTCTACCTTCATCAAGTCTAGAGCATCCATTCTCTTCTCAATAGTAGCAAGTCTATCTATGACAGTATCAAAACTATGATCATAAACAAAGTAACTAGATAGACCATGTATAATTTCAAGAGCTCTAGCTTCATCACACTCTAGGAAATCTCCTTCAGCTATAATATCAAGAGAGTGTTTACACCATTTAAAAAGACCATGGTAAAAATTTCTAAGCACAATTTTTATAGGTATCCAAGGCATAATTCTCCTATGTGAATCAGAAATTCTGTCCCATGCCTTCTTCATATTTTCTCCATCCCTTTGATGGAAATCTAGAACTTCTGATTCTCTCAAAGCACCAAGTCCTCACATGCTTGACTAAACAGAAAGGACTACTAACAGAAAAGCAAATAATTTTTTTGTGATTTTTGATAAAGGACACTAAAGCAAAAACTGAAAGGTAAACTAACAAGACTAAAAAGCAAAGATAAAAGATAGCGTGCAACTCCCCTATCTTGAAGAGTGGAGTCCCCGGCAACGGCGCCAGAAACTTGCTTGATGGCTTCTCGCCCCTTGTTGGTTACCCCAAGTGGAAGGTTGAGATGTAGCGTAGCGGTAAATTTCCCTTGGCAAAGATACCAAGGATCGAATCCCGTGAGACTCCGAGGGTCGACAAGTAGGTGTCAACGGCGCCAGAAACTTAGCGGTTGACAGGACCTGCACACAGATACAGATAACTTTGCTCCCAACGAGTACAGAGAGGTTGTCAATCCCTCCGGCCTTGTTGTTTACAAAGGATCAAACACAAGAGATAATAATGAAAGCTATGACTGCAACTAGGAAATAAAAACAGGAAGTAAATAGAAGGTGTGATCAGCGGTGGTAATATGGACCGGGGTCCCATGATGTTCACTAGTGATGTCTCTCTCCCAAAAGACGATAAAACAGCAAAGCGAGGTAAACAAATTACAACTGGGCAATTGACAGGATTATGTGCGCAAACCAATGCTAACTATGCTGCAAAGAAAGGTAGAGGCTCAAAAGCATGGGCGGTACGCCAAGGCAAGTAGACCGAAATCCATCTGCATCTACTACTAATCATCCACCTTGAGATATCTATCCAGAACATCTCGCTGGTATTAAGTTGTGAATCCCACCCAAAGTGTCAACTCAAAGCAACAGACAACTGCATTAAAAGAACTTTGCGTAAAGTAAACAATCCTTGCACCCGCAAGTACAAGCACCGTTGTTTTCCCCCTTGTGGCAACAACACATCCCCTAGACTCATGTTTCTGTCACTCAAGCTAGTCATCAGGGGGCATGAACCCACAATCAAGCATAACGCTCCCTCTTGGAGTTACTACCTACTACTTGGCCAAAGCAATAAACAGCAACGGAGAACATGCAAGAATTACTCAAGAACATAGATATAAAAGAGGTGAATCAAATATATTACTCAAACACAATCTGAACATAGTCTTATAATCCATCAGATCCCAGCAAACTCAGCAAAGCAACAGCAGAAAGATTACATATGTGCCTCGATCATGTAGGGCAGCTCACGAGGTCTAAACCATGAACAGCAAAGAGGGGAGGAGAACATCACATAGCTACTAATCATGGACCCATGGTCCAAGGTGGACTACTCACGACTCATTCGGGAAGCGTCCATGGTGGTGGAGAAGCTCCCGGTGGTGGTTCTCCCCTCCGGCAGGGTGCCGGGAAGAGTTCTCCTGATGCTCCCGATCTTGAAAGCGCTGCGGCGGCGGAACAGAGGCGAGATCGCGAAAAAGGGTTCTGTCCTCGAGGGTTTCAGGACGAGAGGGATATATAGGCGAAGGGGGGCAGCCAGAGGCGGAGCAGGGGCCCCAGGCGCCCCCCTGGCGCGGCCAGGGGTGGGGCCGCGCCAGGTGGCCGCCTGGGCCTCCCCTGGCTCCCCTCTGGCCCATCTTTGGTTCTTCGCGAAGCTTCCTGTACCTGATTTTTCCTATATTTTTCCTGGAATTTTTGGAGCACTTTTAATATGGGGGAAACCTGAAATAGAAAAACAGCAGAAAACAGGAACTGGCACTGTGGTGCACTGAGTTAATAGGTTAGTCCAAATATGATCAAAAGTGTATGGAAGTGCATCAATATCATAGCAATATCACACAAAAGAAGCATGGAGCAAGCAGAAATTATAGATACGTTTTGGACGTATCAAACACCAAGTTGTGTGACTTCACTAGTCATAACAACAATGACTTTATCTGCACGCCTATTGCTACACCTGCCACTTTAGCACCTTCTTATGAGATTAAACCTGCTTTACTGAACCTAGTTATGAAAGATGAATTCTCCGGTGCTGGAGATGATGCTGCTTTGCACTTAAATAATTTTGTTGAGCTCTGTGATATGCAAAAGTACAAAGAAGTAGATGGTGATATTGTTAAGCTTAAGCTTTTTCCTTTCTCCTTGAGAGGAGGAGCTAAAATCTGGTTTCAATCCTTGCCTAGGAATAGTATAGATTCTTGGGACAAGTGCAAAGATGCCTTTATTGGGAAGTACTACCCCCTGCTAAAATTATCCAATTAAGGAGTAACATAATGAATTTTAAACAATTGGATAATGAACACGTTGCCCAGGCTTGGGAATGCATGAAATCTCTTGTCAAGAACTGCCCTACTCATGGTTTGACTACTTGGATGGTTATCCAAACTTTTTATGCAGGCTTGAACTTTACCTCGCGGAACTTGTTAGATTCGGCCGCGGGAGGAACCTTTATGTCAACTACACTTGGTGCTGCCACGAAGCTTCTCGACGAGATGATGACCAATTATTCCCAATGGCACACCGAACACGCTCCAACAGGTAGTAAGGTAAACTCTGTCGAGGAGATTTCCTCCCTAAATGAAAAAGTTGACTTGATCATGTCTCTACTTTCCAAGCAATCTTCTATTGATCCTCATGATGTTCCTTTAAATTCTTTGATTGCTCAAGATCAAGTAGATGTGAACTTTATCTCTAGAAACAATTTCAATAACAATGCTTATAGGAGTAATTTTGGTAGCAACCCTAGACCGTTCCCCTCTAATTCCTATGGGAACAACAATGCTTATCCTAGCACCAAGAACTCCACTTCTGAACTAGAGATTATGCTTAAAGACTTCATCACTCCCAAAAGGCCTTCAATAAGAGTGTAGAAGAAAAACTAGACAAACTAGATAATCTCTCTTCGAAGGTAGACAATTTAGCCCATGAGGTAGAGTTTCTTAAAATTAGAACTTCTCCTCTTGAGGAGAGGAAGACCACTCCTATGAATGCTATTCAAGTGCAAATTAATGAAAACATTAGGATGATGGCTAAACTTAAAGAGAGATGGGCTAGAGAAAAGGAGGAAGAAGACAGAATTAAGAGCCTTCCTACCCACCACACTATTGCTACTATTCAAGTTGTTGAGGATATCCAAACTCTTAGCACCCAATGCACTCCTAGTCCCATTGGACCTATTAATGGTGATGCTATGACCTCAACTGTAGAAGAAGAAACTCCTATGACCATAGAAGCTACCAAACAAGTGAGCCTAAAGGACACCACTACCACTTTACTTGATAGTAGTGACCTTGATTTTGATAATTGCACCCTTTCTGAAGTTATTGGTTTCTTCACAAGATGTCTAGAGATCCCCACACTAGCACACTTAATCTTGCCTTCACGGAGCATATCACTAATGCTCTCATCAAAGCTAGGGAGGAGAAGCTTAGGGTAGAAGCCTCCATACCTAGAAATCTAGAAGATAGTTGGGATCCTATGATTAAAATTAAGTTGAATAACTTCTCTTGCTATGCTTTATGTGATGTTGGAGTTAGTACCTCCATTATGCCCAAAAGAATGTATGATATGTTTGAATTGAAACCTTTTGATCCTTGTTCTTTTGGTGTTCGTCTTGTTGATTCTTCTGTAAAGAAACCTTTGGGGAAGATCGACGATGTTCTTATCATTGTCAATGACAATTATGTTCCCGTTGATTTTACTATTATGGATATTGAATGTGAACCTTCATGTCCAATTATTTTGGGACGTCCTTTTCTTCGCACCGTTGGTGCTATCATTGACATGAAAGAGGGGAATATAAAATTCCAATTCCCTCTCAAGAAAGGGATGGAACACTTCCCTAGAAAGAAGATTAAGTTGCCTTTTGAGTCCGTTACACGGGCTAGCTATTCTCTTACTCTTGATAAAACTTGATCTTCTCTTTTTGCATCATGCCTAGCTTAAAGGCATAAAAGAAAGCGCTTTTGGGAGGCAGCCCACAACGAATTAGGTTTTATTTTGCTTTTGTTGTGTCTTGATGTTTGTTACTACAGTAGCATCATCATTGTATCTTTTCTTTTCAGCTTTGTGCCAAGTTTAGCCTCCGATTGCAAGAAAGTTCAAAAGTTGTGACGTGCTGTCCAGAAAACAGATTCTGTCCTTGGACAGAAAAATTCGAATAAAATCACCAGATCATCTTTTTGATCTGATTTTTTTACAGCGTGCTCTATACAATTGGCTTTCGAGCGTCTGTTATGAGTTTTTTGATTTGAGTTGCAGAAGTGCCCCGAAAAAATTATTTACTACCTGCTGGTCTGTTTTTCACAGATTCTGTCCTGTTTTGCCTTTTCTTCGTTTTGCAAACCTTGAGCTTGCTTTTTCTTTGCAAAAACCTTTTGGCAATCTTGAGAAACAGTAGCTCTTCAAGATTATCTTTATTTCCAGTAGGGAAAAAAATTATTTTATTATGGGTACTAACCTCGCTAATCAGATTATGATGAGTTATGTATGAAGGGAGTTTTCAAGTGTGCGAGGGAAGATGATAAAAGAAGATTCAGCAGGGTCAAATGCTCAAGCTTGGGGATGCCCCCGTGCACCCCCAAGAAATATTCAAGAAGACTCAAGCGTCTAAGCTTGGGGATGCCCCCATGCATCCCCTTCTCCATCAACAATTATCAGTTCGTCTTTCGTTCCACTATAATTTTATCACTTCATGCGTTATGTGCTATGCTTGGAGCGTCTTGCTCTTAGTTTCTTTTTTTAGTTTTCTTTAGCTTTGCTTGCTGTTCATAACAAGTTAGAACCCAGCTTTCTTTGTGTGGGAGAGAAACACGCTCCACTTCAACCTAGAACACAACATAGGATTTTCATGCTTATCTTTGCTGTGTGTGTTCTTTGTCTTTCCATAGCTGCTGTCATGTTTAGCTCTTAGTTTTCATGCTTTTCTTTTTAAAGAGCTTTTGTTTAGTTGGTTGCTGAACTCTCTTGAGTTTTCATGTTTATCTTGTTAAGAGAGTTTGCATGTTGCACTGAGTTGTGTGTCTTAACTTAAAGTAGGTAATTGAGGTTTCTATTTAATTTTAGTAGTAACTTGCAATAATTTTGAGGTATTGCCATGAGTAATGTCTGAACTTTTGGTGTCAAGAGCTTTAGCCTATTAGTGATAGATGTCGTATTTTGGGCAATCCGTGTTTATTTTCAAAAACCTACAAAATAGTTGAGAACTTTAGCTACTAGATGGATCACTAATCTTTGGAGGGATCGAATATTAGAGTACACTCACGTACCATGAGTCGAGGATGCGCAAGGATAACCAAACCCCCATACACTCCTCCTCGGGGTACTTGTCTCTTTGTGAACCTCCTAATTAGATTGAGAGTTACCGATAATAAGTGCATGAGTTCTTCGGACTAATGTGAGTATTCGAAAGTTGACACTTCCACCTAGCCATATTTTTCTAGCCTCTTCGGTACCGTGCATTGCCCTTTCTCACCTCGAGAGTTGGTGCATACTTCGCCGGTGCATCCAAATCCTTGGCACGATACGCTCTGTCATCATAAGCCTCATTATATCCCTCCTCAAAACAGCCACCATACCTACCTATCAAGGCATTTCCATAGCCTTTCCGAGATACATTGCCATGCAACATCCATCTTCTCATGACTTGATCTTCATGTCATACATGCTTTTGCTTGATCGATGAGCCGCATGCTAGTTGGGCCTTGCCCTAATCATTGCTACATGACGCGCTAGTATCATTGCATATCCTGCTACACTGGCAAAGGCATACATTTGCATACATCATGATAGTTTCATTTTCTTTATGTTGAGTACTTTTGTAAAGTGTGAAAGATCTTCTATACTTCTTGTAATACATAGAGTGTTGCCCCTAAAGTGAGGAAAAGATCCCAAAGAGGACAAAATCAAAAGATCCCAAAGAGGACAAATGAGAGTTAAATAGAAAGAGCCATTGAGGCCACAAAAAAATAGAAAAAAATAGAAAAAAGAGAAAAAGAAATAAAATGAGAGAAGGGGGCACACTACTATTCCTTTTGAGAGATCCACACTCGTACTCCATCTTATACCTTGTACTCCATAGAGATTATCATTCATGCATATAGCTATGTGGGGACCTTCACACTATAGAACTTGGCTTGTATATTCCAATGATGAGCCTCCTCAAAAGAGCTCTAGGTCTTCTTGAGCGAGCAAGTTGGATGCACCCCCACTAGTTCCATTGGAGAGCTTACCTTAGCTCATATGTGCATCCGTTGCATGGCAATCCCTACTCCTCACGTCATATCTATCATTTGGCTTTCTCTCGCCTATGATTGTCCTCATTGATGTGAGCCTTTCACACCTTTTTTGTCTTCCCCCTTCATCATTTTTCTCTCTTTGCCATCCTAAGTGTCAACTTTCTTGCTTACCCTCATCCATTGCATGAGTGCTCAAAATATCGAAAGGGAGTGGATCATTTTGACTTGTACCTGGCTAGTGGTCTTTGGATGAGTCAAGATAAGATTCCAAAGAAGACCAAGTGTGAAACTTTCGTAGATTAAGTTCTCAACAATACAAAAACTATGTTTTACTCTCTCGTATATCCCTATCCCCTTTCTTGCACGCAAACACCATTTGAAGACATTCGAGTCACGGACAGCGAGAGCTCTTGCACCTTTATGTTCTTATGTTGCTTGTTACAATGCTAATATAGACTCTTGCTTGTTATGACTTGAATTGAATTACATGCCTTGATTGCTTTACTTAAAAAGTTCTTATATGGTTGGTAGCATGTCACCACAGAAATTATGCTTGTTATCATTTACCTACTCGAGGACGAGCAGGAATTAAGCTTGGGGATGTTGATACGTCCAAAACGTATCTATAATTTCTGCTTGCTCCATGCTTCTTTTGTGTGATATTGCTATGATATTGATGCACTTCCATGCACTTTTGATCATATTTGGACTAACCTATTAACTCAGTGCACCACAGTGCCAGTTCTTGTTTTCTGCTGTTTTTCTATTTCAGGTTTCCCCCATATTAAAAGTGCTCCAAAAATTCCAGGAAAAATACAGGAAAAATCAGCGTACAGGAAGCTTCGCGAAGAACCAAAGATGGGTCAGAGGGGAGCCAGGGGAGGCCCAGGCGGCCACTTGGCGCGGCCCCACCCCTGGCCGTGCCAGGGGGGCGCCTGGGGCCCCTACTCCGCCTCTGGCTGCCGCCCTTCGCATATATATCCCTCTCGTCCCGAAACCCTCGAGGACAGAACCCTTTTTCGCGATCTCGCCTCTGTTCCACCGCCGCAGCGCTTCCAAGATCAGGAGCATCAGGAGAACTCTTCCCGGCACCCTGTCGGAGGGGAGAACCACCACCGGGAGCTTCTCCACCACCATGGACGCTTCCCGGATGAGTCGTGAGTAGTCCACCTTGGACCATGGGTCCATGATCAGTAGCTATGTGATGTTCTCCTCCCCTCTTTGCTCTTCATGGTTTAGACCTCGTGAGCTGCCCTACATGATCGAGGCACATATGTAATCCTTCTGCTGTTGCTTTGCTGAGTTTGCTGGGATCTGATGGATTATGAGACTATGTTAAGATTGTGTTTGAGTAATATATTTGATTCACCTCTTTTATATCTTTGTTCTTGAGTAATTCTTGCATGTTCTCCGTTGCTGTTTATTGCTTTGGCCAAGTAGTAGGTAGTAACTCCAAGAGGGAGCGTTATGCTTGATTGTGGGTTCATGCCCCCTGATGACTAGCTTGAGTGACAGAAACATGAGTCTAGGGGATGTGCTATTGCCACAAGGGAGAAAACAACGGTGCTTGTACTTGCGGGTGCAAGGATTGTTTACTTTACGCAAAGTTCTTTTAATGCAGTTGTCTGTTGCTTTGAGTTGACACTTTGGGTGGGATTTGCAACTTAATACGAGCGAGATGTTCTGGATAGATATCTCTAGGTGGATGATTAGTAGTAGATGCAGATGGATTTCGGTCTACTTGCCTTGGCGTACCGCCCATGCTTTTGAGCCTCTACCTTTCTTTGCAGCATAGTTAGCATTGGTTTGCGCACATAATCATGTCAATTGCCCAGCTGTAATTTGTTTACCTCGCTTTGATGTTTTATCGTCTTTTGGGAGAGAGACATCACTAGTGAACATCATGGGACCCCGATCCATATTACCACCGCTGATCACACCTTCTATTTACTTCCTGTTTTTATTTCCTAGTTGCAGTCATAGCTATCATTATTATCTCTTGTGTTTGATCCTTTGTAAACAACAAGGCCGGAGGGATTGACAACCTCTCTGTACTCGTTGGGAGCAAAGTTATCTGTATCTGTGTGCAGGTCCCGTCAACCGCTAAGTTTCTGGCGCCGTTGACACCTACTTGTCGACCCTCGGAGTCTCACGGGATTCGATCCTTGGTATCTTTGCCAAGGGAAATTTGCCGCTATGCTACATCTCAACCTTCCACTTGGGGTAACCAACGAGGGGCGAGAAGCCATCAGAGACCACGTGCAAGTCCCTCGCACCTGCACAAACAAATAATAACTTCGCAGCCAACGCGATATGGGGTTGTCAATCCCTTTACGGTCACTTACGAAAGTGAGATCTGATAGATAGGATAGTTTGATATTTTTGGTATTTTTGGATATAAGAACAGAAAGTAAATAACGCAAAGTAAAGTAGATTGGAAGATTAATATGTTGAGAATAGACCCGGGGGCCATAGGTTTCACTAGTGGCTTCTCCCATGATAGCAGAATTCTACGGTGGGTGAACAAATTACTGTCAGGCAATTGATAGAAAAGCGCATAGTTATGAGAATATCTAGGCATGATCATTATATATAGGCATCACACCCGTGACAAGTAGACCGAAACGATTCTGCATCTACTACTATTACTCCACACATCGATCGCTATCCAGCATGCATCTAGAGTATTAAGTTCATAAGAACAGAGTAATGTTTTAAGCAAGATGACATGATGTAGAGGGATAAACTCAACCAATATGATATAAACCCCATCTTTTTATCCTCGATGGCAACAATACAATACGTGGCTTGCAGCCCCTGCTATCACTGGGAAAGGACACCGCAAAATTGAACCCAAAGCCAAGCACTTCTCACATTGCAAGAACTATAGATCTAGTAGGCCAAACCAAACCAATAATTCGAAGAGACTTGCAAGGATATTATAATCATACATAAAAGAATTCAGAAAAGAACCAAATAGTTCTCATAGATAATCTTGATCATAAACCCACAATTCATCGGATCTTGACAAACTAACCGCAAAAGGATTACATCGAATAGATATCCTCGAAGACCGAGGAGAACTTGGTATTGAGATCCAAAAAGAGAGAAGAAGCCATCTAGCTAATAACTATGGACCCGAAGGTCTGTGGTAAACTACTCACAACTCATGGTGATGCAATGGTGTTGATGTAGAAGCACTCCATGGAAGATCCCCCCTCCAGCAGAGCTCCGGAACAGGCCCCAAGATGGGATCTCACGAGAACAGAAGGTTGCGGCGGTGGAATTAGGGTTTTCTCTGTTGCTTCGATGTTTTCAGGGTACATCGGTATATATAGGAGGAAGGAGGGCATCAGGGGACCCAGAGGGGGCCCACGAGGGTGGGGGGCGCCCCTGTAGGAGGGGGCGCGCCCTGGACCCTTGTGTCCGCATCCTTCGTTCCCTCGCGTGTACTCCAAGTCTTCTGTGTTGATATTGTTCCAAAAACAACTCTCTCGAAGGTTTCATTCCGTTTGGACTCCGTTTGATATTCCTTTTCTGTGAAACCCTGAAATAGGCAAAAAAAAAACGCAATTTGCATTGGGCCTTTGGGTTAATAGGTTAGTCCCAAAAATAATATAAAAGTGTATAATAAAGCCCATTAAACATCCAAAACATAATAAATAATAGCATGTAACAATAAAAAATTATAGATACGTTGGAGACGTATCAATAAGATCAACGTTCACAAAGAATGGGTGCAAGCAAGTTTTGCACACGCAGAATACTCGGGTTAAACTTGACGAGCCTAGCATATGCAGATATGGCCTCGAAACACCGGAGACCGAAAGGTCGAGCGTGAATCATATAGTAGATATGATCAACATAATATGTTCACCATTGAAAACTACTCCATCTCACGGGATGATCGGACATGGCTTAGTTGATATGGATCACGTGATCACATAGACGATTAGAGAGATGTCTATCTGAGTGGGAGTTCTTAAGTAATTTGATTAATTGAACTTTAATTTATCATGAACTTAGTACCTGATAGTATTTTGCATGTCTATGCTGTTGTAGATAGATGGCCCATGCTGTTGTTCCGTTGAATTTTAATTCATTCCTAGAGAAAGCTAAGTTGAAAGATGATGGTAGCAACTACACGGACTGGGTCCGTAACTTGAGGATTATCCTCATTGCTGCACAGAAGAATTATGTCCTAGAAGCACCGCTAGGTGACAAGCCTGTTGCAGGAGCAACTCCGGACGTTATGAACGTCTGGCAAGCTCGTTCTGATGACTACACGATAGTTCAGTGTGCCATGCTTTACTGCTTAGAACCGGGACTTCAACGGCGTTTTGAACGTCATGGAGCATATGAGATGTTCCAAGAGTTGAAGTTAATATTTCAAGCAAATGCCCAGATTGAGAAACATGAAATTTCCAATAAGTTCTACAGCTGCAAGATGGAGGAGAACAGTTCTATCAGTGAACACTTGCTCAGAATGTCTGGATACTACAATTATATGACTCAACTTGGATGCAAAGTTGACGAAGATAGTGTTATTGATATAGTTCTTCAATCACTGCCACCAATCTATAAAGGCTTCGTGATGAACTATAACATGCAAGGGATGCAGAAGACAATTCCCGAGCTCTTCGCCATGCTCAAAGCTGCGGAGGTAGAAATCAAAAAGGAGCATCAAGTGTTGTTGGTTAACAAGACCACTAGTTTCAAGAAAAAGGGCAAGGGAAAGAAGGGGAACTTCAAGAAGAATGGCAGGATAGTTGCTACTCCCACGAAGAAACCCAAGTCTGGATCCAAGCTTGAAAATGAGTGCTTCTACTGCAAAGGGACTTGACACTGGAAGCGGAACTGCCCCAAGTATTTGGCGGATAAGAAGGATGGCAAAGTGAACAAATTTATATTTTATATACATGTTATTGATGTGTACCTTACTAATGCTCGTAGTAGCACTTGGGTATTTGATATTGGTTCGGTTGCTAATATTTGGAACTCGAAACAGGGGCTACGGATTAAACGAAGATTAGCTAAGGACGAGGTGACAATGCACGTGGGAAATGGTTCCAAAATCGATATGATCGCCGTCGGCACGCTACCTCTACATCTACCATCGGGATTTGTATTAGACCTAAATAATTGTTATTTGGTGCCAGCGTTGAGCATGAACATTATATCTGGATCTTGTTTGTTGCGAGACGGTTATTCTTTTAAGTCAGAGAATAATGGTTGTTCTGTTTATATGAGTAATATCTTTTATGGTCATGCACCCTTGAAGAGTGGTCTATTCTTGTTGGGTCTCGATCGTAGTGATACACATATTCATAATATTGAAGCCAAAAGATTCAAGGTTAATAATGATAGTGCAACTTATTTGTGGCACTGCCGTTTAGGTCATATTGGTGTAAAGCGCATGAAGAAACTCCATACTGATGGACTTTTGGAATCACTTGATTATGAATCACTTGGTGCTTGCGAACCATGCCTCCTGGGCAAGATGACTAAGACTCCGTTCTCCGGAACAATGGAGCGACCAACAAATTTATTGGAAATCATACATACTGATGTATGTGGACCAATGAGTGTTGAGGCCCGCGGCGGGTATCGTTATTTTATGACCTTCACTGATGATTTGAGCAGATATGGGTATATCTACTTGATGAAACACAAGTCTGAAACATTTGAAAAGTTCAAAGAATTTCAGAGTGAAGTAGAGAATCATCATAACAAGAAAATAAAGTTTCTACGATCTGATCATGGAGGCGAATATTTGAGTTACGAGTTTGGTCTTCATTTGAAACAATGTGGAATAGTTTCACAACTCACGCCACCCGGAACACCACAACATAATGGTGTGTCCGAATGTCGTAACCGTAATTTATTAGATATGGTGCGATCTATGATGTCTCTTACCGATTTACCACTATCGTTTTGGGGTTATGCTTTAGAGACAGCTACATTCACGTTAAATAGGGAACCATCTAAATCCGTTGAGACGACGCCTTATGAACTATGGTTTGGCAAGAAACCAAAGTTGTCGTTTCTTAAAGTTTGGGGCTGCGATGCTTATGTGAAAAAACTTCAACCTGATAAGCTCGAACCCAAGTCGGAGAAATGTGTCTTCATAGTATACCCAAAGGAGACTGTTGGGTAACCTTCTATCAAATAGCCGAAGGCAAAATATTCGTTGCTAAGAATGGATCCTTTCTAGAGAAGGAGTTTCTCTCGAAAGAAGTGAGTGGGAGGAAAGTAGAACTTGATGAGGTAATTGTACCTTCTCCCCAATTGGAAAGTAGCACATCACAGAAACTAGTTCCAGTGATTCCTACACCATTCAGTGAGGAAGCTAATAATAATGATCATAAAACTTCGGATCAAGTTACTACTGAACCTCGTAGGTCAACCAGAGTACGTTCCGCACCAGAGTGGTACGTCAACCCAGTTCTGGAAGTCATGTTACTAGACATGATGAACCTACGAACTATGAGGAAGCGATGATGAACCCAGATTCCGCAAAATGGCTTGAGGCCATGAAATCTGAGATGGGATCCATGTATGAGAACAAAGTATGGACTTTGGTTGACTTGCCCGATGATCGGCAAGCCATTGAAAATAAATGGATCTTCAAGAGGAAGACCAACGCTGACGGTAATGTTACTGTCTACAAAGCTCGACTTGTTGCGAAAGATTTTCGACAAGTTCAAGGATTTGACTACGATGAGACTTTCTCACACGTAGCGATGCTTAAGTCTGTCCGAATCATGTTAGCAATTGCCGCATTTTATGATTATGAAATTTGGCAAATGGATGTCAAAACTGCATTCCTTAATGGATACCACAAAGAGGAGTTGTATATGATGCAACCAGAAGGTTTTTTCAATCCTAAAGGTGCTAACAAAGTGTGCAAGTTCCAGCGATCCATCTATGGACTGGTGCAAGCATCTCGGAGTTAAAATATATGCTTTGATGAGGTGATCAAAGCATATGGTTTTTTAAAGACTATTGGAGAAGCCTGTATTTACAAGAAAGTGAGTGGGAGCTCTGTAGCATTTTTGATATTATATGTGGATGGCATATTATTGATTGGAAATGATATAGAATTTCTGGATAGCATAAAAGGATACTTGAATAATAATTTTTCAATGAAAGACCTCGACGAAGCTGCTTATATATTAGGCATCAAGATCTATAGAGATAGATCAAGACGTTTAATTGGACTTTCACAAAGCACATACCTTGATAAAGTTTTGAAGAAGTTTAAAATGGATCAGTCAAAGAAAGGGTTCTTGCCTGTGTTACAAGGTGCGAAGTTGAGTAAGACTCAATGCCCAACCACTGCAGAAGATAGAGAGAATATGAAAGGTGTTCCCTATGCTTCAGCCATAGGCTCTATCATGTATGCAATGCTGTGTACGAGACCTGATGTGTGCCTTGCTATTAGTTTAGCAGGGAGGTACCAAAGTAATCCAGGAGTGGATCACTGGACATCGGTAAAGAACATCCTGAAATACCTGAAAAGGACTAAGTATATGTTTCTTGTTTATGGAGGTGACAAAGAGCTCGTCGTAAATGGTGACGTCGATGCAAGCTTTGACACTGATCTGGATGACTCTAAGTCACAAACCGGATACGTATTTTTATTGAATGGTGGAGCTGTCAGTTGGTGCAGTTCTAAGCAAAGCATCGTGGCGGGATCTACATGTGAAGCGGAGTACATAGTTGCTTCGGAAGCAGCAAATGAAGGAGTCTGGATGAAGGAGTTCATATCCGATCTAGGTGTCATACCTAGTGCATCGGGTCCAATGAAAATCTTTTGTGACAATACTGGTGCAATTGCCTTAGCAAATGAATCCAGATTTCATAAGAGAACCAAGCACATCAAGAGACGCTTCAATTCCATCCGCGATCAAGTCAAGGAGGGAGACATAGAGATTTGCAAAATACATACTGATCTGAATGTTGAGACCCGTTGACTAAGCCTCTCTCACGAGCAAAACATGATCATCACCAAGACTCCACGGGTGTCAGAATCATTACTGTATAATCTAGATTATTGACTCTAGTGCAAGTGGGAGACTAAAGGAAATATGCCCTAGAGGCAATAATAAAGTTGTTATTTATATTTCCTTATATCATGATCAATGTTTATTATTCATGCTAGAATTGTATTAACCGGAAACTTAGTACATGTGTGAATACATAGACAAACAAAGTGTCCCTAGTATGCCTCTACTAGACTAGATCATTGATCAAAGATGGTTATGTTTCCTAGCCATAGACATGAGTTGTCATTTGATCAACGGGATCACATCATTAGGAGAATGATGTGATGGACAAGACCCATCCGTTGGCTTAGCAACTTGATCATTTAGTTTTACTGCTATTGCTTTCTTCATGACTTATACATGTTCCTATGACTATGAGATTATGCAACTCCCGAATACCGGAAGAACACCTTGTGTGCTATCAAACGTCACAACGTAACTGGGTGATTATAAAGATGCTCTACAGGTGTCTCCGAAGGTGTTTGTGGTGTTGGCATAGATCGAGAATATGATTTGTCACTTCGAGTGTCGGAGAAGTATCTCTGGGCCCTCTCGGTAATGCACATCACTATAAGCCTTGCAAGCAAATGATTAATGAGTTAGTCACGAGATGATGCATTACAGAACGAGTAAAGAGACTTGCCAGCAACGAGATTGAACTAGGTATGATGATACCAATGATCAAATCTCGGGCAAGTAACATACCAATGACAAAGGGAACAACGTATGTTGTTATGCGGTTCGATCGATAAAGATCTTCGTATAATATGTAGGAGCCAATATGGGCATCCAGGTTCCGCTATTGGTCATTGACCGAAGAGATTTCTCGGTCATGTCTACATAGTTCTCGAACCCGTAGGGTCCGCACGCTTAACGTTCGTTGACGATATAGTATTGAATGAGTTATGTATGTGGTGACTGAATGTTATTCGGAGTCTCGGCTGTGATCACGGACATGACGAGGAACTCCGGAATGGTCCGGAGATAAAGGTTGATATATGGGATAATAGTGTTTGGCCTCCGGAAGGGTTCCGGAATTTCACCGAAAGGGGTTCCGGATGTTTCCCGAAATGTTTGGGTACGAGAACACTTTATTTGGGCCAAAAGGGAAAGCCCACAAGGTTTTTGGAAAGCGCAAAAGGAAGTTTTGCGGAGTCCAGTCGCCAGACGCCAGGGTCCCTGGCGTCTGGGTCCAGACGCCGGGAACCCTGGCGTCTGGCCCTGGAGTCTGATAAGGACTCTTGCCTTTCGGGTGAAACCGACTTTGTGGAGGCTTTTATCCAAGTTTCGACCCCAAGGCTCAACATATAATTAGAGGGGCAGGGCTAGCACCCAAGACACATCAAGATACACCAAGCCGTGTGCCAGCAACCCCGACCCTTTAATTTATCCTCCCTCTAGTTTCTGTAGTGCTTAGCAAAGCCTTGCAGAGATTGTTCTTCATCATCAACCGTCACCACGCCGTCGTGCTGCCGGAACTCATCTACTACTTCGTCCGTCTTGCTGGATCAAGAAGCGAGGACGTCATCGAGCTGAACGTGTGCTTAACGCGGATGTGCCGTTTGTTCGGTGCTAGATCAGGACAGATCATGAAGGTGTACGACTACATCAACCGCATTGATAAATGCTTCTGCTTTGCGATCTTCAACGATATGAAGATACACTCCCCCTCTCGTTGCTATGTGTCGGTGTACTATAGTAGGGGTACCTTAGTATCCCGACTTGTGCACGTGCAGTAGCAGCGTCCCGTGGCAGGGCTTGCCACGCGCCCGCCAAGGCCCGCTCTGGATCCTTTGGAGCCATTCAAGAACAAAGTACTCAAGTTAAAGAAACAAGACCCCGGCAAGAGGAGCTTGCCAGGAAGGCCGTTTCAGGCTCAAGACCACAACTTTGGCACAAGACCCTGGCAAGAGGAGCTTGTCAGGAAGGCCAAACATGGCATTTCAAAAGACTTGCCGCAACGCTCCGCGCGTCGCGGCAAGGCCCGGAGAGCGACAAGCTTCCGGGCGCGGCAAGATAGCAACCGCGGCAAGGCGCTTGCCGCGGCAAGCTCCCACTACGTGCCCGCGCTCCAGCTCATCCGGCCACGCGTCGCCCTGGGGCCCTTCTAGGTGCACGTGGCAGAAGGCTGTGCAGCCTGGGGTACACCGTGGCGAGCCGCGATGACGAGGCCACCTTCGTGGCGAACGGAGACGCCCTGACGGACGCTTTTTGCACTGTTTGGGGCGACGGCGATGGGCATTCAATGCCCTTGTCCCCTGCCGTCAGGGTTAGGTATAGACCACTGTACATACACTATTCCAACTACTACCGTTTTTACATTTTTACCCTCATCTACGTTGCCACCTGTCGGTGACCCCTTTGACCTATAAAAGGAGGCCCATGCGCAACGTAGAAAGGGTTCCGATCCCTGATCACTCTCACGCTCGGTGTAGCCAGCGACGAGCACTGTAGCCCTTCTCGCTCCCGAGTAAGAACACAATATAAACCAAGGCAGGAGTAGGGTTTTACGCATCCGTGCGGCCCGAACCTGGGTAAACTGCTCGCGTGCTCGCCTCGATCCGCTCTTCGTGCACCCTCCGCTCCCTTGCCGTACCGAAAAGGGGCTCCGGTCCCATAGGTGTTCGCGGGCGATCAATTTCCCCGACATCTTTGGCGCGCCAGGTAGGGGGCGTCGAGGTTGTGCGAACCTGATCCGGCGTTCACGCGGGCGGAATCTTTAGCAGCTTCATCAACTTCGTCAACTTCACCGACATGCCGCCGAAGAAGAAATCTTCGGAGGTAGCAGGCCCGTCCGCGTCGATCCCACCACCACCGGAGCCAACGGTTGGTGGGGTAGACGCTGGCGGAAGGACGGACGCCGGCGAGGAAACTCACGGCGCCGCCAAGTACAAGGACAAGACGGACGACCGGGCGCACTCCAAGACCTCGGCGTCCGTGCACGCACCACGCCCCTCTCAGGAGGTGCCGGACCGGCAGCGACGTGGTACGCAAGGTACCATCCGCTTGCTGGGCCAAGGTCAAGTTGGTGGATCGTGGGACGCTCAAGGCCAACGTGCTGGCACGAGCAAGGCGCGGTCGCCGGGACGAGACCCTGCTCCTTCTAACGCAGTTAGAAGTCCGAGCATATCTCGCTCCTCGCACCGCTCGCCACCGCTCCCCTCCACTCCAGCAGAAGCTCTAGCTCGAGCTCAGCTGCTCCTCGATTTCCCTCCAGCGGCAGACAAGGCCGAAGACTGGAGGGCCACCATCCAAAGCCTCATCGCCTTCGCCAACAACGACACGCCACAGCAGCCGACGACGTCGCGGCCGTGGCAAGTCAGCCAGGCGCGGGCTGATGGAGACAAGACCGCCGGGGGTGCAACTACCGTGCACTCCCCGCCCCAAAGGCCAAAGTCGCCGAATCGCCGGATCAACGTCGACGACGACTCCACGGCGTCGTCGGATCCACGAGCTCGCCGCGATCAACGCCAAGTCCTCGACGACAGACGACAGGAAGACGCTCGAACCCGCATCGAGCGTCGAAGAGAAGCGCGACGACAGTCCGACCAACGTGCTGGGCCCGCTGTCGACATGCACGCGCTCGGAAAACCAGGCGACTTGCCGTACGCGGCGGGTTGCCCTGCGTTCACCCGCGAGCTACGGCAAGTCCAGTGGCCCAGCATGAAGAATTTCAAGCCCGACGTACCCGAGAAGTACGACGGCAAGACCCATCCCTCAGAGTTCCTCAGCATCTACACCATCGCGGTGTAGGCTGCCGGGGGACGCAACGAGAAGATATTAGCGAACTACTTCCCGCTCGTGCTCAAGCCAAACGTCAGATCTTGGCTCATGCACTTGCCGGAGAACTCCATCTCTTCTTGGGCCGACCTGTGCCATCAGTTTGTCGGCGCCTTTACGGGCGGCCACAAGCCCCATGGCCAGGAGAGCGACCTGCATATACTTGCCCAGAAGGAAGGAGAGTCCCTGCGAAAGTACATCCAGAGATTCAGCCGCGTCCAGCACAACATCCCGGACGTCCACCCTGCCGCAGTTATTAGCGCGTTCCACCAGAACGTGCGTAACCGCCGCATGAGGGAGGAAATGGCGATGTGTAAGATACGAGACGTCAGTGAGCTCTATGCCCTGGCCGACAAGTGCGCACGCGCTGAAGAGGGGAGGAGACTCCCCGGGGAGGATACTGGAGCAGGAGGAACAAACAGTGAGGATGCCGCCCCGGCAAGGAAGAACCGGCGGCGGAACAATAAGAAGAAGAAGAACAAGGAAGTACTGGTCGTTGAGCAGTCCGGCAAGGAGGCTGGCGCCAAGCAAGCTCAGGCTGGTGGCTCCGGTAAGGAAGCTACCACTGTAGCGGCCGCCGACAAGCAGGACGCCTCCGACAAGCAGTACTGCAAGATCCACCGCACCAAGGGCCATGATCTCCAGAACTGCAAAAGGGTCGAGTACCTCGTCGAACAGCAGAAGGCTGAATACGAGCGACGCGACAAGGAGAAGGCACAGGGAGGTGGAGGAGAGTCCGGCAAGAAGCGGCCGTTCAATGGCCGGGGAGGACGCCGCGGCAAGGCCAAGCAGCGGCAAGGAGATAGACCTCCCCGCGGCCGCGACAAGGACGAAGACGAAGACGACGATGAAGACATGGATGAAGGAGACAACAGCGAGCAGGAGTTCCAGAAGGCCACAGAAGTTCTGTGCGTCGATGGAGGGGCCTCTCTGCATACTTCCCACCGCCAACTCAAACAATGGGTGCGGGAAGTTAATGCAGCAGAGCCACCCGTCGAGTCGCGCAAACTCCTGAAGTGGTCCAGCACGCCCATCATTTTCGACATTGAGGATCACCCTGACCGCACAACTGCGGTCGGGTGTTTGCCGATGTTGGTTTCGCCAACCATCCGCAACCTCAAGGTCACCAAGATGCTGGTTGACGGCGGGGCCGGCCTGAACCTGATCTCCTCTGCTGTGGTCCAGAAACTGCAGATCCCCGACAGCGAGCTCGAGGAGACCGGCACGTTCCAAGGGATCAACCCGGGAAGGAGCAAGCCGAAGGGGAAAATCACACTGCCAGTAACTTTTGGCGGAGAGCTGAACTTCAGGACCGAGAGGATCACCTTTGACGTTGCCGATATCCCATTGCCTTACAATGGGATACTTGGCCGTCCAGCGCTCGCCAAGTTCATGGCAGCCTCTCATTACGCCTACAATATGCTCAAGATGCCAGGCCCGATAAGCGTCATCTCTGTCCTCGGCGACAAGAAGGACGCGCTTATCTGTGCCGACAAGATCTACCGGGACGCAGCAGCCGCAACAGACAGCAAGGCACTTGCCGCTGAAGCCCCCGGGGGGAAGAACAAGACCAAGTCCGGTAAGAGCTCTGGGGCCCACTCCGGCAAACGCACCTCTTCGGAGTGCTGCGCTGCCGTCGAGGACGCACCATCGAGCTCCACCGGCAAGTGCAAGAAGGGAATGGCAGCTCCACCTGCAACCAAGAGGGTGTCCGCCAAGGAGGACGGCACTGGTGGTACTTTCACCATCAGTGCCACGCTCGATCCTAAATAGGAAACCGCGCTCGTTGCTTTCCTGCGGGCGAATGTCGACGTGTTTGCATGGCAACCGTCTGATATCCCCGGCGTTCCCAGGAAAGTGATTGAGCACAAGCTTGCCGTTTGTCCTCACGCGCGGCCCGTCAAGCAGAAGGTCAGAAAGCAAGCGGTGGAGCGCCAAGAGTTCATCGCGGAGGAAATCAAGAAGCTGGAAGAAGCAGGCCTTGTCAGAGGTGTACTTCACCCCACGTGGTTGGCCAACCCTGTTGTAGTGCGCAAGGCAAATGGGAAGTGGAGGCTTTGTATAGACTTCACCGATGTGAATAAAGCTTGCCCCAAAGATGCATTTCCCTTGCCGCGCATTGACCAGATCGTTGACTCCACGGCTGGGTGTGAGTTGCTTTCGTTCCTTGATGCATACTCCGGGTACCACTAGATATTTATGGCTGAAGAAGACGAAGAGAAGACTGCGTTCATTACTCCATGCGGCACCTACTGCTTCATACGCATGCCCTTTGGATTGAAGAATGCAGGTTCAACGTTTGCGAGGGTAGTCCACACTGCTTTTGAGCCACAAATACACAGGAATGTAGAAGCTTACATGGACGATATAGTGGTCAAGAGCAAGGACAAGGATACCCCGATTCAAGATTTAGATGAAACTTTTGCGAATCTGCGCAAGATACAACTCAAGCTTAACCCTGAGAAGTGCGTGTTCGGAGTCCCCTCCGGCAAGCTTCTCGGGTTCTTTGTGTCTCAGAGGGGGATTGAAGCCAATCCCGACAAGATCAAAGCCATCGAGCAGATCGAAGCTCCAAAGCGTGTCAAGGATGTACGAAGGCTTGCCGGCTGCGTGGCTGCTCTCAGCAGGTTCATTTCTAAGTCCGCAGAATGCGCCCTGCCGTTTTTCAAAATCTTGAAAAAGGCGGGTCCAATGAGATGGACTCCGGAAGCGGAGGCAGCGCTGCAGGACTTGAAAGGGTACCTGTCCTCCACTCCAATACTTGTCGCACCTAGGCCGCAAGAGAAGTTGCTGCTGTACTTAGCAGCAACCAATCAATTGGTTAGTGCTGCGTTGGTAGCGGAAAGGGAGGCAGATGAGGAGCCCACAGCCCCGACAAGCACATCCAGCGACAAGCAGGGGGCTTCCCCGACAAGCTCTGGCCCCGACAAGGATGAGTCTGCGCAGATGCAAGAAGAGGTGCGAAAGAAGAAGGTGCAGCGCCCAGTTTATTTTGTTAGCTCCCTCTTGCAGGGGGCTAGGTCAAGATACTCTGAGGTGCAGACGTTGCTTTTCGGCCTCCTCATGGCCTCGAGAAAGCTGCGCCACTACTTCCAAGCACATGAGATAACGATGGTCACTCGCTTTCCGCTGAAGAGGATATTGCAAAATCCAGAAGCAACAGGCAGGATTGTCGAGTGGGCACTGGAGCTGTCAAGCTTTGGCCTCAAGTTTGAAAGTACTTCAACCATTCAGAGCAGAGCCTTGGCGGAGTTCATAGCAGAATGGACGCCAACGCCAGATGAAGAGATTCCAGAGACAAGCATCTCCGTCAAAGAAGCAAGCAAAGAATGGATAATGTACTTCGATGGTGCCTTCTCGCTGCAAGGCGCCGGCGCTGGCGTGCTGCTTGTCGTGCCCACTGGAGAGCACCTCAAGTATGTTGTCCAGATGCATTTTCCCAAGGAGCAAGCAACAAACAATACTGCAGAGTATGAAGGTTTGCTTGCCGGCCTCAGAATCGCAGCAGAACTTGGGATCAAGAAGCTCATTGTGCGGGGTGATTCGCAGTTGGTCGTCCGACAAGTAAACAAGAGCTACCAGAGTCCGTTGATGGAAGCATACGTCGACGAAGTGAGGAAACTTGAAGAACACTTTGAAGGCTTGCAGATGGAGCACGTTCCAAGAGCTCAAAATGACGTCGCAGACGACCTGTCAAAGTGTGCTCCACTAAAGCTACCTGTGGAACCAGGAATCTTTGTGCTCAAGTTAATTCAACCATCCGCTACACCATCAATTGGAGAAAGTAAGAAGAGAAAGTTGGTCTCTGGTGACTACTTACCGACAGAACTTCCTGAAGCCGCCGCCAAGGTCCCTAAGATCAACGACAAAATTGCTGAGGAACAGCCTGCTCCTGCAGACCCAAGGGTTTGTACAGTTGAAGCAGGCATTCCCGACAAGCTTTGCCCCGGCAAGCTTGCTGGGGAACGTCAAGCTCCGGCCGAGCCACAGGTTCTTGCCGTAGAAGCTAACGTTCCCACAGCAGCACTGATGCCTTTAGTCCTTGTTGTTGAGCCTCAGGCTCTAGCATGGGCACAGCATATTGTCCGTTTCCTTCAAACAGGCGAACTTCCCGAAGAGCCAGAAGAAGCGGAAAGAATAACCCGGCAGTCAAGTATGTATCAGTTCGTCGACAATGAACTATACAGAAGAAGACTCAATGGTGTTAGACTGAAGTGCATTCCCCGGGAAGATGGGCAAAAGCTGTTGGCAGAGATACATGGAGGCATATGTGGCCACCACATTGGCGCGAGAGCACTTGCCGGCAAGGCGTTCCGGCAAGGTTTCTTTTGGCCAGAGGCCCTCCAAGATGCAACTGCACAAGTAACCAAGTGTGAAGCGTGCCAGTTCCATGCCAAACAAATACATCAGCCAGCTCAAGCTCTCCAGACGATCCCTTTGTCCTGGCCATTTTCGGTCTGGGGGCTCGACATCCTCGGCCCCTTTCCTCGCGCAGTCGGGGGCTTTGAGTACTTGTACGTCGCCATCGACAAGTTCACAAAGTGGCCGGAAGTGGAGCCAGTGAGGAAGGTGACCGCATAGTCAGCAGTCAAGTTCTTCAGGTCAGTTGTTTGCCGTTTCGGAATCCCTAACAGGATCATCACCGACAACGGCACACAATTCACAAGCCGCACCTTCATGCAATACGTCCAAGACCTTGGCGCCAAGGTCTGCTTCGCTTCTATTGCTCACCTGAGGAGCAATGGTCAAGCGGAGAGGGCAAACGCTGAAGTGCTGCGCGGGCTCAAGACAAGAACTTTCGACAGGCTGCACAAATGCGGAAGAAACTAGATTGAAGAGTTGCCGGCGGCTCTTTGGTCAATCAGAATGACACCAAATCGAGCCACTGGACAGACACCCTTTGCTCTTGTCTATGGAGCAGAGGCAGTTCTCCCCACGGAACTCGTATACGGGTCGCCTCGAGTGCTCGCTTACGATGAGCTCGAGCAAGAGCAGCTGCGACAAGATGACGCATTGCTCCTTGAGGAGGACCATCTTCAGGCTGCTATACGAGCTGCTCGATACCAGCAAGCTTTGCGCCGCTACCATAGCCGCAAAGTTAAGGCCAGAAGTCTCGAGGAAGGCGACCTTGTTCTTCGGCGCGTTCAGTCCGCCAAGAATTCCAACAAGTTGACGCCGAAGTGGGAAGGCCCTTATCGGGTGAGACAAGTTACAAGGCCCGGCGCTGTCCGCCTTGAGACCGAAGAGGGCTTACCGGTGAGCAACTCCTGGAACATTGAGCATCTTCGCAAGTTTCACCCATAAGGCGCGGTTGCCGTGATCCGTTCCAGCAACCACCTTTTGTACAAGTCTTGCCGCTGTTGCATGTGAACCTTTGTACAAAGCCGGGCGCAGACCCCGTACATCAGTAAAGCTTTTGTGCCTTGCACAACTTGTCGTTTCATGCATTTTTCTCTTTTTCTTGCATGTATTATATGACACCTCGTGCAGCACACACCTCCGGTAAGCAATAACGAGCCGCAAGGCTCCATATCTATGTTTCCTCCCTTTCTCTTTTCTCTCAAAGCAGAAGAAGGTTTCCTCGCACACAAGTTTGCCGGGGGGGAAGGAGACAGTGGTATGGACCAAGTGCCGTTCAAGAAAGCCTAGCCTTGCCAGGAAGCAAACAACACAAAAGCTAAGTTGCCAAAGTTTGAGCATTCAAATTTTTAAAGTTATCTTCCTTGAACGATCACACCTTGTATGGAAAACCTGTGCGCGGAGGAACCTACTCGTAGCTAGCCGCGCCCTTACTTTGTTTCGAGCATGCTCAACGGCTTAAGTGTGCCGCGACAAGTGTCGCACCCTTACTTCGTTTTCGAGTTCGCTCAACAACCTAAGTGTGCTGCGACTAGCTGCGACGAGGTGTCTTGCCGGTAGCGGCATTGCTAGCAAGCTGCTGAAGTTCCGCACTCAGCGCTTGCGGCAAGGGTCCCTTCGCCGGCAAGTTCCCTAAAAGCGTAGGGTAAAAGCATACAAGGCAAAGAAGTCAAGTAAAGGAAATAACACTGCATTAACTACCCAAAATAGAGTTATATTACAAAAGCAACTTGTCGCAGCACTAATAGATTCTTGTCCATGACATGGTTCACAGCGACAAGGGAAGCGGAAAGAAAACAACCTAGTCTACGCGGTCGCCATCAACTCTCCTGATCTTGCCCACCTTGGCCACGATGGGCGCGACAAGGGCCTTGAGCGCCTCCTGGTCGGCGTCGGGCGGCAAGGTCCTGAGGACGTTCTCAAGGTTGAGTCCTGGGTTGCGGTAGACTATCTTCGTCAGCACCCTCTCCATGACTCCTGTGCAAAGCCTGCGCGCCTCGTTCGCCAGCTGCATGGGGATCCTCTCCCGGAGCTGCTCGAGGGCCGGCGCCACTCCCCTGAAGAATAAGCTCAGCTTGGCGCTGTGAGGAAGGTTCGCGTCGGGGGAGTATCCGAGGTGCTCCGTCCCCAGCCCCGCCAACTCCCTGTCGATGTCAGCGGCGGCGGCGACGAGCCCCTCGGTCCACTGCTCCACCGTCTGCCTGAAGTTATTTTGAGTAAGGGCGGAGCTGTCCAACAGCGCCCTCTCAGCTCTGAGATCCTCCTTCAACTTCGTCTCCCGATTTCTGGCGCTGTCAAGTGATGCGGTGAGGGTGGACAACTTCAGCTCCAAGTCTGCAACGGAATCCTTGGCGATGGCGAGCTCCTTGCCTTTGTCGGAGAGACGGACCTGCAGCTCGGAGTGGCTGTGAGCGTCCTTCTCCCTCTCCGACGTGAGCGCAGCAACCTTCTCCTCGCTCGTCTTCAGGTGGACTTCCAATTGCGCCACCCTCGCCTCCAAGTCTCTCTTGGCGGTCTCTACGGCTGCAGCGGCGTCCCTCGCTTCCTGCAGAGCTCCGCCAAGGGACTGTTCACGCGCGGCAAGGTCATCCTCGTGGCTGTCGAGGTCGACCTTCCGCTGCGTTAGCTCTCCTTCCCGCCGGGACAGCTCCTCGGCGGCGAGCCGTTGCTGCTCCTTGCTAGGCTTCTCGCCCCTCGTTGGTTACCCCAAGTGGAAGGTGTGAGATGTAGTGTTGCGGAAGTTTTTCCCTTGGCAAAGATACCAAGGATCGAATCCCCAGAGACTCCTAGGTTCAACAAGAAGGTGTCAACTGCTACGGCGCCAGATATTAGCAATCAACGTGGACCTGCACACAGATACAAATAACTTTGCTCCCAACGAGTACAGAGAGGTTGTCAATCCCTCCGGCCTTGTAGTTCACAAAGGATTAAACGCAAGTGATAGATATAATTGCAATAGTAAATAAAAGCGAAAAGTAAATAGCGGATGTGATCAATGATGGTAATATGGACCGGAGTCTCATGATGTTCACTAGTGATGTCTCTCTCCCAAAAGACGATAAAACAGCTATGTGAGCTAAACGAATTACAGCTGGGCAATTGACAGGACCATGTGCGCAAACCAATGCTGACTACATTGCAAGAAAGGTTGAGGTTCAAAGCATGGGCGGTACGCCAAAGTAAGTAGACCGAAATCCATCAATATCTACTACTAATCATCCACCTTGAGATATCTATCCAGAACATCTCGCTGGTATTAAGTTGCGAGTCCCACCCATAGTGTGAACTCAATGCAACAGACAACTGCATTAAAAGAACTTTGCGTAAAGTAAACAATCCTTGCACCCGCGGGCACAAGCACCGTTGTTTTCCCCCTTGTGGCAACAGTACATCCCCTAGACTCATGTTTCTGTCACTCAAACTAGTCATCAAGGGGCATGAACCCACAATCAAGCATAACGTTCCCTCTTGGAGTCACTACCTATTACTTGGCCAAAGCAATAAATAACAACGGAGAACATGCAAGAATTACTTACGAACATAAATATAAAAGAGGTAGATCAAATATATTACTCAAGCACAATCTGAACATAATCTCATAATCCATCGGATCCCAGCAAACTCATCATAGCGACAGCATAAGGATTACATATGTGCCTCGATCATGTAGGGCAGCTCACGAGGGCTAATTAGTGAAGCACAAGAACGGGAGGAGAACATCACATAGCTACTGGTCATGGACTCATGGTCCAAGGGAGACTACTCACAACTCATCCGGGAGGCGTCCATGGTGGTGGAGAGGCTCCCGGTGGTGATCCTCCCCTCCGGCAGGGTGCCGGGAAGAGTTCTCCTGGTGCTCCCGATCTTGGAAGCGGCGGCAGCGGCGAAACAGAGATGAGATCGCGAAAAGAGTTCCTCCCTCGAGGGTTTCGGGAGACGCTTTAAATATATGCCAAAGGGGGGCATCGGAGGAGCCTCGGGGGGCCCAGGCGCCCCCCCGGTGCGGCCTAGGGGGGGCGCGCCGCCAGGGCGCCTAGAGCCCTGGTGGCCCCCCGGCTGTCCTTCGGGCGCACGGTAGTTTCTGGAACGCTGATTTTTATATAATTTTTCTGGATTTTTCCTGGCAGTTCTCGTAATGTGAAAACCTGAAATACAAAAACAGCCGAAAACAGAAACTGGCTCTGGGGTGCACTGAGTTAATAGGTTAGTCCAAATATGATCAAAAGTGTATGGAAGTGTATAAATATCATAGCAATATCACCCAAAAGAGGCATGGAGCAAGCAGAAATTATAGATACGTTTTGGACGTATCAACATCCCCAAGCTTAATTCCTGCTCGTCCTCGAGTAGGTAAATGATAACAAGAATAATTTCTGTGGTGACATGCTATTAACCATATAGGACTTTTTCATAGTCATATGACAAAAGCTTACTGAGACAATGAATCTATAGTAATTAAGTTGCCTCATGAGAAAATCACAAAGGACTGAAAGTTTTACAATATGATACTGAAACATCAAATAGATTTGCAATGAACATGATGTGCAAATATGATAAAGTGATATCTAGCTTGCCCCCTTTAGTGAAGCAAAACATAAATGCAGGGGCACCTCCAAGGTTTAAGTGATGACTAGATACAATGATTTCTGAATAAACGATATCACAATCATGCAAAAGACAATGCTACTTTGGGACAATGCACATTACACTCAGAATGACAATCATGCTCTCAGTAGTTGGTGCTTTTAAAAGAAGGTGGAGACTCTCGAAACGTGGCTTTTGTTGGCAAGGTTGAAAACCCGTAATCGGAAACAAAGACAAAACATGTACCAGAGCTCTTGGCTTTAAAACAGAGGTAATAATTTATTTTAGATCATGCATGTTTCGTCAACGAATGCTAGCAGACAACTCAATCACTTTTCGAGATGGACAAGTTTCGAGGAACGGCTCCCGAATGAGGACGATCACATCCTCTTAATCTCCTTTGTTTATCACTGCCAAAGTTTTCTGATTTCTCATGAACAAAGCGTGAAGGAGGGTTTGTTTGTTATATTATTTTTGAGCCGGGCGCACTCAATGCCAGTTCCTTCTCGTATTATGGGTTTGCACATTATACATGCAATCCCGGGGTGAAGCTTGTCCAACTTAAAAAGGTCATGAATTAACCACTACTTCCTCATGAACTTACAACAGAGGCACAAAATAAGAATGCTTTTTCTTTGAATAATTTCGAGATGGCACATGCAAGTCTCCGTTAGGAATGGCAGGTAAATACCATGTAGGAAGGTATGGTGGACTCATATGGCATAATTGGATTAAAGGATGTGGATGCACAAGTAGTCAGTCCGCTTAGTACAGGCGAAGGTTAGCAAAAGACTAGGAGCGACCAACTAAGAGAGCAATGACGGTCATAATCATGCTGAGCGACAAAGCAACATTGAATCAGGCATGGTAGTTATATCGCTACTCAGAAACAAAAGATCATCAAGGCTTGACAGACTTTCTTTACAGTCTTAAATATGCGTGAGCATACACCAAGTCAATCAAAATAAATTCTCGAAGGAAGATATTACTAAACCATACCACATCATAGGCAAACAAATCATGTTGGTATTCCAATAACACATTGGGAACCCCCCAGTTATTTGAGACTAACCATAAGAAAACATGAACTACTAAGCGCCATCATGCACGTAGCATCTTTATCATAGACATATCAACCAATGCAACGGAAGCAAACTCTCTTAATAAGGTGAGCATGGTAATTAAAGAGAGTTCAAGCAACCAACTAAACAAAAGCTCTTGAAAAGATAAGCATGAAAGTTAAGAGCTGAACATGATAGTAGCTATTAAAAGACAAAGAACACACACAGCAAGGATAGACATGAAAATTCTATGTTATGTTCTAGGTAGAAGTGGAGCGTGTTTCTCTCCCACATAAAGAAAGCTGAGTTCCGACTCTTTATGAAAAACTAAAGAAAACTAAAAGCAAGACGCTCCAAGCATAGCACATAACACATGAAGTGATTAAAATATAGTGGAACGAAAGACGAACTGATAATGTTGATGGAGAAGGGGATGCACGGGGGCATCCCCAAGCTCAGACGCTTGAGTCTCCTTGAATATTTCTTGGGGGTGCATGGGGGCATCCCCAAGCTTGAGCGCTTGACACTCCTGAATCTTTTTATCATCTTCCCTCGCACACTTGAAAACTCCCTTCATACATAACTCATCATAATCTGATTAGCGAGGTTAGTACCCATAATAAAATAATTATACCTTGCTGGAAATAAAGATATTCTTGAAGGTCTACTGTTTCTCAAGATTGCCAAAAGGTTTTTGCAAAGAAAAAGCAAGCTCTTGGTTTGCAAAATGAAGGAAAAGCAAAACAGGACAGAATCTGTGAAAAACAGAACAGCAGGTAGCAATTGATTTGTTCGGGGCACTTCTGCAACTCTAATAAAAAAACTCAGAACAGACGCACGAAAGACAATTATATAGAGCACGCTTTCGAAAAAATTCAGACCAAAAAGATGATCTGGTGATTTTATACGAATTTTTCTATCCAAGGACAGAATCTGTTTCCTGGACAGCACCTCACAACTTTTGAACTTTCTAGCAATCAGCGGCTACACTTGGCACAAAATTGAAAAGCAAAGATACAATGATGATGCTACAGTAGTAACAACATCAAGACACAACAAAAGCAAAATAAATTTATTCATGTGGGCTGCCTCCCAAAAGCGCTTTCTTTTATGCCTTTAAGCTAGGCATAATGCATATAGATCAAGTTTTATCAAGAGTAAAAGAATAGCTAGCCCGTACAACGGACTCAAAAGGTAACTTGATCTTCTTTCAAGGGATGTCCCTTTCTTGAGAGGAAACTGAAATTTTATATTCCCCTCTTTCATGTCAATGATAGCACCAACGGTGCGTAAAAAGGGACGTCCCAAAATAATTGGACAAGAAGGATCACATTCAATATCCATAATAGTAAAATCAACGGGAACATAATTATCATTGACAACGATAAGAACATCGTCGATCCTCCCCAAAGGTTTCTTTATGGAAGAATCAACGAGACGAACACCAAAAGAACAAGAATCATAAGGTTTCAATTTAAGCATATCATATATTCTTTTGGGCATAACAGAGGTACTAGCTCCAACATCACATAATGCATAGCAAGAGAAGTCATTCAATTTAATTTTTATCATAGGATCCCAACCATCTTCTAGCTTTCTAGGTATGGAGGCTTCTACTCTAAGTTTCTCCTCCCTAGCTTTGATAAGAGCATTAGTGATATGCTCTGTGAAGGCAAGGTTAAGCGTGCTAGTGCGGGGATCTCTAGACATCTTGTGAAGGAAATCAATAACTTTGGTAAGAGTGCAATTATCAAAATCGAGGTCACTAGCATCAAGTAAAGTGGTAGTGGTGTCCTTTAGGTTCACATGTTTGGTAGTTTCTATAGTCATAGCATCACCATCAATAGGTCCAATGGGACCAGGAGTACATTGGGTGCTAAGAGTTTGGATATCCTCAACAACTTGGATAGTAGCAACAGTGTGGTGGGTAGGAAGGCTCTTAATTCTATCCTCTTCCTCCCTTTCTCTAGCCCATCTTTCTTTAAGTTTAGCCATCATCCTAATATTTTCATTAATTTGCACTTGAGTAGCATTAATAGGAGTGACCTTCCTCTCCTCAAGAGGAGAAGTTTTAATTTTAAGCAATTCTATCTCATTGGCTAAATGGTCTACCTTCAAAGAGAGATCATCTAGTTTATGTAGTTTTTCTTCTACACTCTTATTAAAGGCTTTTTGGGTAGTGATGAAATCTTTAAGCATAATCTCTAGTTCAGTATTGGAGTTCTTGGTGCTAGGATAAGCATTGTTGTTCCCATAAGAATTAGAGTGGAACGGTCTAGGATTGCTACCAAAATTACTCCTATAAGCATTGTTGTTAAAATTGTTTCTAGAGATAAAGTTCACATCTACTTGTTCTTGAGCAATCAAAGAATTTAAAGGAACATCACGAGGATCAACAGAGGATTGCTTCGAAAGTAGAGACATGATCAAGTCAACTTTTTCATTAAGGGAGGAAATTTCCTCGACAGAGTTTACCTTCCTACCTGTTGGAGCGCGTTCGGTGTGCCATTGGGAATAGTTGGTCATCATCTCATCGAGAAGCTTCGTGGCAGCACCAAGTGTAGTTGACATAAAGGTTCCTCCCGCGACCGAATCTAACAAGTTCCGCGAGGTAAAGTTCAAGCCTGCATAAAAAGTTTGGATAACCATCCAAGTAGTCAAACCATGAGTAGGGCAGTTCTTGATAAGAGTTATCATACGTTCCCAAGCTTGGGCAACGTGTTCATTATCCAATTGTTTAAAATTCATTATGTTACTTCTCAGTTGGATAATTTTAGCAGGTGGATAGTATTTTCCAATAAAAGCATCTTTGCACTTGTCCCATGAATCTATGCTATTTCTAGGCAAAGACTGAAACCAAATTTTAGATCCTCCTCTCAAGGAGAAGGGAAAAAGCTTAAGCTTAACAATATTACCATCTATTTCTTGGTACTTTTGCATATCACAAAGTTCAACAAAGTTGTTCAAGTGTAAAGCAGCATCATCTCCAGCACCGGAGAATTGATCTTTCATAACTAGATTCAGTAAAGCAGGTTTAATTTCATATGAAGGTGCTGAAGTGGCAGGTGTAGTGATAGGTGTGCTGATAAAGTCATCGTTGTTGTGACTAGTGAAGTCACACAACTTGGTGTTCTCGGTGGAACCCATAGTAGCAAGCAGGCAAGATAACTATTTTTGTGATTTTCGATAAAAGATACTAAAGCAAAAACTGAAAGGTAAACTAACAAGACTAAAAGCAAAGGTAAAAGATAGCATGCAACTCCCCTATCTTGAAGAGTGGAGTCCCCGGCAACGGTGCCAGAAAAACTCTTGCTAGGCTTCTCGCCCCTCGTTGGTTACCCCAAGTGGAAGGTGTGAGATGTAGTGTTGCGGAAGTTTTTCCCTTGGCAAAGATACCAAGGATCGAATCCCCAGAGACTCCTAGGTTCAACAAGAAGGTGTCAACTGCTACGGCGCCAGATATTAGAAATCAACGTGGACCTGCACACAGATACAAATAACTTTGCTCCCAACGAGTACAGAGAGGTTGTCAATCCCTCCGGCCTTGTAGTTCACAAAGGATTAAACGCAAGTGATAGTAGTGATAGATATAATTGCAATAGTAAATAAAAGCGAAAAGTAAATAGCGGATGTGATCAATGATGGTAATATGGACCGGAGTCTCATGATGTTCACTAGTGATGTCTCTCTCCCAAAAGACGATAAAACAGCTATGTGAGGTAAACGAATTACAGCTGGGCAATTGACAGGACCATGTGCGCAAACCAATGTTGACTACATTGCAAGAAAGGTTGAGGTTCAAAGCATGGGCGGTACGCCAAAGTAAGTAGACCGAAATCCATCAATATCAACTACTAATCATCCACCTTGAGATATCTATCCAGAACATCTCGCTGGTATTAAGTTGCGAGTCCCACCCATAGTGTGAACTCAATGCAACAGACAACTGCATTAAAAGAACTTTACGTAAAGTAAACAATCCTTGCACCCGCGGGCACAAGCACCATTGTTTTCCCCCTTGTGGCAACAGCACATCCCCTAGACTCATGTTTCTGTCACTCAAACTAGTCATCGAGGGGCATGAACCCACAATCAAGCATAACGTTCCCTCTTGGAGTCACTACCTATTACTTGGCCAAAGCAATAAATAACAACGGAGAACATGCAATAATTACTTACGAACATAAATATAAAAGAGGTAGATCAAATATATTACTCAAGCACAATCTGAACATAATCTCATAATCCATCGGATCCCAGCAAACTCATCATAGCGACAGCATAAGGATTACATATGTGCCTCGATCATGTAGGGCAGCTCACGAGGGCTAATTAGTGAAGCACAAGAACGGGAGGAGAACATCACATAGCTACTGGTCATGGACTCATGGTCCAAGGGAGACTACTCACAACTCAACCGGGAGGCGTCCATGGTGGTGGAGAGGCTCCCGGTGGTGATCCTCCCCTCCGGCAGGGTGCCGGGAAGAGTTCTCCTGGTGCTCCCGATCTTGGAAGCGGCGGCGGCGGCGGAACAGAGATGAGATCGCGAAAAGAGTTCCTACCTCGAGGGTTTCGGGAGACGCTTTAAATATATGCCAAAGGGGGGCATCGGAGGAGCCTCGGGGGGCCTAGGCGCCCCCCGGGCGCCTGGAGCCCGGGTGGCCCCCCTCGGCTGTCCTTCGGGCGCACGGTAGTTTCTTGAACGCTGATTTTCTATATAATTTTTCTGGATTTTTCCTGGCAGTTCTCATAATGTGAAAACCTGAAATACAAAAACAGCCGAAAACAGAAACTGGCACTGGGGTGCACTGAGTTAATAGGTTAGTCCAAATATGATCAAAAGTGTATGGAAGTGTATAAATATCATAGCAATATCACCCAAAAGAGGCATGGAGCAAGAAGAAATTATAGATACGTTTTGGACTTATTACTCCTCTGCTTCGGCCTTCTCGAGGATGAACGCTTGATGCGCCTCGGCGAGCTCCTCCCGCTCCTCCGCCAAGGATCGGAGGGCCGCCTGGTTGGCGGCTCGGAGCTCTTCAGCGCGCTTCTCCAAGTCGACGCCCGCCTTGGCGGCCAGAGCCTCTCGGGACTCCAGCTTGGCCTGCCTGGCGCGGTACAGGGCCAGGAGCCTCCGCAGGAGTCGCTCCTCCTCGGGCTCGCTGCTGCTGCCGGGCGTGTCGGCGAACTTTAGCCCGGCGGAGGCGAGGACTTCCCCATCGAAGACCTCTCCCTCCGCGGGCGCCCTTGGCGTAGATGCCCACGGGATCTGAATGAAGACCCCGTTCCCAGCCTCCAAGTAGGCGCCGGTTCCGGCCGCGGCAGCAGCAGGGTCGGCGGTCGGCGCAGCGTCGAACGCTCCTGCGGCCTCGGGGCCGTCAGTGCGACCGCCGGTTCCCTCCTCCGCTGCCGTGTCGGCGGCCCTGGCTGCCTCTTCGACGGCGGGCTCGTCGGTACCGATCGCCTCTCCGATGGCCGCGGCGTCATCAGCGTTGCCGCGCGCGGGCTCCTCGGTGGCGGCCTCCGTCTCCATAGGCTCTGGAGCGGACGAGTCTGAAGACAAGAAGAAGAAAGAAGAAAATAATTGTCAAGCAAATATCCAAAAAGATAAGTCCAAGAGAAGAAAACTACAAGGGTTACCTGCGCGAGCCTCTTCTTCAACAAGGTCCCTCGCCGGGGGGTCCTCCCTCGGCGGCGTGGTGGTAGCCCCCGCTAGCGGAGGGCCGCTGGCGCCTTCCCTTGGCGGGGTGCTCGCCCTTGGCGGGGTACTCGCCCTTGGCGGAGTACCCGCCCTTGGCGGAGTATTCTCCCTCGCCGGGGAGCTCCTCCTTGGCGGAGAGGTCGGGGCGTGCGGCTCGTCGGGAGCGGTCTCTTGGCGCTCCTGAGGCTGCGGCTCCACTTCTGTACAAGTCAACAAACAAGCAAAAATATTAACAAGGATGAGAAGCCTGCGCGTGCCCGACAAGCGAAGAAGTGAACAGAAGACTTACGCTGGGGGCTGCGCTGGGGGCTGCTCTGCGGAGCAGCTGGCTGGTCTGGCAAACCTGTCGCAGGCGCATCCCCTGCTGCTGCGGCGGGCTCGTCCTCAAGATCGACGACCGGGATCTTGGCCCTCTTCGCCGCCCTCTGGGCCAGGGTCCTGGAAGAAAAACAAGATCAAAATCAGGCAAAGAAGATTCAAAACAAGAACAAATCGAAGGGAAGAAGAGTTAACAGTGCTAACTCTTCCTCCTCCTCGTCGGAACTAAGCACGGAGAAGTCGAAGTCCGCCTCGCGCGGCCCGGCGTGAGGAGCTGGAGGAGTAGGCGCCCTCAGCCGCTTGGCGGGAGCGGGGTCGGTGGTCTGAGAGGACCCCGCTCCGGTCGTCGCCGAGGCACGAGGGGCGGCAGGAGCTTTAGCACCGGCCCGGGAAGACCCTCCTCCAGCCGCTGCTGAAGCACGGGGCACTCCCTTGGCAGTCTTGCTCATCGTGGCGGCGCGCGCCGGGCGGCGCTGCGGCTGCTGGGCCGCCGGGCGCTCCGCCACTTTGCGGAGGCGCCTCCTCGCTGGAGCCGGAGGGCTTGCCGGTGGCGGAGAGCTCCCCGAGGATGAAGAAGAACCAAGGTTCAGAGACCCGCCCGAGTCTTCTGCAGAGTCGCCCGATTCGGCGCCCTGCTCGGCGGGCTCGCTCGACTCTGTGCCTTCCCCGGTGGCCTTGCTCGTCTCGGCAGGCTTCCCGGCGGACTTTATCAGTTTGAGGATCTCTTCCTCCTCGGCCAGACTCACCACCTCCGCTGCATCTGCCTCCTCCAGGATATACCCAAACTCGCCCGCGGCCTCCGCTGCAGCTGCCTCCTCCAACCTGGTGGCAATATAAGCCATCTCCTCGTCGGTGGTGTCGCGGGTGAGGCCCTTCTTCTCGTCGGGGTTGATGGGCAGCTCCACCAAGTTATCGAAGAACGTTTGCACGGCTTCGTCAGAAGGCTCCCGCCAAGTGGGGTCAATTCCATGGGAGTCGCACCATGGCATCGCCGCGCGGATAGCGCTGAGCGACGAATTGTTGCAGAGCGGAACTACCCCCCGCGGCAATGCAAACGACTCTGGATGCTTGGGGTCGTGCTTGAACAGCTCGCGGAGCATCCCTTTGAGCTCCAGGACAGTGAAATTGTAGTTGAGCCCTGGGCGTAGCCGCATAAAGTCTGCCGCGTTTCCAAATTCCCAAGCAGGCCTCTTCCTCTCCTGCAAGGGGGGGATGCGGCGGCGAAGGAAATCTGCTCCGACAACCCCTACAGTGAGTTTGGCTTGCCGGAGGCGAATGATCCTAGTGGTGGCTATCTTTAGCTTGTCATCCTCCGGGGCCAGATCACTCCAGTCATTGCCGCGCACAATTGCAACTTGGCGCGGGGCAGTAAACTGCTGGGGTTTGTCCTCCATGATCCAGCACCAGTTAGCCCTCCACTCCTCCCACTTGCCGCGGAGTTCTCCAGTCAAGTATGCCTCTTTCTTATGGAGCCTAAAGATCCAAGGGATCCCGCCGGATAAAGGAGACCCTGACTCTACTCGAGGCGTGAAATAGTGGCGGAAGAGGGCTACGTTGGGGTACACTCCGACAAAGTTCTCGCACAGATGTGCGAAAACGGCCATAGTCAAGACATCATTTGGGGTGAAATCAAGGAGGTAAAACCCGTAGGTATTCATGATATCACAGAAGAATTCGGAATATGGTGGGCAGAGTCCGCAATGGAAGAATAGAGCAAAGTAGGCGTACCCTCCCGGAAACATGTCGCAGGCCTCGACGGGGAGTACCCTGGTGCGCGGGTGAGCCTTTGTCTCCCTCGCCCAGAAGAGGTAGAAGGAGTCCCTCAGCTCCCTCGCGCCGAGCCTCGGCGGGAAGACCACCATCTTCTTCCGCATTGCCGCTAGCTTCAGTGCCCTGGCGGTCTTCGCGACTTTCGCCTTGTCGCCCTTCGGGGCCATGGCGGGGACGGCGGGGGAAGTCGACGGCGCAGGAGAGACTGACGGCGGCGGAAGAAAGGCGGAGTGCTGCTCTCTTTCGACCTTCGGGGAGGAGGAGAGCGGCGGGGGTTTCTGGAGGTTGAAGAAGCAATGGAGCGAATGGGGGGAACTGCCCCTGTTTCCCCTGCTTTTAAGGGGGGATGGGGGGCGTTCCGCATTTCCCCCATTAAAGAAACAGGCCACGATCTCTCCCACGATGCCGCAATCGACGCGTGCCGTTAGGGAGAGGCGCGGTGGATACGGAGTGGGATACGGCGCGCCGTGGGCCGCGTGTGCCCGTGCACTATTTTTGGGCCTGGCCCAACAGCGCTCGGCACCGTGTGTGGCCCAGGCCCGGGGGCTCCTGTCGGTGTACTATAGTAGGGGTACCTTACTATCCCGACTTGTGCATGGGCAGTAGCAGCGTCCCATGGCAGGGCTTGCCACGCGCCCGCCAAGGCCGGCTCTGGATCCTTTGGAGCCATTCAAGAACAAAGTATTCAAGTTAAAGAAACAAGACCCCGGCAAGAGGAGATTGCCGGGAAGGCCGTTTCAGGCTCAAGACCACCACTTTGGCACAAGGCCCTGGCAAGAGGAGCTTGTCAGGAAGGCCAAACATGGCATTTCAGAAGACTTGCCGCAACGCTTCGCGCGTCGCGGCAAGGCCCGGAGAGCGACAAGCTTCCGGGCGCGACAAGATAGCAACCGCGGCAAGGCGCTTTCCGCGGCAAGCTCCCACTACGTGCCCGCGCTCCAGCTCATTCGGCCACGCGTCGCCCTAGGGCCCTTCCAGGTGCACGTGGCGGAAGGCTGTGCAGCCTGGGGTACACCGTGGCGAGCCGCGATGACGAGGCCACCTTCGTGGCGAACGGAGACGCCCTGACGGACGCTTTTTGCACTGTTTGGGGCGACGGCGACGGGCATTCAATGCCCTTGTCCCCTGCCGTCAGGGTTAGGTATAGACCACTGTACATACACTATTCCAACTACTACCGTTTTTACATTTTTACCCTCATCTACGTTGCCACCTGTCGGTGACCCCTTTGACCTATAAAAGGAGGCCCATGCGCAACGTAGAAAGGGTTCCGATCCCTGATCACTCTCACGCTCGGTGTAGCCAGCGACGAGCACTGTAGCCCTTCTCGCTCCCGAGCTAAGAACACAATACAAACCAAGGCAGGAGTAGGGTTTTACGCATCCGTGCGGCCCGAACCTGGGTAAACTGCTCGCGTGCTCGCCTCGATCCGCTCTTCGTGCTCCCTCCGCTCCCTTGCCGTACCGAAAAGGGGCTCCGGTCCCATAGGTGTTCGCGGGCGATCAGTTTCCCCGACACTATGCATCACCATGATCTTGCGTGTGCATAGGAATTTTTTAAATACTACGTTCCCCAACACTTGGTACCATTGAGCTTGTTCCTCTTGGGTGCTTGGGCGCCCTAAACGGTTGAGGTCACCTCGGAGCCATATTCCATTGTGGTGAAGCTTCGTGGTGTCGTTGGGAGCCTCCAATTAAGTTGTGGAGATAGCCCCAACCTTGGTGGTGTTTGGAACTCAATCATTGTGGTGTAAAGCTCCGGGCAAGCGTCGGGGTCTCCAATTAGGTTGTGGAGATCGCCTCGAGCAATTTGTATCGGTTCGGTGACCGCCCCCAAGGGTTACCATTTGTACGGGTTTGGTGACCGCCCTCAAGGGTCCCTTAGTGGAATCACAACATCTTGCATTGTGCAAGGGTGTGAGGAGATTATGGTGGCCCTAGTGACTTCTTGGGGAGCATTGTGCCTCCACACCGCTCCAAACGTAGATTAGCATCCGCGAGGGTGTGAACTTCGGGATACATCGTCATCTCCACGTGCCTCGATTATCTCTTATCCGAGCCCTTTACTTATGCACTTTACTTTATGATAGCCATATTGTTTCTTGTCATATATCTTGCTATCACCTAGTTGTTTATCTTGCTTAGCATAAGTTGTTGATGCACATAGGTGAGCGTAGTTGTTGTAGGTTTTGTGTTTGACAAATTAACCGCTAGGTTTATTCCGCTTTTGTTCAAGCCTAAACCGTAATTATTTTAAAGCGCCTATTCACCCCCCCTCAGGCGACATCCACGATCTTTCACCCACGGTGGCAGCTAGCCATTAGTGCCTCCAATTATGGAGTCAATGAAGCCGTCGGATGCCTGCCATGCGTGATCCCAGTCGTTGTAGTCTATGCATCCGGGAATCACGTGAAGAGACAGCGATGGCTTTTCCCACCGGGATACGCGCCCTTTGACAACCCTCGGTCACACACCCGCCTCTCGAACCTCATTTTAATGGTAGTCAAGGCGACTTATAATAGGCCGTCGCACTCCCCATCATCGCCCCAATCCTATCTTCAGTGCCTCTCATTCCCATCGCCAATCCACTAGACCCCCTCGTCAATGGCGCAACCCATGGATCCTCTGTTCATTTTTGGAGAGGAGGAGCTGCTCATGGATCCTCTAGACCCCTTGTGTGTAGATATGGATCTGGCCTTGGAGATGGATCCATAGCTGGATGCGGAGGCAGAGTAGTAGATTGCCCCCCCCCGCCCCCCGGCGCCCGTGCCTGTCGATGGGCCTGCCCACCACCACAGACGAATGGACTGCCTTGGACACCAACGTAGTCGAGGCGTATTTCCATGCCATCCACTCCAACTTTACTGCATTCCACGCATTTTCTACCACGACAGTGGTAGTGATGGGGGGTGTGGGGGTGGCGGTGGCCACGACCATGGCATCGGTGGTTGTCATGGCCATGGGGGTGGCGCTGGCCGTGGCTATTAGTATAGTTTCTGGTTCAGCTTCAGCTGCCAAATTTAAAGACTTATTTGTATGCCTTTTTTATTTAAGTGTTCTAATAAAGCAGTCGCGGTGCGAAAAAATTGGAATGAATTTAGCTACTGTGTTCGTCTAAATAAATCGCTGTCAAGGGGGACTCAACTATTTTTCTTTCTACCAGCAGTTGGGTTCATATACAAAGGTTAGCGGGCTTTTTCTCTTCATTTCAATCTCTCGTCTTCTTCTTCCTCCAGCCTTCCAAACCACCGTCGACTGGACCACATGCTCCCACCACCCCGTGTTCCGCTGCTAGGGATGTAAGCGGACGCATCCGCGATGTCCACGAGGCAAAAATCGACTGACTCGAAACAAATGTTTTGGCACTAGAAAAGTAGTAAAGGAGCACAAAAGTGTTGCCCCCTAATATAATGTTGACATTTGGGATCCAACAAGTTGTTAGTGTAGCCAATAAACGAGTGAATTGTAAGGAGAGGCTGACACCGGGAACGGGCAACTATCAACTTCCTTTTGGGAGATCGAGCAAGTATCAATTGGGAAGTGGCCCACCCAATGTAGATTTTATTTTTACTCCACATGCCCAACCACTTTTTTTGTTTGGGATAAATGCCCAACCTAACTTTTTTATAGGATAATGCCAAGCCCAGCCCAACATGTTTTTTCGCCGAGCCCAGTGAGGGAGTCCTGGATCGGGGGGGGG
>LR738709.1:571970558-571998868 GCA_902687465.1 Secale cereale
GGGGGGGTCCTCATGTGGCCGGAAAAACTCCTGGTGGGCCATGAAGATTATTGTAGAAGATCATCTCTCGTATCCGGATAGGACTCCTGAATTCCTGTAATGGCAAGTTTAGGCTCGGGTGTAGATTTTCCTTCCTATGCAAGATGATATGTACAAACCCTAGGCCCCTTCGGTGTGTATATAAACCGAAGGGTTTAGTCCGTAGAGGGTAATAGAGAATCATTCAATCCTCATAGGCTGAAACTTAGGGTTTTAGCCTTTACGATCTCGAGGTAGATCAACTCTTGTACACATATTCATCCATATTAATATAGCAGGAAGTAGGGTTTTACCTCAATCGAGAGGGCCTGTACCTGGGTAAACATCGTGTCCCATGCCTCCTGTTAACATCAATCCTCAGACGCATAGTTCGGGACCCCCTACCCGAGATCCGCCATTTTGACACCGACATTTGTGCTTTCATTGAGAGTTCCACTATGTCGTTGATGGAAGGATTGATGGATCACGTCGTCAACTGCAATGACGGCGTCGAGGGGATTTTCCCTCCCGGCCAACTCTTCGTGTTCGGCGGCTTCGCGCTTCGGGCCAACACTTGAGCAGATCGAGAGCTACGCCCCTGGCCATCATGCCAGACTTGGTAGCCTGAACTACGTTGCCGACGTCCGCGGAGACTTGATCTTCGCCGGATTCGAGCCAGCGGCAACCCCTCCCTGCCACCATGATGATCCTGACTTAGCTCTGTCATCGGATCAGGAAATATCACCTGCAACAGTTCTGGCCCTAGATCTAGAACGCATCGCGCCACCCGAAGATGGGAAGCTCAACCCCATCATGGGAGCCACGGACTCCACGGCGATGGAGCCGCACACCGGCCCAACTGATGGGATCTGTGTTACCGGAACCCCGGACTTAGCTCCGATATCTGATTCCGAACTGCGCGTAACTGCGCCCCACAAATCTAATCAGGCACCGATCGCCGAATTCTGTGCTGCAGATATTTTCCAGCACTCACCACTTGGCAACATGTTAAGGTCGTTGAGATCACTCTCCTTGGACGAGAACACACAGCCGTACTATATCCGGCTTGAACTGGAGGCTGATGAACAACCGCGCTATACCCAGGGGGATGAAGAATTTCGTTCCCCACCCACCACCCACTTGGTAGCCACGATTGAAGATCTAACCGATCTACTCGACTACGCTTCAGAAGACTTCGACGGGGTGGACCTTGAAGCTGAAGCAGATACAGATCAAAGCAGGCCCATAACAGGGCGGTGGAAAGCTACGTCTTCATACGACGTGTATATGGTGGACACACCCAAAGAGGCAGAAGGCAACGGTGAAAACAATCCGGTAGAGGATAAACCTGCCGAAGAACCTCCCAAGCGTCGACGTCCAAAACACCGAGCAAAATCCCGTAAAGGAAAGAACAACAACACCGCAACTAATGATTCCGGAACAAGCCGAAGACCCCGCAGACCCAACGTTAGAGCAGGAGGAGCAAGAGGACGGCGAACAGAGTCCGAAGCCGCAGTCCGATGACAGCGATGCCGAAGACGGTGACTATGAACCGATCTCCGAAGAAGAGGTTAGCCTGGATGATGACGAATATACCGTCCTAGAAGAACCCTCTGAACAAAAACGCTTCCATCGGCGGTTATAGCCACCGCACGGAGCTTAAAAAAGCAGCAGAGACAGCTTCGAGCTGCACAAGACACGCTCAATGATAGATGGAATGAGGTGCTAGACGCCGAACAGAAACATGGCTTTAATGGCCAAACCAAAGGCTATCCCAAGCGCAAGCTACTTCCCGAATTCGACGACGAGGCTATTGCGCCCGTCCCACCAAAATATAACACCGTCGACAAGCTGGACCGACCACCTCGCGGACGGGATAGAGTTGCTAGCAATGGCATAAACAAGCTCCCACCACATAAAGGAAGGGAGGATGCAGCCCAAGTCCGAAGGCGTGATCTGCGCGAGGACCTAAACAAAAAATCTAGCAAGACCAGGTCTATATTCGGACCCAAAGATCGAGCCCCCGCACGGGACGACGGCTATCAAGCCAATCGCGCCGGTGACATACCAGTTCGGGGTCAGTACCGAACACCACAACCATCGGACATACGCCACGATATAGCACGATATAGAGGAGCTTCACACTCTCTATGCTTTACCGATGAGGTACTGGGTCATGATTTCCCAGAAGGGTTAAACCCGTGAACATCGAAGCGTACGATGGAACGACGGATCCTGCTGTCTGGATAGAAGATTTTATTCTTCACATTCACATGGCTCGAGGAGATGATCTCCACGCCATCAAATATTTACCCCTCTAGCTGAAAGGACTAGCTCGGCACTGGCTAAACAGTCTCCCAGGAAACTCCATTGGAAGTTGGGAAGAACTTGAGGACGCTTTTCAGACCAATTTTCAAGGGACTTATGTTCGGCCCCCGGACGCTGACGATTTAAGTCACATCATACAACAACCCCGGGAGTCAACATGCAAGCTTTAGAACCGGTTTCTCCCTAAGAAGAACCAGATTGTCGACTGTCCGGACGCCGAAGCCTTAGCGGCATTCAAGCATAGTATCCGGGATGAGTGGCTAGCCAGACACCTTGGACAGGAAAAGCTGAGGACAATGGCAGCCCTAACTACACTCATGACTCGATTTTGCACGGGTGAGGATAGCTGGTTAGCTCGTAGCAGCACCAGCGACCCTGGAACATCTGAAGTCACGGACGGCAATGGAAAGCCACAACGTAATAAAAACAAGCATCGAAACAATCCTGGAAGCCCAGATGATACAGCGGTAAACGCCGGATTCATCGGCTCCAGACCCGGTCAATGGAAGAAGTCATTTAAAGGCAACAAAGACGGTCCATCGAGCTTGGACAGAATATTAGACAGGCCCTGCCAAATCCATTGTACCCCAGAAAAACCTGCCTATTCACACCAACCATAACTTTTGGGTTTTCAAGCAGGCCGGCAAGCTAAACGCAGAACCCAAGGGGAAGGAGCCTCTGAGCGAAGATGAGGATGGACCTCACCAACCGAATATAGGGGGACAGAAGAAATTTCCACCGGAGGTCAAAACATTGAACATGATATATGCCACCCATATCCCAAAGAGGGAGCGCAAGCGCGCACTCCGAGACGTCTATGCCGTTGAGCCTGTCGCCCCAAAATTCAACCCATGGCCAGCCTGTCCGATCAATTTCGATCGCAGGTATCATCCGACTAGTATTCGGCTGCCTTAGTGCTCGACCCAATAATAGATGGATACCATCTATCCCGAGTCCTTATGGATGGCGGCAGTAGTCTCAATCTGATATATTAGGACACTGTCCGCAAGATGGGGATCGAACCATCAAGAATCAAGCCAAGCAGCACGACCTTTAAAGGAGTGATATCGGGCATTGAAGCTCGCTACACAGGCTCCTTAACATTGGAGGTTGTATTCGGTTCTCCCGACAACTTTCGAAGCGAAGAACTGATCTTCGACATAGCTCCATTCCGAAGTGGCTATCACACCCTACTCGGAAGAACGGCCTTCGCCCGCTTTAATGCAGTCCCACATTATGCCTATTTAAAGCTCAAGATGCCTGGACCATGTGGCATTATCACGGTCAATGGAAATATGGAGCGATCTCTCCATACGGAGGAAGATACTGCGGCCTTAGCAGCCGAAGTACAATGCGGCCTATTCAAGCCAGATAATATATCAATAGCAGACACAACTAAACGTGTCCAACACACCCCTCAGCGCGGCAGCTCAGATGAACCTGAGCAAGATTGACAGTTATGCCCCCGTCGACCTCCCCATAAGGTGATAGCATATGTGCCTCGAGTACATAATTACGCCTTCAAAATTCCTTGGGCAGCGACCGGGGGCACCTGCATAGAGTCCATAGTTAGGCTAGACCCTATTCGGACTTTATATTTATCTTCTTTCGATTCATTACAACGAACCAGACTTATTTTGGCCACACTGGATTGACTTCTTTGTTTCTAGGTTTTATTTCTTTTTACAAATGGCCATCATACTCATACCTTCAGGGACACATTACAGAGGAGAAAATGGCATAGACGTGCAGCAGGGACCCGCACTAAGGTTTCTTTTTTAGATAAAGACCCTGTGTAAACCTTTTTTATCTTTCTTGTTATATACCTTTTGGCATGTAAAATGTCCAAAAAAGGTCATCGGCATTATCTGTAAAGTTTGCGGCTAGCCGTACTATAGAGGGATATTAATAGAACAATTTTATCCATGTCATATTCGGAGTTTTATTCACTCACCATGGAATGTTCTCTTCTCGCATCAGATTGCCATATGTGCCTTGTTAATATTGGTTTACTACCAGGGGCTGCATTCAGTCCTGGTATATGCCGAAAAGACCGAACACCTATAGGGAGTGTTCGGCATCCTGGATGTTTGCATCAAATGCATCAGTTCTGAATCATGTCTTCGGTCAATAGTTGGGTTGCCCGGCTCCTGTGCTTACCCCTACGTTCCCGATTGTTTGGCTAGGGTGTAAAGGGAGAACTGCTGCGATAGTACTTCTGGCTAGTCCGGTCAAGTACCTCAGTAGAGAAAGCCGAAAACTGATTGTCATGATCAGCGAGAACCTGGTCTGCAATCCGGTGACTTAGTGTTATACTACGATCGATAGAGATCTACCCCGTGATATACGAAGGGTTGATTTTTCGCCCATCCAAGTGCAATTGGATACTTCATTCGCACCAGGGGCTAGTACCTAGCCCCACTTGTCAAACTCCTATGACTAAGTGAAAGAAATAACGCCGCATAGTCTGATTGCCTGGTTCGCTCTGCATACACCTCCTATACGGACCAAGACGTTGGATAAAGAGTGTATTTGCATATGACCGAACACCCCAGTACTATGTACCTGGGGGCTGAAGCCGACGAGTGGAAACTTTCAGATTTAAGATAAACAGTCACACAGGAGGAAAAAATATGATGATATGATAAATAGCGCAAAAGTTATATATACATCAGATTCATAAGCCTAGTCTTTACATCCGGATACAATCATTCAAAGGCAACATCCTTCGAACACTGGCCTTCTACAAGGCGGGCACCCTCGATGACGTCCTTGAAGTACTTCTCCGGCTTGCGGTGCTCCTTGCCTACGGGCGGGCCAGCAGTGGCTATATGCACTGCGTTCATCTTCGCCTAATGCACTTTGATGCGTGCGAAGGCCATCCGAGCACCTTCTATGCAGGCCGAACGTGTTAGTGCGTCGACCCGCGGACTTGATACGTACATTTTGCATCATGCTTATATGTTGATATTTATTGCACTATGGGCTATTATTACATGTTTTGTCACAATACTTATGCATTTTCTCTCTTATTTTGCAAGGTTTACATGAAGAGGGAGAATGCCGACAGCTGGAGTTCTGGGCTGGAAAAGGAGCAAACTCTGGAAACCTATGCTGCACAACTCCAAAAGCCCTGAAACTCAACAGAACTCCGTTTCAGAAAATATAAAAAATATCTGGCGAAAGAAGTTCACGAGGGGGGCCACCAGCTGTCCACGAGGGTGGGGGGCGCGCCCCCCCTCTCAGGGTGCTCCCCCCTATCTCGTGGGCCCCCTGAAGGCCCCCCGATGCCCATCTTCTCCTATATGAGGTGTTTTGACCTGGAAAAAATCATAAGGAGGCTTTCGAGACCAGACACCGCCGTCTCGAGGCGGAACCGAGGTGAAAACTAATCTAGGGCTCCGGCAGAGCTGTTCTGCCGGGGATACTTCCCTCCGGGAGGGGGAAATCGTCACCGCCATCATCACCAACAACTCTCCCATCTTGGGGAGGGCTATATTCATCAACATCTTCACCAGCACCATCTCCTCTCAAACCCTAGTTCATCTCTTGTATCCAATCTTTGTACCCAAACCTCAGATTGGTACTTGTGGGTTGCTAGTAGTGTTGATTACTCCTTGTAGTTGATGCTAGTTGGTTTATTTGGTGGAAGATCATATGTCCAGATCCATTATGCATATTAATACCCCTCTGATCATGAACCATATTATGTCTTGTGAGTAGTTACTTTTGTTCCCGAGGACATGGGAGAAGTCTTGCTATTAGTAGTCATGTGAGTTTGGTCTTCGTTTGATATTTTGATGAGATGTATGTTGTCTCTCCTCTAGTGGTGTCATGTGAACGTCAACTACATGACACTTCACCATTATTTGGGCCTAGAGGAAGGCATTGGGAAGTAATAAGTAGATGATGGGTTGCTAGAGTGACAGAAGCTTAAACCCTAGTTTAAGCGTTGCTTCGTAAGGGGCTGATTTGGATCCATATGTTTCATGCTATGGTTAGGTTTACCTTAATACTTCTTTTGTAGTTGCGGATGCGTGCATTAGAGGTTAATCATAAGTGGGAGGCTTGTCCAAGTAAGTACAACACCCAAGCACCGGTCCACCCACATACCAAATTATAAAAGTACCGAACGCGAATCAGATGATCGTGATGAAAACTAGCTTGACGATAATTCCCATGTGTCCTCGGGAGCGCTTTCCTTTATATAAGAGTTTATCCAGGCTTGTCCTTTGCTACAAAAAGGATTGGGCCACCTTGCTGCACCTTATTTACTTTTACCTTTTGTCACTTGCTACCAATTACCTTATCACAAAACTATTTGTTACCTATAATTTCAGTGCTTGTAGAAAATACCTTACTGAAAACTGCCTATCATTTCCTTCTGCTCCTCGTTGGGTTCGACACTCTTACTTATCGAAAGGACTACGATAGATCCCCTACACTTGTGGGTCATCAAGACTCTTTTCTGGCGCCGTTGCCGGGGAGTGAAGCGCCTTTGGTAAGTGGAATTTGGTAAGGAAAAATTTGTATAGTGTGCTGAAATTTATTGTCACTTGTTGCTATGGCTCAAAATCCTTTGAGGGGCTTGTTCGGGGTATCTTCACCCCGATCAGAAGAGCAAAGAGTTGCTCCTCAACCTGCTGCACCTACTGAAAATGTTTGCTTTGAAATTCCTTCGGGTATGATAGAGAAACTGCTTGAAAATCCTTTTACAGGAGACGGAACACTGCATCCCGATTTACATCTAATCTATGTGCATGAAGTTTGTGGATTATTTAAGCTTGCAGGTATGCCCGAGGATGTTATAAAGAAGAAGGCCGCATTGACATGGTTTAGGCTACGTGATGATATTGGATCATGGAACTATAATCGTCTGAAGTTGGAATTTCATCAGAAGTTCAACCCTATGCACCAGGTTCATCGTGATCGTAATTATATTTATAATTTCTGGCCTCGCAAAGGAGAAAGCATCGCTCAATCTTGGGGGAGGCTTAAGTCAATGTTATATTCATGCCCCAATCATGAGCTCTCAAGAAAAATGATCATTCAAAATTTTCATGCTCGGCTTTCTCTCAATAATTGCACCATGCTCGATAATTCTTATTCTGGCTCTTTTATGATGAAGACTATTGAATTCAAATGGGATTTATTGGAAAGAATTAAACGCAACTCCGAAGATTGGGATCTCGACGAAGGTAAGGAGTCAGGTATGATCCCTAAGTTTGATTGTGTTAAAGCTTTTATGGATACCGATGTTTTTCGTGAGTTTAGCACTAAATATGGACTTGACTCTGAGATAGTAGCTTCTTTCTGTGAATCTTTTGTTACTCATGTTGATCTCCCCAAGGAGAAGTGGTTTAAATACCATCCCCCTATTGAAGTAAAAGTAGTTGAACCTGTTAAAGTTGAAGAAAAGACTATCACTTATAATGTTGATCTTATTGTTCCTACTGCTTATATTGAGAAACCACCTTTCCCTATTAGGATAAAGGATCATGCTGAAGCTTCAACTGTAGTTCGTAAGAGTAATACTAGGACACCAATACCCTCAGAGCAAATTAAAGTTGAACCTAGTGTTTCTATGGTTAAAGATCTCTTGGTAGAACATTTAGATGGACATGTTATTTACCTCCAAGAAGAGTCTGCTAGAATAGCCAAACCCAATGCTAGGAATAAACATAAACCGGTTGTAGGCTTGCATGTCATCTCTGTTAAGATAGGAGATCATTGCTATCATGGTTTATGTGACGTAGGTGCTAGTGCGAGTATTATCCCTCTTGATTTATATCGAGAAATTATGCATGATATTGCACCTGTTGAGTTAGAAGGGATTGATGTTACTATTAAGCTTGCTAATAGAGACACTATTTCACCAGTTGGGATTGTTAGAGATGTTGAAGTCTTGTGTGGGAAGGTTAAATACCCTGCTGATTTTCTTATTCTTAGTTCCCCACAAGATGAATTTTGTCCCATTATATTTGGTAGACCCTTCTTGAATACGTTAATGCCAAGATGGACTGCGTGAAAGATATTGTCACTGTTGGATTAGGGGATATGTCTCATAATTTTAACTTTGCTAAATTCCGTAGACAGCCCCTTGAAAAGGAACCACCCAATAAGGATGAAATTATTGGTCTTGCTTCTATTGCTGTGCGTCCTAATGATCCTTTAGAACAATACTTGCTAGACCATGAAAATGATATGTATATGAATGAAAGAAGGGAAATAGATGAAATATTCTTTAAACAGGGACCCGTACTGAAAAACAACTTGCCCGTTGAAATCCTAGGGGATCCTCCACCACCCAAGGGAGATCCCGTGTTTGAACTTAAACCTTTACCTGATAATCTTAAGTATGTTTATCTTGATGAAAAGAAGACATATCATATTATTATTAGTGCTAACCTTTCAGAGCAGGAAGAAGAAAAACTATTGAAAACTCTGAAGAAGCACCGTGCTGCTATTGGATATAATATGGACGATCTTAAGGGCATTAGTCCCACTATATGCCAACACAAGATAAATTTGGAAGAAAATGCTAAACCGATTATTGATCATCAGTGATGATTAAATCCTAAAATGAAAGAAGTGGTAAGGAAGGAAATACTAAAGCTTCTAGAGGCAGGTATTATCTATCCAGTTGCTGATAGCCAATGGGTAAGTCATGTCCATTGTGTTCCCAAGAAAGGAGGTATGACTGTCGTTCCTAATGATAAAGATGAATTGATCCCGCAAAGAATAGTTACAGGTTATAGGATGGTAATTGATTTCCGTAAGTTAAATAAAGCTACTAAGAAAGATCATTACCCCTTGCCATTTATTGATCAAATGCTAGAAAGGTTATCCAAACATACTCATTTTTGCTTTCTAGATGGTTATTCTGGTTTCTCTCAAATACGTGTGTCAAAAGGGGATCAAGAAAAGACTACTTTTACTTGTCCTTTCGGTACCTTTGCTTATAAACGTATGCCTTTTGGTTTATGTAATGCACCTGCTACCTTTCAAAGATGCATGATGACTATATTCTCTGATTTGTGTGAAAAGATTGTTGAGGTGTTCATGGATGATTTCTCCGTTTACGGAACTTCTTTTGATGATTGCTTAAGCAACCTTGATCGTGTTTTGCAGAGATGTGAAGACACTAATCTTGTCTTGAATTGGGAGAAGTGCCACTTTATGGTTAATGAAGGCATTGTCTTGGGACATAGATTTTCTGAAAGAGGTATTGAAGTTGACAAAGCTAAAGTTGATGCTATTGAAAAGATGCCATGCCCGAAGGACGTCAAAGGTATACGAAGTTTCCTTGGTCATGCCGGGTTTACAAAAAGGATTGGGCCACCTTGCTGCACCTTATTTACTTTTACCTTTTGTCACTTGCTACCAATTACCTTATCACAAAACTATCTGTTACCTATAATTTCAGTGCTTGCAGAAAATACCTTACTGAAAACTGCCTATCATTTCTTTCTGCTCCTCGTTGGGTTCGACACTCTTACTTATCGAAAGGACTACGATAGATCTCCGACACTTGTGGGTCATCAGGACTCGCCTCAACGAGCCGCTTCACCAATCCGAAGTAACTACTTGAGATTGGCTCAGTGGGCCATAGCCGGACTATTAAACCCTTCATGGCTAAACCCGCCATGTTGTGCAGCTCGACCAACTGCTTCATCTGGTCGTTGAGGGGCATCAGATGTTTTGGCGCCTCGAACTGCGACCAAAACAGCTTCTTCATGTTGTTCCCCTCCAGGGCACGGAAATACTGGCGGCGTCTGCGCTGCTCCTTGGAAGATCAGCAAACACGCCTGGAGAACTCCACAATCGTGTTAGCCCAATATACCTCCGCCCTCCGAAGATGCTCTGTAAGTGAAATATCTTACCAGATGCTATCTGTCATGCCTGCTCGATCTCTTGACGAGCACTGCACGCCTCGCCTCGCGCGTCCTAGGCAGACTTTACTGCCGCAGACAGCTCGGTCGCCTGTTCCAAAGACTTCTTCTCCGATGCCTCACACTTAAGGATGGCATCTTGGAGCTCGACCTCGACTTCGGACACCCGAGATTTGTGCTTCTCACACTCCGCCCTTTCGGCCTCCAAATCAGCACCCGCTTTATCAGCAGCCGCCTTATTCGCCTCGGCCTCCTCCTTGGCCTTGGAAACCTCACCCTTAAGGGCCTCGAGCTCAGCGGCGCCAACTATGTAATACAGAATACAATGTTAGAGTTTGTACTCACACCCAATCAATCAAGTCTTATTGACATTTAAATAAAAATCTGCATACCTCATCAAAATGCCGGTTGATGCGGTCGAGGTCTGCATTGGCCACCTCGAGCTTCCGATTTAGTTCGGCAACCTCTGCGTCTCGCGCAGTCGCCATAACTAAAGAAGCCTGCACGACAGTTCAGCTCTGTAAATATGCTACTCTATGGATACTTCGTCCGATTCTTTTCAAAATCACACAAAGCATCAGGGGCTACTGGTTGTATATGTGCATTTAAAACAAATAAAATTTCTTAAAAGCATCACTTGGCTTACCTCAAAGCCTGTTAAAAGGTCGTTGAAGGCTTCATTCAGTCCGCCCTTGACGGACCGAATCTTCTTCATCACCGCACCCATCACGGTGTGGTGTTCTTCAATGACGAGAGCACTTTGCAGTGCTCCCTCCATAGAATCCGGCGCCTCCGGATTAACTCCAGGCGCCGCCGTATCCTCCTCCGCTTGAGGAGCGGGATCTTCAAACCGCGGAGCCGCGCTAGGCTCCGGGACGGTGTTCGGTGGGACCCCAGATTGTTCGGGCCCCACATCTTCGGTCTCCATGGGGGCCATTTCCCCATGATCAACGGCCGCCGAGGTATTACCCTCGTCCGCCCTGTCTCCTGCCCCGCCCTCATCTCCTTGGGCGGTGAGAACCCGCTGGGACGACACTTCGGTGTCCCCACCGATTACGGGCGATGGAGACCGGATTGGCGGGTCACTCTCCATCTCCCCAGGCACCAGCGAGTTCCCCTCCGATGATGCAACATCGGGGTTTACACCGGGAGGGCTGTAGGTCAGCAGGAGAAAAATGTTAAGTAAGTATCATAAATACTGAATGAACAAAGGTGAAGTAGTCTATCCGTACAGACTTATGATTCAGGCAGGGGTTTTTACCCTGGGCTTCACCACGAAGCTGTGTTCGGATGAATCCGAACTGTCTCCGAGCTTCAGCTTCCTCTTCCTCCGAGGCACGAACGCGCTCGCATCAGCAACGACCCCCCTCTTCGTCCCCCTGCCTTGCGTGGGAGGTACTTTTGCTTCTTCCTCTTCCTCCTCATCATCTTCCTCCGCCTCATCGGAGGAAAGAATGTGGAGGTCCTCGGGCTGCTTGCCCGCAGGACGGGGGCTGTTTCCAGCCCCCTTGCCCTTTGTCTTCTTGGGCTTCTTGGTCGGCGCCTTGTACGGCACCGGAACCAGCATTGCCGTCAATAGAGGCAATGCAGGGACTTCGGGCAGAGGTGCCGGACACTTGATCCGGGTTGCCTTCTTCGTCCAAGCCTGTATATCACATAAAAATTACAACTCGTGTTATCACTAAATAACAAGAAAGGACAAGTGTTCGGCAAAGATCATTATTACCTCGGTCGCAGAAACTTTGGTACTGAAGCCCGCATCCTCGTTCTCTTCGAGCCATTCCTCCTGGCTCTTGAAGGGGTGCTTCCAGATCTCTTTGTGCGTAGAGCCGAAGAGATGCTTTAGCGGCTTGTCTCCTGTCGGATCGAACTCCCATAGGGAGGAATCTCGGCTTTGGCAAGGGAGAACAAGCCAGGTCAGCATTGAAGGAAATATGCCCTAGAGGCAATAATAAAGTTGTTATTTATATTTCCTTATATCATGATAAATGTTTATTATTCATGCTAGAATTGTATTAACCGGAAACTTAGTACATGTGTGAATACATAGACAAAACAGAGTGTCCCTAGTATGCCTTTACTAGACTAGCTCATTGATCAAAGATGGTTATGTTTCCTAACCATAGACATGAGTTGTCATTTGATCAACGGGATCACATCATTAGGAGAATGATGTGATGGACTAGACCCATCCGTTAGCATAGCACTATGATCGTTTAGTTTTACTGCTATTGCTTTCTTCATGACTTATACATGTTCCTATGACTATGAGATTATGCAACTCCCGAATACCGTAGGAACACCTTGTGTGCTATCAAACGTCACAACGTAACTGGGTGATCATAAAGATGCTCTACAGGTGTCTCCGAAAGTATTCGTGGTGTTGGCATAGATCAAGATTAGGATTTGTCACTCCGAGTGTCGGAGAGGTATCTCTGGGCCCTCTCGGTAACACACATCATAATAAGCCTTGCAAGCAAAAGACTAATGAGTTAGTCACGAGATGATGTGTTACGGAACGAGTAAAGAGACTTGCCGGTAATGAAATTGAACTAGGTATAGAGATACCGACGATCGAATCTCGGGCAAGTAACATACCGATGACAAAAGGAACAACGTATGTTGTTATGCGGTTTGACCGATAAAGATCTTCGTAGAATATGTAGGAGCCAATATGAGCATCCAGGTTCCGCTATTGGTTATTGACCGGAGATGAGTCTCGGTCATGTCTACATAGTTCTCGAACCCGTAGGGTCCGCACGCTTAACGTTTGATGATGATCGGTATTATGAGTTTATGAGTTTTGATGTACCGAAGGTAGTTCGGAGTCCCGAATGAGATCACGGACATGACGAGGAGTCTCGAAATGTCCGAGATATAAATATTGATATATTGGACGACTATATTCGGACACCGGAAGTGTTCTGGAAAGTTTCGGAATTTACCGGAGTGCCGGGGGGGTTACCGGAACCCCCCGGGGGAATGGTGGGCCCTGGTGGGCCATAGGGGAGAGAGAGGGCAGCAGCCAGGGGGTGGCGCGCCCCCTGCCTAGGAGGAGTCCGAATAGGACAAGGGGAGGGGGGCGCGGCCCCTCTTTCCCTCTCCCTCTCCCTCTCTTTCCTTCCCCCTTCTTCCTTCTTTTGTAGTTCCTACTAGGAATAGGATTGCAATCCTATTCCTAGTAGGATTGCAGCCCTAGCCGCACCATAGGAGGGCCGGCCGGCCTCCCCCTTGCTCCTTTATATACGGGGGCAGGGGGGCACCCAAAGACACACAAGTTGAATTGTTCTACCCGTGTGCGGTGCCCCCCTCCACAGAAACACACCTCGGTCATACCGTCGCAGTGCTTAGGCGAAGCCCTGCGCCGGTAGATACATCATATCCGTCACCACGCCGTCGTGCTGATGAAACTCTCCCGTGAAGCTCAACTGGATCAAGAGCTCGTGGGACGTCATCAAGCTGAACGTGTGCTGAACGCGGAGGTGCCGTACGTTCGGTGCTTGATCGGTTGGATCGCGAAGAAGTTCGACTACATCAACCGCGTCACTTGACGCTTCCGCTTCCGGTCTACGAGGGTACATAGACACACTCTTCCCTCTCGTTGCTATGCATCTGGTAGATAGATCTTGCGTGATCGTACGAAAATTTTAAAATACCACGTTCCCCAACAGTGGCATCATGAGCCAGGTCTATGGGTAGATGATATGCACGAGTAGAACACAATGAGTTGTGGGCGATACTAGTCATACTGCTTACCAGCATGTCATACTTTGCTTCAGCGGTATTGTGAGATGAAGCGGCCCGGACCGACATTATGTGTACGCTTACGCGAGACTGGTTTCACCGTTACGAGCACTTGTTGCTTAAAGGTGACTGGCGGGTGTCTGTCTCTCTCACTTTAGCTGAATCAAGTGTGGCTACACCCGGTCCTTGTGAAGGTTAAAACAGCACATACTTGACGAAACATCGTTGTGGTTTTGTATGCGTAGGTAAGAACGGTTCTTGCTAAGCCCGTAGCAACCACGTAAAACTTGCAACAACAAAGTAGAGAACGTCTAACTTGTTTTTGCAGGGCATGTTCTGATGTGATATGGTCAAGACATGATGTGTTATACGGTTTTGTATGAGATGATCATGTTTTGTAATGTTATCGGCAACTGGCAGGAGCCATATGGTTGTCACTTCATTGTATGAAATGCAATCGCCATGTAATTGCTTTACTTTATCACTAAGCGGTAGCGATAGTCGTAGAAGCAATAGTTGGCGAGACGACAACGATGCTACGATGGAGATCAAGGTGTCGCGCCGGTGACAAAGGTGATCATAACGTTGCTTTGGAGATGGAGATCAAAAGCACAAGATGATGATGGCCATATCATGTCACATATTTTGATTGCATGTGATGTTTATCTTATTATGCTTCTTATTTTGCTTAGAACGACGGTAGCATTATAAGATGATCCCTTACTAAAATTTCAAGGTATAAGTGTTCTCCCTGAGTATGCACCATTGCGAAAGTTCATCGTGCCGAGACACCACGTGATGATCGGGTGTGATAAGCTCTACGTTCAAATACAACGGGTGTAAGCCAGTTTTGCACACGCAGAATACTCGGGTTAAACTTAACGAGCCTAGCATATGCAGATATGGCCTCGGAACACTGGAGACCAAAAGGACGAGCGTGAATCATATAGTAGATATGATCAACATAAGATGTTCACCATTGAAACTACTCCATCTCACGTGATGATCGGACATGGTTTAGTTGATTTGGATCACGTGATCATTTAGATGACCGGAGGGATGTCTATCTAAGTGGGAGTTCTTTAATTAATATGATTAAATTGAACTGTAATTTATCATGAACTTAGTCCTGATAGTTTTTGCATATCTATGTTGTTGTAGATCAATGGCCCGTTCCTTTGAATTTTAATGCATTCCTAGAGAAAGCTAAGTTGAAAGATGATGGTAGCAATTACACGGACTGGGTCCGTAACTTGAGGATTATCCTCATTGCTACACAGAAGAATTATGTCCTTGAAGCACCGCTAGGTGACAAGCCCCCTCCCGCTAATGTAGACGCTTTGAACGTCTGGCAGTCGCGGTCTGATGACTACACGATAGTTCAGTGTGCCATGCTTTACGGCTTAGAACCAGGACTTCAACGACGTTTTCAATGTCATGGACCATATGAGATGTTCCAGGAGTTGAAGTTAATATTTCAAGCAAATGCCCGGATTGAGAAATATGAGATTTCCAATAAGTTCTACAGCTGCAAGATGGAGGAGAATAGTTCTATCAGTGAACACTTGCTCAGAATGTCTGGGTACTACAATCATATGACTCAACTTGGTTGCAAAGTTGACGAAGATAGTGTTATTGATAGAGTTCTTCAATCACTGCCACCAAGCTATAAAGGCTTCGTGATGAACTATAATATGCAAGGGATGCAAAAGACAATTCCCGAGCTCTTCGCTATGCTCAAGGCTGCGGATGTAGAAATCAAAAAGGAGCATCAAGTGTTGATGGTTAACAAGACCACTAGTTTCAAGAAAAAAGGCAAGGGAAAGAAGGGGAACTTCAAGAAGAATAGCAAGATAGTTGCTACTCCCACGAAGAAACCCAAGTCTGGAGCCAAGCCTAAAACTGAGTGCTTCTACTGCAAAGGGACTGGACACTGGAAGCGGAACTGCCCCAAGTATTTGGCGGATAAGAAGGATGGCAAGGTGAACAACGGTATATGTGATATACATGTTATTGATGTGTACCTTACTAATGCTCGTAGTAGTACCTGGGTATTTGATACCGGTTCGGTTGCTAATATTTGTAACTCGAAATAGGGACTACGGATTAAACAAAGATTAGCTAAGGACGAGGTGACGATGCGCGTGGGAAATGGTTCCAAAGTCGATGTGATCGCCGTCGGCACGCTACCTCTACATCTACCTTCAGGATTAGTTTTAGACCTAAATAATTGTTATTTGGTGCCAGCGTTGAGCATGAACATTATATCTGGATCTTGTTTATTGCGAGACGGTTATTCATTTAAATCAGAGAATAATGGTTGTTCTATTTTTATGAATAATATCTTTTATGGTCATGCACCCTTGATGAGTGGTCTATTCTTATTGGATCTCGATTGTAGTGATACACATATTCATAATATTGAAACCAAAAGATGCAAGGTTAATAATGATAGTGCAACTTATTTGTGGCACTGCCGTTTAGGTCATATTGGTGTAAAGCGCATGAAGAAACTCCATAGTGATGGACTTTTGGAATCACTTGATTATGAATCACTTGGTGCTTGCGAACCATGCCTCATGGGCAAGATGACTAAAACTCCGTTCTCCGGAACTATGGAGCGAGCAACAGATTTGTTGGAAATCATACATACTGATGTATGTGGGCCAATGAGTGTTGAAGCTCGCGGCGGGTATCGTTATTTTCTGACCTTCACTGATGATTTGAGCAGATATGGGTATATCTACTTAATGAAGCACAAGTCTGAAACATTTGAAAAGTTCAAAGAATTTCAGAGTGAAGTGGAGAATCATCGTAACAAGAAAATAAGAGTTTCTACGATATGATCGTAGAGGTAAAATATTTGAGTTAGCGAGTTTGGCCTTCAGTAAAAACAATGTGAAATAGTTTCACTACTCACGCCACCTGGATAAACCACAGTGTAATGGTGTGTCCGAACGTCATAACCGTACTTTATTAGATATGGTGCGATCGATGATGTCTCTTACCGATCTACCACTATCGCTTTTGGGGTTATGCATTAGAGACAGCTACATTCACGTTAAATAGGGCACCATCTAAATCCGTGGAGATGACACCGTATGAACTGTGATTTGACGAGAAACCTAAGCTGTCATTTCTTTAAGTTTGGGACTGCGATGCTTATGTGAAAAAGTTTCAACATGATAAGCTCGAACCCAAATCGGAGAAGTAAATCTTCATAGGATACCCAAAAGAAACTGTTGGGTACACCTTCTATCACAGATCCGAAGGCAAGGTCTTTGTTGCTAAGAGTGGATCCTTTCTAGAGAGGGAGTTTCTCTCGAAAGAAGTGAGTGGGAGGAAAGTAGAACTTGATGAGGTAATTGTACCTTCTCCCGAATTGGAAAGTGGAACATCACAGAAACTAGTTCCAGTGATTCCTACACCAATTAGTGAGGAAGCTAATGATGATGATCATGAAACTTCAGATCAAGTTTCCGCTGAACTTCGTTGATCAACCAGAGTTCGTTCCGCATCAGAGTGGTACGGCAACCCGGTTCTGGAAGTCGTGTTACTGGACCATGATGAACCTACGAACTATGAGGAAGCGATGATGAGCCCAGATTCCGCAAAATGGCTTGAGGCCATGAAATCTGAGATGGGATCCATGTATGAGAACAACGTGTTGACTTTGGTTGATTTGCCCGATGATCGGCAAGCCATCGAAAATAAATGGATCTTCAAGAGGAAGACTGACGCTGACGGTAATGTTACTGTTTACAAAGCTCGACTTGTTGCGAAAGTTTTTCAACAAGTTCAAGGAGTTGACTACGATGAGATTTTCTCACCCGTAGCGATGCTTAAGTCTGTCCGAATCATGTTAGCAATTGCCGCATTTTATGAAATCTGGCAAATGGATAACAAAACTGCATTCTTTAATGGATTTATTAAAGAAGACTTGTATATGATGCAACCAGAAGGTTTTGTCAATCCTAAAGGTGCTAACAAAATGTGCAAGCTCCAGCGATCCATCTATGGACTGGTGCAAGCATCTCGGAGTTGGAATATACGCTTTGATAAGTTGATCAAAGCATATAGATTTATACAGACTTGCGGTGAAGCCTGTATTTACAAGAAGTGAGTGGGAGCACTACAACCTTTCTGATAAGTATATGTGAATGACATATTGTCGATCGGAAATGATGTAGAATTTTCTGGAAAGCATAAAGGAGTGTTTGAAAGGAGTTTTTCAAAGAAAGACTTTGGTGAAGCTGCTTACATATTGGGCATCAAGATCTATAGAGATAGATCAAGACACTTGATAAGACTTTCGATGAGTACATACCTTGATAAGATTTTGAAGTAGTTCAAAATGGATCAGTCAAAGAAGGAGTTCTTTCCTGACTTGTAAGGTGTGAAGTTGAGTAAGACTCAAAGCCAGACCACGGCAGAAAAATATAGAGAGAATGAAAGTCATTCCCTATGCCTCAGCCATAGGTTCTATAAAGTATGCCATGCTGTGTACCAAACATGTTGTGTACCTTGCCATGAGTTTGTCAAGGGGGTACAATAGTGATCCAGGAGTAGATCACTGTACAGCGGTCAAAATTATCCTTAGTAGCTGGATGACTAAGGAAATGTTTCTCGATTATGGAGGTGATAAAGAGTTCGTCGTAAAGGGTTACGCTGATGCAAGCTTTGACACTAAATCCAGATGACTCTAAGTATCAATCTGGATGCGTATTGAAAGTGGGAGCAATTAGCTAGAGTAGCTCTATGCAGAGCATTGTAGACATAGAAATTTGCAAAATACATACGGATCTGAATGTGACAGACCCGTTGACTAAACTTCTCTCACAAGCAAAACATGATCACACCTTATTACTCTTGGGTATTAATCACATAGCGATGTGAACTAGATTAATGACTCTAGTAAACCCTTTGGGTGTTGGTCACATGGCGATGTGAACTATGGGTGTTATTCACATAACAATGTGAACTATCGGTATTAAATCACATGGCGATGTGAGCTAGATTATTGACTCTAGTGCAAGTGGGAGACTGAAGGAAATATGCCCTAGAGGCAATAATAAAGTTGTTATTTATATTTCCTCATATCATGATAAATGTTTATTATTCATGCTAGAATTGTATTAACCGGAAACTTAGTACATGTGTGAATACATAGACAAAACAGAGTGTCCCTAGTATGCCTCTACTAGACTAGCTCATTGATCAAAGATGGTTATGTTTCCTAACCATAGACATGAGTTGTCATTTGATCAACGGGATCACATCATTAGGAGAATGATGTGATGGACTAGACGTCTAGACCCACCCGTTAGCATAGCACTATGATCGTTTAGTTTTACTGCTATTGCTTTCTTCATGACTTATACATGTTCCTATGACTATGAGATTATGCAACTCCCGAATACCGTAGGAACACCTTGTGTGCTATCAAACGTCACAACGTAACTGGGTGATCAGAAAGATGCTCTACAGGTGTCTCCGAAAGTATTCGTGGTGTTGGCATAGATCAAGATTAGGATTTGTCACTCCGAGTGTCGGAGAGGTATCTCTGGGCCCTCTCGGTAACACACATCATAATAAGCCTTGCAAGCAAAAGACTAATGAGTTAGTCACGAGATGATGTGTTACGGAACGAGTAAAGAGACTTGCCGGTAACGAGATTGAACTAGGTATAGAGATACCGATGATCGAATCTCGGGCAAGTAACATACCGATGACAAAAGGAACAACATATGTTGTTATGCGGTTTGACCGATAAAGATCTTCGTAGAATATGTAGGAGCCAATATGAGCATCCAGGTTCCGCTATTGGTTATTGACCGGAGATGAGTCTCGGTCATGTCTACATAGTTCTCGAACCCGTAGGGTCCGCACGCTTAACGTTTGATGACGATTGGTATTATGAGTTTATGAGTTTTGATGTACCGAAGGTAGTTCGGAGTCCCGGATGAGATCACGGACATGACTAGGAGTCTCAGAATGTCCGAGACATAAAGATTGATATATTGGACAACTATATTCGGGCACCGGAAGTGTTCTGGAAAGTTTCGGAATTTGCCGTAGTGCCGGGGGGGTTACCGGAACCCCCCCGGGGGAATGGTGGGCCCTGGTGGGCCATAGGGGAGAGAGAGGGCAGCAGCCAGGAGGTGGCGCGCCCCCTCCCTAGGAGGAGTCCGAATAGGACAAGGGGAGGGGGGCGCGGCCCCTCTTTCCCTCTCCCTCTCCCTCTCTTTCCTTCCCCCTTCTTCCTTCTTTGGTAGTTCCTACTAGGAATAGGATTGCAATCCTATTCCTAGTAGGATTGCAGCCCTAGCCGCACCATAGGAGGGCCGGCCGGCCTCCCCCCTTGCTCCTTTATATACGGGGGCAGGGGGCACCCAAAGACACACAAGTTGAATTGTTCTAGCCGTGTGTGGTGCCCCCCTCCATAGAAACACACCTCGGTCATACCATCGCAGTGCTTAGGCGAAGCCCTGCGCCGGTAGATACATCATATCCGTCACCACGCCGTCGTGCTGACGAAACTCTCCCGTGAAGCTCAACTGGATCAAGAGCTCGTGGGAGGTCATCAAGCTGAACGTGTGCTGAACGCGGAGGTGCCATACGTTCGGTGCTTGATCGGTTGGATCGCGAAGAAGTTCGACTACATCAACCGCGTCACTTGACGCTTCCGCTTCCGGTCTACGAGGGTACGTAGACACACTCTTCCCTCTCGTTGCTATGCATCTGGTAGATAGATCTTGCGTGATCGTAGGAAAATTTTAAAATACTACGTTCCCCAACAAGCATCACCTGGACCACGGAGGAGAGCAAATGCCCCTTGGAGATCACGCCGGACACACGGCCCACGAGAGTCATCACCTCAATGGGCGACCCCCAGTCCAGACCCTTTTTGGTCCAGGAAGTTAGCCTCTCTGGGGGTCTAGATCTGAAAGCAGGCTCCGCCGCCCAATTGGTGTCGCGGGGCTCGGTGATATAGAACCACTCCTGCTGCCAGACTTTGTTCGTCTCCACGAATGAGCCCTTGGGCCAAGTTGCATTCGGGAGCTTACTAATCATAGCGCCCCCGCACTCTGCGTGTTCCTCGTTCACCACCTTCGGCTTCACGTTGAAGGTCTTAAGCCACAGGCCGAAGTGTGGGGGCACTACTAGGAAAAGGCCTATTAATGGCGCACCTAATTTGGCCATTAATGGCGCATTAGTGGTGCGCCATTACTAGCACGCCATTAGTATCTGGTATAATAATGGCGCACCACAGATGCGCCATTAGTGTGCACCGTAGTGCGCCATTAGTATGCCTCCCAGGGGCCAGGTGCTATGGCATACTAATGGCACACTAAGTATGATGCGCCATTAGTAGTGTCCGCATAGTAATGGCGCACTGCCTGATAATGCGCCATTACTATGCTTTGGCATACTAATGGCGCACTTTTCTCTGATGAGCCATTAGTATGAATATTAGGTTTTTTTAAATATTATTTTTCTGTTTTTTTTGCACAGATTACAAAATGTATAATTGCACAGAATATAGACAGCACACATCAACAACACATTCATCGAATACAATAGAAGATTAATCTCTGAATACAATTCATCATATTAGTCTCCGAATACAATTCATCATATTAGTCTCCGAATTGAAAAGACCGAACAAAGATAGAACAATATATTACAAGTCTCGAGACCGCGAGTAGCGAGTTTGTCTTCACATTACAAGTCGATATCGATCATCTAAACTACCATCATATAGAAGAGAGCTGCGGTCGTCACGATGAGCATCATCATGATGAAACCCGTTTTCATCCGGTTCCTCCAATGCTCCCTCCCCTCTCCCGCTAGATAGTGGGCGTATCTAGATTCGGCCTCGGCCCTAGTGGTGTACCCTTTGTAACTGTTACCGCTGAATCGGTGAACCTGTCTCCGACACTCCTCCCAGTCGTCGTAGACTCCGGGAACCTTACCCTTGTACACGACATACGACGGCATCGCTATATATATGCACTAGCCAAACGAAACGTTAGTATCAATTCACAGACAATTCATAAGCAATATATAAGTATGCAACAAAACGATCGAAAGAGAAAAGCAAGAAATTAATAGCATCGATTACATCTAAGTTGAACGACTCTCGAAACCAAAGAGACATACTACAAGTTCATTAAAGTTTAATTACAACAAGAGCCAATCGATGTTTCAGAACTAGACACAGCATCACTGCTTTCGACTCGACTCAATGCACCGGAGCATGGATGAAGCCGCCGTCTATCGTGGGAGTCATGAAATCACGGGCGTTGTCAGCCTGCATTTGTAGCATTGTGTCGATGTCACTGTTCGACGGTTGATTTCTGAGGTAGAACTGACCCGAGGTACGAAGGACATCTTGATGGATGATTTCCGCAAACTCCGACTGGATGCGAAAGAAATCTTGTCTGATGTCCGCGTCCTGGATTGCCGACACGCGCGCGGCCCAATCTTTGAGCTTACTCGGTAGCAGAAGTTGATGATGGTCCCGTACGATCGCCCGCATGTGATGGATGGCATAGTAGGCACCCTTCTGACCGCCAGGCGGCTGCTTGACGCAGCAGAACGTCGTGTTGTGGGAGAACACGTGCTTGCCGTACTTACGAGTTGTCCTGGTGAAGGTGCCTCCAGATTTGGCGTAGCCGGCGAGAACATCATCAAGAACCTTCTTGACATTTGTGTAGTCTACAGACGACTTACGGTCCGGGTCGAAATACGTGGCCATGGAATATTTGGGGCTTAGTAGGATGAGCGTGCACAGTGTGTCACTGCAGAAAACACGAAATGTTAAAAGAAGAACGATCGAAATCTAAGAATTCATATGTTACGGGGCGGTTGAGGCGGAGGACTTACTCGGGAAAGTAAGGCACGAGGAAGTTATCCTTATCTCGGTTTGCCAGAATGACGCCTTGGAGGTAAGAACTCGCGACTTGCCGGTCCCCAGCGCTGCCCAAGATCTTGGCACGCATGTAGAAGGGGTCGACTATCACGATGTCCGGGGTCTTGTCGCGAATGATCCGCATCTCCATACTCAGCAAAAATAGCCGAACGAAGGTGTAGTGCAGCGGATGAAGGTTCAACATAGCGTGGATGTCATCAAACCGCAGCACGATCGTACCCCCGATGGAGTTATCCACAAAGCCCTTGCCCTCCGGCACCTTGGCCGCGAAAACCGGGTACGCCACATCCTTCTCTGTGAGACGCCGCTTCTCCAAAGAAAGAACACTGTCATGCAGACTCCGCATGGCACCGGTTGCAGCATCGAGCATATTTGTCGGTAGCATCGGCCTACCCGCCACATGCACCCTCCTCATTACATCCTCAGGTGAAGGTGGCCCGTCCTGAGCACGGATCGTACTCGGTGCCGGCTGGCTCGCACCCTTGTTAGTTTTTCTTTTGCGTGCCTTCTTCTTGATCTCCTGAATTGGGACCGAGTTCTGCTCAGAGACCGCCTTCTTTAGTGTGTTGGGGCTGATCATATTTCGCACCTCGCCTATCTGAGGCTCGGTGAAGTCGGCAGCTGGAGGCGTCTCCTGAGAGCTGAACGGCAGACGACGCCTGTTGCAACTTGGCTTCTCCGCGGTACCGGCTTGATCGCGCACGTCTTTTGTTGGGTTGGCTTCTTTAGAAGGAGCCCCCATGAAATCGTCACCGTACCCATGATCGGCAAAGTACTGATCGACGTTGGCAAATGTATCGTCGTCGTCGTTCTGATCCTGTGCCATATGCATGTTTGGATCCAGTGGCATAGGGATGTCCGGCACCGTTGCGGCGGACTTGCCATGGGGACGACTTGGCGCCGGCACGACTGGCGGTGTTGTCTTTGGTGTGGTTTCCCCCGCCCCCAAACGAATCTGGCTCTTCGGCCAAAGCAGGGGCCAGCTCAGGCAGGCGCTGAGGGTCATGACGTCATCATCGTCGGCCCCGACGGGTCGAATCGGAGGTAACACCTCGTCGCAGCCTGGCAGCACCCGAACCAGTTGAACCCTAAACAAGTTGGGTGGCATCTGGGTACCGTGGAACAAGGGCTGGCCCGGTTGAACGATTTTGCCCTTGGCGACATCGACCAACTCGTTGTTCACGAAGTGCAGGAGAGTGCACGGAACGTCGGCGGTGCCCTGCGAAAACATGTAGGGCGTTAGGGATGCCCAGTCAAAGGCAAGGAGATGAAGTCCTCGGCCGAGAGAGGCTTAATTAGTTACCGTGATGATGGCGTCGAGCTCGGCTAATGTCGAGGCACCGCCAACGGCGGGCGTGCAGTTGACGGAGGGGCCGCTTGCTGCAGAGGTGCCGGCCGGCGTACACACGGGTGCATTAAGCTCTCGTGCCGGCGTCGGAGACACCAATGCCGCCTCCGCCGGAGACACCAATGGCCCCGCCATCGCGTTCTGCGAGTTGCTGGCCGTGAAGCTGGGAATCAGGGGCGGCCCCTGTTGGCCGCCAGCAATCCACGCCTGCAACCCCTCGATCAAGCTAGGCACAATGGCGGTGATCGTCGCTCCGATCTGTTGTTGCACTTGCTCTTGGACAATCTCCGGAATCTGCGCCACCTGTGCCTTGAGTTCTTGAACCTCGCGCGCCTGGCTTTCCGAGCTGGTCTTTTTCTCCTTTCGCCCACCAGCGTTATAGTATGATGACCATTTTGTCGACAAGCCTTTGCCGGCCACACGACCAGCTGACGTCGGCTTCTCGAGCTTATCCTTGTTCTTCATTACATTCAACGCCCTATTTAGAGTCGTGTCCCAAGGGCCGCTCTTAGTCGACCCCGCGCTACTGCTTTCAGTGGCCTGCGGAAGGAATGTGAATCATTTAGAAATTTGGCTTCATTAATTAGAATGCAACCATATGGAGCTAATTACGCGGGGGTATATTCCTTACCAGAACAAGCTCAAGCGCCCTGGTCTTTGAATCCGTGGTCAGCTCCTTTGTTTTCGGGTCCTTCTTGTACCGGGCCCTGATAAAGTTCCTGGTCTGCTTGTCACCGTATTTATCGAAGAGGGGCGGTAGGCCTTGCTCGGCACGGTCCGCCTCCTCCTTGTCCCATTTAGGCTCCGCCACTCTGTAACCGCCGGGACCGAGTGTGTGTTCCCCTAATTTGAGCTCCCGCATTTCTTTCCCCCACTGACTTGATTCGGAGTGTGCGGCGCTCGAGCAAGTGATCTTGAATTCGTTGTAGTCATCTTCGGTGATCGAAGGATGTTTCTCCTTGATCGTCTCATAACTCTCACCTTTCTTGATCATTATCTTCACATTGGTTTTCCAAGTAGACAGGGCCTTGCTCATCTTCGTGAGGGCAGCATTGTTCACTTTATTCCCTTTGAGGCTTGTGTTATCAAATTGAGCGGGGAACTTGTATCGTTCGTGCAGCTTCGTGAAGAGGAGGTTGCGGTAATTCCCGTTGTCAGGATGCCTCAGGTTCTCGCTGTTGATCGAGACGGTGCTCCAGAGAATGCACCCGAGCTGAAGCGAGTACCCCTTGACTACTCGTTCGGGCGCCGTTGGATTCCCGTCGTCGTCCACTTCAGTAACTTCCTCCTTGAGGGTGCGGAGCACGGTCGGGCGCCGGTCCTTCCGTTGCCTCTTCGGTTGGCTGCCATCTGTGCGTGCGCCGCCATCATCAGTGGTGGCATTCTCGGCGGCACCATCAGTGGTGGCATCAGTGGGGTCATCCTCCGCGGTACCATCAGTGGTCTCAGGATCGGTGTGGAAGGCGGCGTCCTCATACAAGTGAGGTTGTTCCTCCATCTCCTGGGACAGCTCCCAGAATGCCTTCCCGCCCGAACCGCCGGCCTCATCGTTGTTGGCCATGTTTCTCTCTAAATAGGAACAAAGTTTGGTCAAAAAGTTGGTTATTGTCAAGGAACAAGATCATGGTCTCATCATTTAGGGTTTGTCGACACCGAGGCATCCTAAAAGCTAAGCTTTTATAATTGAGGGTTTTTCGATGCCCAGGCACCCTAAAAGCCTAAGCTTTCATCATTTCGGTTTTTATCGACACCGAGGCACCCTAAAAGCCAAGGTTTCATAATTTATGGTTTGTCGACACCGAGGCATCCTAAAAGCTAAGCTAGGAAGGAGAATTGTAAGTTGGGCCTAATCACTTGGCTCTATTGCCGCCTATGGTTTAATGCAGCTAGAATAAAGGGGCACTTGATCCTACCTAATTAACCACTAAGATACCCCGGCCCATGCATTAGTCACAAGTACCCTATATGTCCTATTTTTAGCAAAGTCATGCTAAAATTCACGGAAAATTTCAGCATGACCTTTGCTGAAAATAGGACATATGGAGTACCCGAATTTGCCGGAACGGAAGTTAATCAACATTCCAGCAAACTCAAGGGCCTCTCGGGGTACCTGCAAAATCATCACAATGTGATCACAAGTCTTTCTCAATGTGATCATCATCTTTACAAGTCTTTCATAATGTGATCACAAGCATCACAAGGCATTAGTAGTTCAGTACATGAACATGTTTTACAACAAAAGCTGTAAGCCAGAGTTGGCAAACTTAAAACATATGCTGTAGAAAAACTTAAAACACAAAAGCTGTATACAACTAGGAGGATGTATACAACTAGGAAAATGTTCTAGGAGGATGTATACATTGCTCCAGCCTTGCCAGGGGATAATAACAATTTAAAAGGATAATACTCAGTTACTCACATCAACATATGTCCAAACAGGAACCTATTAATTATTTATGCTCATCATTCAATTGGCTGGCCGAAGCCTCTGGGTATTAATTAATTTAAATCATGTAATGCAGAGTTGCACACACAATCAGTACCATTTTCTTTCTAGAACTCCATAAATGAACTGGTGATATATGATGAACACGAAGAACACAATTTCAGACAAAAAAAACTTGCCGTGTTTGTTATTTCTAGCAAGCTTCTATAAATAGCTGATGTACACCCACAAAGTTTGACCTCACAGTTTCAAGAAACAAGCACAAGGTCCCTTTGTACATCTAGTCAGGGTCTAATGATGTTCTTGTGAAACCCAAAAGAAAAGAAATTATGTTCTTAATGAGATAACTATATTTACTATATTTTTGGAAATTGTTATCAATTTTGTAATATGGATAGTAGAGGTTGTTCCAGAAAGCAATAAGCTTTATAATATGCTTGTTTTATTGGCTAGATCATATTTTCAACGTGCATGGCATATGTCAGCTACTTGCCTTATAAGCTATATGTACTTATCTAGTTATTTTTATCTTTCTTGCCATTGGTGGCTTCATTGTTTTTTCTTGCAGTTAACTATCTAAGTCATGTACTCGGATTGGGTAGGTGTTGCCGCATAAAACTTACTTTCTTTTAGCAATCATGTGTTACAAATTTATGCAATGATGCGACAATAGTTATCTATTGTGTACTAGGGTTTATAAAAATATGATGATTAACAATCTGATCTAAGTAACAAATTGGGGATCTGGTTGGTCCTCTATTTATGCAAACTGTGACTAATTACAGGACAGAACACTTCCTTTTCTCCAATCATGCTGCACTTTTAGATGAATAAAAATATGATGATTGAATATGTTGGGACTAGATAGTCAATGGACCGGTAGCACGGCGACTGATTTGGCTTCTACTTCTTCTTGACTCTTATAATCGTCGGTACTTTCTATAGTGCTGGACTGCTACACAGAGTAGTATTACCTTGACTGAACTACTTCATTACCCGGTCTGACTTATCCCAGACATAAATTAGGACAAGGCTAAAAGATGGCTGCCTTTTCACCATGATAAAGATGTATTTCACTAGTCAATATCCTGAAATGTTATCAACAAATCATGACTGAACTGAAGCATGGTGCTTGCTATTTCTTACCAGATTACCATACTGTATATTGACCTATGACCAAAATTGCAATGCTATCTAGTAGTCCTTGAACAGAAGTGTTCCCCAAGTATGCCATCACTAAACCTATTCCCCAAGTATTCCATGTACAAACGGCAAAAATCACACACTTATATTTTTGTTTTTATTAGAAGAATGAAGAAGAGCTAAACGTGCATGGCATGGCTAGAGTAATTTGCTGGTGCGTGTGATTTTTCTGAAGAAGGAAGAAAAATTCAGTTTTCTGATGAAGATGGGTTACCTTGGCGAAGCGGCGGAGGAGCTGCGGCCTTGGGGGGAGCCACCGACGAGGTAGGGCTTGGGGGCGGCGGAGGGCGGCGGAGGTAGGGCCTCTTCTTCTTCCTTGGGGCGGCGGAGGGCGGCGGAGGTAGGGCCTCTTCTTCTTCCTTGGGGCGGTGGCGGCGCTCTGGGGGGAGGCGGGGC
>LR738709.1:572013854-572273509 GCA_902687465.1 Secale cereale
CCCCCCCCCCCGCGATCACGTCTATAGTATCAGCACTCCTGATCACATGAAAGCTCCGCCCTGTTTAAATTTGTGTTCTTTCAACGATGCTATGTGTACGTATGATAGTTTTCCTATAATTTCAGCCCGACACTTCAAATCAAACCATTTCATACTTTTGCGGTAAAGTGCATGACACCATTAGATCACTGACCGTACTGAAATAGTACAAGGAGAGCGTCTCCCCAGAACCTGAAGCGTCAGGGAGAGTAGCCGACAAAGGAGGTGATCGCTCGTTCAGGGAGTCGCTGGTTTACCCGGTTGGTGGTCGTGGTTGAGCAGTCACCCATTAACAGTTGACCGTCGACTTCTCAAGAAAATCATATTAAAAAGAAAATAGAAAAGATTGCCGAATTTAAAGAAATTTCACTCACTTGAAAAAGTTTGTGGATTAAAAAAAAACTCACCAGTTTGAAGAGGTAGATCAATTTTGAAAAGGAGTGATCACGGAATTGAAAATTGATCATGGATTTGGAAAATAAATCACATTTGCAAAAATTCATCATTAAAAAAAAAGAATTCACAAATTTGAAAGAAAAAGACAGATTTGGTAATAAAAAAATAGGCTGATACGAAAAAACTCATGAATTTAAAGAACGGTTCATGGTTTTAAAAACACGTATTTGAAGAAAGTTTCAAATTTGAAAAAAGTTCACGCATTTTGAAAAGAAAAATAAAACCAAAAAAATAAAAAGAAGTTGAATGACCTGACCAGAAAAAAATGGTCATAAGCTTCTAGAAGCTTTCAAAAATCAGTTGTAAGTTTCTAGAAGCTTTCGAAAATCGGCTGAAAGTTTCTAGAAGCTTGATAAAACTGGCTGATCGCTTCCAAAAAGACGAAACTTGTGCAAACCAACCTATGGTTGGATGATTAGAGGGACAGTGGTATCCCCAGCCCACCAGGGTTCAAGTCCTGATGCTCTGCATTATTCCTGGATTTATTTCAGAATTTCCGGTGATGCGCTTTCAGTGGGAGGAGACGTTCCTGTCGACGACGAGGTGCCTACGGTGACTTCGTAAATCTCAAGATGATATGTCGGCTTAGTCTCTCGGAGGTGCTCATAAGGGTAGGATGTGCGTGTGTGCGTTCATAGGAGTGAGTGTATGCGTGTATGTATGAGCGCTTGCATCCGTACTGTGTTAGAAAAAACACAATACTCGTTTACGACCGTGTGGTCCAAAGAAGTAAACAAAAGTATAATGGGCTGGTCCAATGTGGAGGAGGGGTGTGCACCAATTTGAAAAATGACCTATAATCGGGAGACCTCCAAATAAAAAAGCGCTAGCTAGAAGAACCAGCGCTCACGCACCTGAATTCTCTGGGCCGGCCCAACATCATGGCGACGGGGTTACTCGCTCCAGGGCGCACCATGGTTCGCTCGCCCACGGTTGACTAGTCAATGCTTTATCAGTCAAAACATCGACTTCTGAAGACAGGTATTTTTTTTGTGAATTCAAGAAACTCCATGAATTTAAAAAAATAACTAAATAAAAAAATTCATGAATTTCACAAAAAAATTGAAAAAAGGTTTACGAATTCACAAAAAGTTGGTAGTAACTTTGAAAAAAGATCATGGATTTTGAAGAAAAAATTTGATTTTGTAAAAATTGTTCATGAATTTAAAAGAAGTTCGTGGGTTTTCGAAAAAAATCACGGATTTAAGTAAAAGTTCACGAATGTATTAAAATATTCATGTATTTAAGAAAATCTAACGATTCTAAAAAAACTTCAAGACTTAGGAAAGTAAAAAGAGAAGAAATAATAAACAGAAATAACGGATCAAACAAAAACCAAAAAAAGAAACGCAAACAAGAAAACCAATGCATTTTTAGCATTACATTTGAAGAAGAAAAATAGGCACAACAGGTAAGGTGTGCCACTTGGTTACCACGGTTTGAACTAAAAATAAGAGGTGTGGAGTTGGAATCACGTCACACACCAATTTTTGAAGGTTAATAGAAAGGAAAAAAAGTAAATGGGTCAGGGGCCAGGGCAGAGGAGGTGTGCACTGGTTTGCGAAATTGCCTATAACCAACGCTTAAGGCGTGGAATAGGATCCGTGTATAACTACTCATCTATATAGATGGGCCTCTTCAGTCTTCGTTGTTACTTACGTCTATCGCGCGTGAAGAAGCATGGAGTCAAGAAGCATGCAGAAGAGTGACAAGTATTTAGGACTGCCAACGGAGGTCGGCCACTCTAAGAACAGCACGTTCAAGTATCTTCGTGACAGAGTATGGGAGAAAGTTAGAGGGTGGATGCAGAAGATGCTTTCAGTTGGGGGAAAGGAAGTGCTAATAAAATCGGTTGCCCAGGCAATTCCAGTTTTTTCAATGTCTTGCTTTCGCCTTCCTAGAGGAGTCTGTGAGAGTGTAACCTCCATCATACGTCAGTTTTGGTGGGGAAGTAAACAGGGAAGAAGGAAGCCTTGCTGGGTTTCGTGGGACGTAATGACGAGACTGTTGGGGAACGTAGCATAATTCAAAAATTTTCTGCGCTTTCACCAAGATCCAACTATGGATACATCTAGCAACGAGCAAGTAAGAGTGCATCTACATACCGTTATGTAGATCGCGTGCGGAAGCTTTCAACGAAGTGGGGATGAAGTAGTCGTACTCTTCACGTTCTTCGTCACCGATGATCTAGCGCCGAACGGACGGCACCTCCGCGTTCAACACACGTACGGTGCAGCAACGTCACCTCCTTCTTGATCCAGCAAGGGGGGAGGAGAAGTCGTCAGAGATCCGGCAGCACGACGGCGTGATGACGGATGCAGTGGAGATCGCAGCAGGGCTTCGCCGGGCGCCCTGCGTGGGAGTATGGAGGTGTGACGGGAGGGGGAGAGGCGCCAGGGCTTGGGTGCGGCAGCCCTCTCCCCTCCCACATATATATAGGGGCCAGGGGGGTGCGCCAGGGCCCCTGCAGATCCAATCTGCAGGGGGGGCGGCGGCCAGGGGGGAGTCCTTGCCCCCCAAGGCAAGTGGTGGCCCCCCTCCCCTTAGGGTTTTAACCCTAGGCGCATGGGGAGGTGGGCCACTAGTGGTGCGCCAGCCCAGAGGGGCTGGACACTTCCCCTTGCGGCCTAGGGGCCCCACCGGGATGGGTGGCCCCACCCGGTGGACCCCCGGGGCCCCTCCGGTGGTCCCGGGACACTCCCGGTGACCCCCGGAGATCACCCGTTGGCCGAAACTGGACTTCCTATATATCAATCTTTACCTGCGGACCATTCCGGAACTCCTCGTGACGTCCGGGATCTCATCCTGGACTCCGAACAACTTTCGGGTTTCCACGTGCATTTATCTCTACGACCCTAGCGTTACCGAACCTTAAGTGTGTAGACCCTACGGTTTCGGGAGACACGTAGACATGACCGAGACGACTCTCCGGTCAATAACCAACAGCGGGATCTGGATACCCATGTTGGTTCCCACGTGTTCCTCGATGATCTTCATCGGATGAACCACTGTGTCAAGGATTCACTCAATCCCGTATGTTATTCCCTTTGTCCATCGGTACGTTACTTGCCCGAGATTCGATCGTCGGTATTCCCGATACCTTGTTCAATCTCGTCATGGCAAGTCTCTTTACTCGATCCGTAATACATCATCCCGTGACTAACTACTTAGTCACATTGAGCTCATTATGATGATGTCTTACCGAGTGGGCCCAGAGGTACCTCTCCATCATATGGAGTGACAACATCCCAGTCTCGGTTCGTACCAACTCAACAGACACTTTCGGAGATACCCGATGCGTACCTTTATAGCCACCCAGTTACGTTGTGACGGTTGGCACACCCAAAGTATTCCTACGGCATCCGGGAGTTGTACAACCTCATGGTCTAAGGAATAAATACTTGACACCGAAAAGCTTATGCATTACGAACTATACGATCTCGTGTTATGCTCAAGTTTGGGTCTTGTCCATCACATCATTCTCCTAATGATGTGATCCCGTTATCACTGACATCTCATGTCCATGGTCAGGAAACCGTGACCATCTGTTGATCAACGAGCTGGTAACTAGAGGCCTACCAGGGACTCATTGTGGTCTGTGTATTCACACATGTATCGTTGTTTCCGTACAATACAATTCAAGCATGAATAACAGACAATTATCATGAACAAGGAGATATAATAATAATGCTTTTATTATTGCCTCTAGGGCATATCTCCAACAGTCTCCCACTTGCACTAGAGTCAATAATCTAGTTACATTGTGATGAATCGAACACCCATAGAGTTCTGGTGTTGATCATGTTTTGCCCGTGAAAGAGGTTTAGTCAACGGGTCTGCGACATTCAGATCCGTATGCACTTTACAAATATCTATGTCTCCATCCTGAACATAATTCCGGATGGAGTTGAAACGACGCTTGATGTGCTTGGTCTTCTTGTGAAACCTGGGCTCCTTGGTAATAGCAATAGCACCAGTGTTGTCACAGAAGAGAGTCATCGGGCTTGACGCGCTTGGAATGACTCCTAGGTCGGTGATGAACTCCTTCATCCAGACTCCTTCCTGCGCTGCTTCAGAAGCAGCTATGTATTCCGCTTCACATGTAGATGCCGCCACCACGCTTTGCTTGCAACTGCACCAGTTGACTGCCCCTCCATTCAGAATATACACGTATCCGGTTTGTGACTTAGAGTCATCCAGATCTGTGTCGAAGCTAGCATCGACGTAACCCTTTACGACGAGCTCTTCGTCACCTCCATAAACGAGAAACATATCCTTAGTCCTTTTCAGGTACTTCAGGATGTTCTTGACCGCTGTCCAGTGTTCCGTACCGGGATCACTTTGGTACCTCCCTACCAAACTTATGGCAAGGTTCACATCAGGTCTGGTACACAGCATGGCATACATGATAGAACCTATGGCCGAGGCATAGGGAATGACACTCATCTTTTCTCTATCTTCTGCCGTGGTCGGCGACTGAGCTTTGCTCAATCTCATACCTTGCAAAACAGGCAAGAATCCTTTCTTTGACTGATCCATATTGAACTTCTTCAATATTTTGTCAAGGTATGTACTTTGTGAAAGACCAATGAGGCGTCTCGATCTATCTCTATAGATTTTGATGCCTAATATGTAAGCAGCTTCTCCAAGGTCCTTCATTGAAAAACTTTTATTCAAGTAGGCCTTTACATTTTCCAAGAATTCTATATCATTTCCCATTAGTAATATGTCATCCACATATAATATGAGAAATGCTACAGAGCTCCCACTCACTTTCTTGTAAATACAGGCTTCTCCATAAGTCTGTATAAAGCCAAACGCTTTGATCACCTCATCAAAGCGAATATTCCAACTCCGAGATGCTTGCACCAGCCCGTAAATCGAGCGCTGGAGCTTGCATACCTTGTTAGCGTTCTCTGGATCGACAAAACCTTCCGGTTGCATCATATATAACTCTTCCTTGAGGAAGCCGCTAAGGAATGCTGTTTTGACGTCCATTTGCCATATCTCATAATCATAGAATGCGGCAATAGCTAACATGATTCTGACTGACTTCAGCATCGCTACGGGAGAGAAAGTCTCGTCGTAGTCAATCCCTTGAACTTGTCGATAACCCTTAGCGACAAGCCGAGCCTTATAGATGGTCACATTACCATCCGCGTCTGTCTTCTTCTTAAATATCCATTTATTTTCTATGGCGTGCCTATCATCAGGCAAGTCCACCAAAGTCCATACTTTGTTTTCATACATGGATTCTATCTCGGATTTCATGGCTCCAAGCCATTTATTGGAATCCGGGCCCGCCATCGCTTCTTCATAGTTCGAAGGTTCACCGTTGTCTAACAACATGATTTCCAGTACAGGGTTGCCGTACCACTCTGGTGCGGAACGTGCCCTTGTGGACCTTCGAAGTTCAGTAGTAACTTGATCTGTTTCTTCATGATCATCATCATTAACTTCCTCCCTTGTCGGTGCAGGCACCTCAGGAACAGTTTCCTGCGCTGCGCTACTTTCCGGTACAGGAGGGGTGACTGTCACCTCATCAAGTTCTACTTTCCTCCCACTCACTTCTTTCGAGAGAAACTCTTTCTCCAGAAAGCATCCATTCTTGGCAACAAAGACTTTGCCTTCGGATCTGTGAAGGTGTACCCAATCGTTTCCTTTGGGTATCCTATGAAGACGCATTTTTCCGATTTGGGTTCGAGCTTTTCAGGTTGAAGTTTCTTGACATAAGCATCGCCACCCCAAACTTTTAGAAATGACAGCTTCGGTTTCTTGCCAAACCAAAGTTCATACGGAGTCGTCTCAACGGATTTCGACGGAGCCCTATTTAAAGTGAATGCGGCAGTCTCTAAAGCATAACCCCAAAAAGATAGCGGTAAATCGGTGAGGGACATCATAGATCGCACCATGTCCAACAGAGTACGATTTCGACGTTCGGACACACCGTTACGTTGAGGTGTTCCGGGCGGTGTCAATTGTGAAACAATTCCACAGCTTCTAAGGTGTGTGTGCCAAATTCATGACTTAAATATTCACCCCCACGATCCGATCGCAAGAACTTTATTTTTCTGTCACGTTGATTCTCAACCTCATTCTGAAATTCCTTGAACTTTTCAAAGGTCTCAGACTTGTGTTTCATCAAATAGATATACCCGTATCTACTCAAGTCATCTGTGAGGGTGAGAACATAACGGTAGCCTCCGCGAGCCTCAACACTCATTGGACCGCACACATCGGTATGTATGATTTCCAACAAGTTGGTTGCTCGCTCCATTGTTCCGGAGAACGGAGTCTTGGTCATCTTGCCCAAGAGGCATGGTTCGCACGTGTCAAATGATTCATAATCAAGAGACTCTAGAAGTCCATCTGAATGAAGCTTCTTCATACGTTTGACACCAATATGACCAAGTCGGCAATGCCACAAGTATGTGGGACTATCATTATCAACTTTACATCTTTTGGCATCTACACTATGAATATGTGTATCACTACATTCGAGATTCATCAAAAATAAACCATTGACCAGCGGGGCATGACCATAAAACATATCTCTCAAATAAATAGAACAACCATTATTCTCCGATTTGAAAGAGTAGCCATCTCGCATAAGACGAGATCCAGAAACAATGTTCATGCTCAAAGCTGGTACTAAATAACAATTATTCAGGTTTAAAACTAATCCCGAGGGTAGATGTAGAGGCAGCGTGCCGACGGCGATCACATCGACCTTGGAACCATTCCCGACGCGCATCGTCACCTCATCCTTCGCCAGTCTCCGTTTATTCCGCAGCTCCTGGTTTGAGTTACAAATGTGAGCAACTGCACCGGTATCGAATACCCAGGAGCTACTACGAGTGCTGGTAAGGTACACATCAATAACATGTATATCATATATACCTTTGACGTTGCCGGCCTTCTTGTCTGCTAAGTATTTGGGGCAGTTCCGCTTCCAGTGACCCGTTCCCTTGCAATAAAAACACTCTGTCTCAGGCTTGGGTCCATACTTTGGCTTCTTCCCGGCAACAGGCTTGCCAGGCGCGGCAACTCCCTTGCCGTCCTTCTTGAAGTTCTTCTTACCCTTGCCTTTCTTGAACTTAGTGGTTTTATTGACCATCAACACTTGATGTTCTTTCTTGATGTCTACCTCCGCTGATTTCAGCATCGAATACACCTCGGGAATGGACTTCTCCATCCCCTGCATATTGAAGTTCAACACGAAGCTCTTGAAGCTTGGTGGGAGCGACTGGAGGATTCTGTCAACGACCGCTTCATCTGGGAGATTCATTCCGAGCTGAGACAAGCGGTTGTGCAATCCTGAAATCTTGAGGATGTGCTCACTGACAGAACTGTTCTCCTCCATCTTACAGCTATAGAATGCGTCGGAGACATCATATCTCTCGACTCGGGCATGAGCTTGGAAAACCATTTTCAATTCTTCGAACATCTCATATGCTCCGTGGTGCTCAAAACGTTTTTGGAGCCCCGATTCTAAACTGTAAAGCATGCCGCACTGAACCAGGGAGTAATCATCACTACGCGACTGCCAGACGTTCAAAATGTCTTGGGCCGCATCGGGAGCAGGTGCATCACCTAGCGGTGCTTCTAGGACATATGATCTCTTGGCAGCTATGAGGATAATCCTCAGGTTACGGACCCAATCCGTATAGTTGCTACCATCGTCTTTCAGCTTGGTTTTCTCTAGGAACGCGTTGAAGTTGAGGGAAACTGGAGCGTGGGCCATTTGATCTACAAGAGATATTGTAAAGAATTTAGACTAAGTTCATGATAATTAAGTTCATCTTAATCAAATTATAATGAACTCCCACTCAGAATGACATCTCTCTAGTCATCTAAGTGATACACGATCCGAATCGAGTAGTCCGTGTCCGATCATCACGTGAGACGGACTAGTCATCAACGGTGAACATCTTCATGTTGATCGTATCTTCTATACGACTCGTGTTCGACCTTTCGGTCTTCCGTGTTCCGAGGCCATGTTTGTACATGCTAGGCTCGTCAAGTGAACCATAAGTGTATCGCGTGTGTAAATCTGTCTTACACCCGTTGTATGCGAATGTTAGAACCTATCACACCCGATCATCACGTGGTGCTTCGGAGCAATGAGCTTTAGCAACGGTGCACAGTTAGGGGAAACACAATACTTGAAATTTTAGTGAGAGATCATCTTATTTACTACCGTCGTTCTAAGTAAACAAGATGCATAAACATGATAAACATCACATGCAATCAATTAAAGTGACATGATATGGCCAATATCATCTTGCTCCTTGGATCTCCATCTTCGGGGCACCATGATCATCTTGTCACCGGCTCGACACCATGATCTTCATCATCATGATCTCCATCATCGTGTCTTGAAGAAGTCGTCACGCCAACTATTACTTCTACTACTATAGCTAACGTTTAGCAATGAAGTAAAGTAATTACATGGCGTTATTCAGTGACACGCAGGTCATACAATAATAAAGACAACTCCTATGGCTCCTGCCGGTTGTCAAGTTCATCGACATGCAAGTCGTGATTCCCTATTACAAAAACATGATCAATCTCATACATCACATATATCATTCATCACATCTTCATTCTTGGCCATACCACGTCACATAGCACATGCTGCAAAAACAAGTTAGACGTCCTCTAATTGTTGTTGCAAGTTTTACGTGGCTTCTATAGGATTTCTAGCAAGAACGTTTCTTACCTACGCCAAAACCACAACGTGATTTGTCAACTTCTATTTACCCTTCATAAGGACCCTTTTCATCGAATCCGATCCGACTAAAGTAGGAGAGACAGACACCCGCCAGCCACCTTATGCATCTAGTGCATGTCTGTCGGTGGAACCAGTCTCACGTAAGCGTACGTGTAAGGTCGGTCCGGGCCGCTTCATCCCACAATACCGCCGAATCAAGATTGACTAGTAACGGTAAGAAAGTTGAACAAACTCAAACGCCCACAACTGCTTTGTGTTCTACTCGTGCAAGATGCTACGCATAAAACCTAGCTCAGATGCCACTGTTGGGGAACGTAGCAGAATTCAAAAATTTTCTGCGCTTTCACCAAGATCCAACTATGGATACATCTAGCAACGAGCAAGTAAGAGTGCATCTACATACCGTTATGTATATCGCGTGCGGAAGCTTTCAACGAAGTGGGGATGAAGTAGTCGTACTCTTCACGTTCTTCGTCACCGATGATCTAGCGCCGAACGGACGGCACCTCCGCGTTCAACACACGTACGGTGCAGAAACATCACCTCCTTCTTGATCCAGCAAGGGGGGAGGAGAAGTCGTCAGAGATCCGGCAGCACGACGGCGTGATGACGGATGCAGTGGAGATCGCAGCAGGGCTTCGCCGGGCGCCCTGCGTGGGAGTATGGAGGTGTGACGGGAGGGGGAGAGGCGCCAGGGCTTGGGTGCGGCAGCCCTCTCCCCTCCCACATATATATAGGGGCCAGGGGGTGCGCCAGGGCCCCTGCAGATCCAATCTGCAGGGGGGGCGGCGGCCAGGGGGGAGTCCTTGCCCCCCAAGGCAAGTGGTGGCCCCCCTCCCCTTAGGGTTTTAACCCTAGGCGCATGGGGAGGTGGGCCACTAGTGGTGCGCCAGCCCAGAGGGGCTGGACACTTACCCTTGCGGCCTAGGGGCCCCACCGGGATGGGTGGCCCCACCCGGTGGACCCCCGGGGCCCCTCCGGTGGTCCCGGGACACTCCCGGTGACCCCCGGAGATCACCCGTTGGCCGAAACTGGACTTCCTATATATCAATCTTTACCTCCGGACCATTCCGGAACTCCTCGTGACGTCCGGGATCTCATCCTGGACTCCGAACAACTTTCGGGTTTCCACGTGCATTTATCTCTACGACCCTAGCGTTACCGAACCTTAAGTGTGTAGACCCTACGGGTTCGGGAGACACGTAGACATGACCGAGACGACTCTCCGGTCAATAACCAACAGCGGGATCTGGATACCCATGTTGGTTCCCATGTGTTCCTCGATGATCTTCATCGGATGAACCACTGTGTCAAGGATTCACTCAATCCCGTATGTTATTCCCTTTGTCCATCGGTACGTTACTTGCCCGAGATTCGATCGTCGATATTCCCGATACCTTGTTCAATCTCGTCATGGCAAGTCTCTTTACTCGATCCGTAATCCATCATCCCGTGACTAACTACTTAGTCACATTGAGCTCATTATGATGATGTCTTACCGAGTGGGCCCAGAGGTACCTCTCCGTCATATGGAGTGACAACATCCCAGTCTCGGTTCGTACCAACTCAACAGACACTTTCGGAGATACCCGATGCGTACCTTTATAGCCACCCAGTTACGTTGTGACGGTTGGCACACCCAAAGTATTCCTACGGCATCCGGGAGTTGTACAACCTCATGGTCTAAGGAATAAATACTTGACACCGAAAAGCTTATGCATTACGAACTATACGATCTCGTGTTATGCTCAAGTTTGGGTCTTGTCCATCACATCATTCTCCTAATGATGTGATCCCGTTATCACTGACATCTCATGTCCATGGTCAGGAAACCGTGACCATCTGTTGATCAACGAGCTGGTAACTAGAGGCCTACCAGGGACTCATTGTGGTCTGTGTATTCACACATGTATCATTGTTTCCGTACAATACAATTCAAGCATGAATAACCGACAATTATCATGAACAAGGAGATATAATAATAATGCTTTTATTATTGCCTCTAGGGCATATCTCCAACAGAGACCGAAGGACCTAGGAGGGCTGGGTTTTCGAGATCTCGAGATCTTCAACGTTGCCCTACTGTCACGGCAAGCTTGGAGACTATTGCAAGAACCGGACTCCCTAAGTGCGCGTATTCTTAAGGCTGTCTATTACCCAACAACGACCTTACTGGAGGCGGAGCTAGGCCCCCATCCTTCACAAGTCTGGCGAGCCATTGTTGATGGGAGGAATGTATTGAACCATGGGATCATCAGGCGCATTGGGGATGGATCATCGACCAGCATCTGGCACCATAACTGGCTCCCGAGATGTGGCCTCATGAAGCCCTTTTCGCCTAGGGTTGCAGACCCTCCGAGGATTGTGAGTGAGCTCATTGAGCCAGCCATGGCATGCTGGAAAGAGGAAGTAGTTCGTCAAGTATTCGTTCCAGCTGATGCGGAGGCTATATTGAAGATCCCCCTCTGCACAAGACAGGTTGCTGATTTTTGGGCATGGTCAGGGGATCCGAAAGGGCGCTTCTCAGTAAAATCAGCCTACAAATTGATCCACAGGATGAAGATGGGAAGGGAAGATTGGCTAGAGGATGCGGAGGGAATGGCCGATGGTGAGTCAAAAGGGTGGTCTTCTATTTGGGGCTTGCAAGTTCCTTCAAAATTGAGAGTTTTCACATGGCGACTGGCTCGTCATTCACTCCCCACTGGTGATGTTTTGCATCATCGAAACATGTCAACATCGCATGCGTGTGCGCTATGTGGAGCAGAGGACAATTGGCGCCATTCCCTCATTGACTGCAATTACGCCAGGTGCGTGTGGGCTCTATCAAATGATGATATGGTGCAGCACATGTGTATGCATAGAGATGATCAGGCGAAGAGATGGCTCTTTTTGATGAGCGAATCACTACCACAGGAGGAGTTTACTATCATGATTGTCACTCTATGGGCAATATGGGCAGCTAGGAGGAAAATTATCCATGAAGGTATCTACAAAACTCCATTCTCAACACATGGTTTTGTGACTAGCTACTTGGCGGATTTGAAGCAGATACAGAAACCTGTTGAAAAACCTCCGTCAGCTCCAAGAATCTGCCACTCTACCTGGCAGCCACCTCCGGATGATCATGTGAAAATCAATGTTGATGCGGCTGTACCACGTGCTGGCGGAAGGGGGGCTGTGGCTGCTGTCTGCCGCAATGCATCTGGTGAGTTTTTGGGAGCATCGGCTATTATCTTCAACAATATTGATGACCCAGAAGTTCTCGAGGTCCTAGCGACCAGGGAAGCATTGGCTCTTGCAGACGACTTATATGAGCAGAAATTCTACATTGCTTCGGATTGTATGGTCGCGGTGGAGGCGATCAAAGGAGGAACGGCAGCAGTTTACGGAGCGGTGATACATGAAATAACAGATAGAGCTCGTTTTTTCTCTTCTTGTAGCTTTAATCATGAGTTTCGATCCTCGAATTTTGAGGCCCACAACCTCACGAAGCATGCGTTAACATTGGGGACCGGCCGACATGTTTGGTTAGGCCACCCCGGCGATCTTTTGTTCGTCCCTGTAAACATTGTGACGGTTGAATAAAAGCTTGGCGAGTTTGTCTAAAAAAAAAGAAGCATGCAGAAAACAGCAACTGGCACTTGGCACTATCCTAATAGGTTAGTACCAAAAAATGATATAAATAATTATTCAATGATTGTAAAACATCCAAGAATAATAATATAACAGCATGGACAATAAAAAAATATAGATACGTTGGAGACGTATCAGCATCCCCAAGCTTAATTCCTGCTCGTCCTCGAGTAGGTAAATGATAAAAACAGAATTTTTGATGTGGAATGCTGCCTATCATGTCATATCATATTATTTTCTTTATAGCATGGACATTTAGACTTTTATATGGTTCAAAGCAATAGTCTAGTTTTGACATGAGATTTAAATACTCAAACATATCAACAAGCAACCATGTCTTTCAAAATATCAATGCTAAAATAAGTTATCCCTAGCCCATCATGCTCAACCATTGATCCATTCATGAAACACATTTGCATATTAGTTACACCGAATGCTCAAGTACGATCATAGTGTTTCCTAGTTGGTGCTTTATAAGAGCAGATGGAGACTCAAATACGAAAATAAAAATTGCCTAAGTAAAAGAAAGGCCCTTCGCAGAGGGAAATAAGGATTTGTAGAGGTGCGAGAGCTCAACGCTTAAATTGTGAGATAAAATTATTTTGGAAGGCATACTTTTCCCACCAACGAAAACGACTTAAGGTTCCCAACACTTTCCATGCTAGATATATCATAGGCGGTTCCCAAACATAAAATAAAGTTTATTCCTTTTCCACCAAACTTTCACAAGCCATGGCTAGCCGAATCCATGGTTGCCTTCCATACCAACAATTTCTAAGGAATTTATTATTTGACAACATAAAGTAAATTTGTTTTTCATTTCGGGACTGGGCATCCCTAATACCTTTCTCTTTCTCTCGTGCAATGACAAGTGAATAAACACTCAACGTGAGAATAACACATCTAGCATGGAAAATATTTGTCACCCTCACCGCCTCGCGAGCGGTACGGGCACACAAAAGGGAAATTTATTTTAAAAATTAGAGATGGCACATACAAATTTGCTTAGAACGGCAAGGGAATACCGCATATAGGTATATATGGTGGACTCATGTGGCAAAACCGGGATAAAGGATTTTGGATGCACAAGTAGTGATCATACTTAGTGCAAAATGAAGGCTAGCAAAAGACTGGGAAGCGACCAACCATGAAACAAATAATATCATAAGCGAGCATTGAGCATAAATAACACCGAATAATGCACCACAAGTAGGATGTAATTTCATTGCATGATTATTGACTTTCATGCTTGCATAGGGAATCACAAACTTTAACACTAATATTCTTACTAAAGCATAATTACTCATTAACATGCTCACATATCACATCATCATGTCTCAAAACTATTACAAGGAATCAAGTTTATTTTGTCCAAAGATTTTCATGAAAGTTTTTATTATATCCTTCTTGGATATCTATCATTTTGGAACTAATTTTTATCTGTTGCTTTTGATAAGCTCAGACAAATATAAGTGAAGTTCATGAGCATAAAATTGTCTTCTGCCAAATTAATCTAAGTGAAGCAAGAGATGATTTTTTTCAAAAATACTAAAGCACATCGTGCTCAAAAAGATATAAGTGAATCACTAGAGCAACGACGCCAGAAAAGAGCTTTGTAGACGGGATGTGAATGCCGCTTACTTAGCCTCCCTGGCAACTATTTGGGGGCTCTATTTTATTAAAAAAAACTTTCATATCTAATTATTTTATTAAAACAGCAAGCAAACACAATAAAATGACATTGCAAGAATAGGATGTCTCATGTGAAGAAGCAAAAACTTAGGATCAACCGATAATAACCGATAATTGTTGATGAAGAAAGGTGGGATGCCTACCGGGACATCCCCAAGCTTAGATGCTTGAGACTTCTTGAAATATTATCTAGGGATGCCTTGGGCATCCCCAAGCTTGAGCTTTTGTGTCTCCTTAATTCTTCTCATATCATGGTTTTTCTAAATCTCAAAAGCTTCATTCACACAAAACTCAACAAGAAGTCGTGAGATAAGTTAGTATAAACCAATGCAAAAACCTTATCAATATCTACTGTAGCAAATCACTAAAATTATTATTCAACATTGCATACTAAATGCTTCTGCATATCTAATAGTCCTATCCTCAAATAGAATCATTAAACATGCAAACATATGCAAAGAATGCAAACATAACAGCAATATGTCAAAACAGTACAGTCCGTAAAGAATGCAAGAGGATCCATACTTCCCTAACTCAAATTTCTTTGAAATTTTTTACATGCTGCAGGAAATTTATCAGATCTTATTTTGCAAAAAGTTTCAACATTTTATCACATTCCGAATTTTCTCAAGAAATTTTTCAACAACGACAAACTCTCTGTTTTCAAGCAGCAACATGTAGACATGCAAAATAAGCATGGCAAAGGCTATACTTGACACTTTTATTGAGATAAAAGATACAAAACATTATTCTAAATACCAGGAAGCAAATCGTAACAAAAGATAATGACGCTCCAAGCAAAACTCATGTCATGTGATGAATAAAAATATAGCTTCAAGTGAGGTTACCGATAATGTTGGAGACGAAAGAGGGGATGCCTTCCGGGGCATCCCCAAGCTTAGTTGCTTGGGTATTCCTTGAATATTTCCTTCGGGTGCCTTGGGCATCCCAATCTTAGGGTCTTGCCGCTCCTTATTCTTCTCATATCGATATCTCATCGAAAACTTGAAAACTTCAATCACATAAAACTTAACAAAACTTCGTGAGATGGGTTAGTATGATAAAACAAATCATTCACCTTGGGTACTGTTAAAGACAAGATTCATAATTTTTCTCACACAATGCCTACTGTAGCATAGCATTTCTACAATTTATATTGATCAATATAAGCCATAGAAACTTGAAAACAAGCAAACTATGCATTGAAAACAGAATCTGTCAAAAACAGAACAGTCTGTAATGATCTGAACATTCACCATACTTCTCCAACTCTAAAAAACTTGAAACAAATAGGACCACGTGAACAGTTTGTATATTAATCTTCTGAAAAAATAATCAACTCAAAAGCACTCTTCTGTTAAAAATGAGAATTTTTCTCGTGAGTGGAAAAGTTTCTGTTTTTCAGCAAGATCAAATCTACTATCACCCAACATGATCCTAAGGCTTTGCTTGGCACTTTATTGAAACAAAAGCTATAAAACATGATTACTACAGTAGCATAATCATGTGAACACACAAAAATAGTAGGTATAATTGTTGGGTTGTCTCCCAACAAGCGCTTTTCTTTAATGCCTTTTAGCTAGGCAAGATGAGTTCAATGATGCTCACATAAAAGATATGAATTGAAACATGCAAGAGAGCATAATGAATCCTAAGTTCCTCTCTCATAATAATTTTCAATAGCATCATGCATAGATTCATCTATATAACCATCATATAAATCATTCTTTTCATGATCCAAAAGCATAGAAGATTTATCACTTTTTATGGAATACATGTCATCATAATAATCATCATAAGTAGCAACTTTGTTCTCATCACAGTCAATTGAAACCTCTTCCAAAATAGTGGATGTATCACTAAATAAATTCACGACCTCTCCGAATCCACTTCCGTCAATATTGTAATAAGATTCAACACCCTCCAAAATAGTGGGATCACTACTACTTAGAGTTGACACTCTTCCAGACCCACTTTCATCATTGTAATCATCATAAATAGGAGGCATGCGAACATCATAATAAATTTTCTTATTGAAAGTAGAAGGAATCAAAGGATCATATTCATTATTCAAAGCATCCCAAAGCTTGGGTTAAGCATTATTTTCAGCAAATAAATCTTCAAACATTTCATACTCATCAAACATAGCACCCCCAAGCTTGTGGTTTTGCATATCATCATAATCATTCTTATCAATAGCATGAATGGCACCAATAGTATAGAAAACATTATTATCATATTCTTCCAAGCAAGTGCCAAAAAGATTTTCAAGATCATAAAAGACATCATTGTCTTCCCAAGCATAATCATTACAACAAGTATTAGGCATCACAAAATCATACTCAATATCATCATCTTCCCTCAACATATTTGATTCACTTTAATGAGGAACAATGGTGATAGGAGCAATATTACTTGGGAGAGTTACCTTTTTACCTCTACTTTTTTTATTCTTTTCTTTTTCTTCTTCACCACCTCACATGTGGGTATAATCAGCTTCTTGTTGAAGAGATTGATTGGATAGGAAGCTCCTCGTCGTTACCTGATTCATTATAATAAACACTAGGAGGGTATTGGGAAACATTTTCCCTTTCATTAGTACTCTCTTCATGTTCCATTTGTTTTCTTGCCTTTAGGTAGTTGGCAATATAAGGATTCTCAATGCAATTTACCAGACAAAACATATAAATTTCTTCTAGATCAAAATCAAGAAATCTCTCGGGATTTGGAAAACCCTTAGTTATACATTTCATTTCTTCATACCCCAAAGAGTACTAAGATCTTTATGATGCTCAAGGGTAATCAAGTTATCACAATTTTTGGACACGATTTTATCATGAAATAATTTGCATTGGAGATTTAAATGACCACGTTCATTGCAAAGTTCACAAGGATGGCGAAAAAATTACATCTTTCGGCACAATCATCTAGCCTCTCTTGCAACTTTTTTGTTTCTAAATATTTATGCTTCTTACAAAATCTATCTTCCCTTTTTGGTGTGCAATTGCACTCCCAATTCACTCCGCAAAAATTGACATTCTTATAAGAGACATTTTTCTCATGACTAGTGCAACAATCATTAGCATTTTGGATATTCAAAGAATTCATACTAAGAACATTGCGATCATGCTCACCATTCAAATATTTTGTGCCAAACATTTTATTGACTTTTTATTCTAACACTTGAGCACAATTTTCCGATCCATCATTTTCAAGAAAGATATTATAAAGATGATCAATAATATAATGCAACCTCAATTCCATTTTTTGTTTTCTTTTATAAACCAAACTAGTGATAAAACAAGAAACTAAAAGATTCGATTGCAAGACCTAAAGATATACCTTCAAGCACTCACCTCCCTGGCAACGACGCCATAAAAGAGCTTGATGTCTACTACACAACTTTATTCTTGTAGACACATGTTGGGCCTCCAAGCGCAGAGTTTTGTAGGACAGTAGCAATTTTTCCTCAAGTAGATGACCTAAGGTTTATCAATCCGTAGGTGTAGGATGAAGATGGTCTCTCTCGAACAACCCTGCAACCAAATAATAAAAAGTCTCTTGTGTCCCCAACACACCAAATACAATGGGAAATTGTATGGGTGCACTAGTTCGGCGAAGAGATGGTGATACAAGTGTAATATGGATAGTAGATATTAATTTTTGTAATAGGAACAATAAAAAACAGCAAGGTAGCAATTGATAAAACAGAGCACAAACAGTATTGCAATACTTAGAAACAAGGCCTAGGGTCCGTACTTTTGCTAGTGCAATATCTCAACAATGCTAAAATAGTTGGATCATATAACCATCCCTCAACGTGAGATGACGAATCACTCCAAAGTTCCTATCTAGCGAAGAACATAAGAAGGAATTGTTTGTTGCTATTCTTTCCGATCGATCTATCCAAGAGTTCGTACTAAAATAACACAAGGTATTCTTTCCAATCGATCTATCAAGAGTTCGTACTAAAATAACACAAGGTATTCTTTCCGATCAATCTATCAAGAGTTCGTACTAAAATAACACCAAAACAAATTCATATTCATAATACTCAATCCAACACAAAGAACTTCGAAGAGTGCCCCAAGATTTCTACCGGAGAAACAAAGACAAGAACATGCATCAACCCGGGAATCCGCAAGTTGAGTGCCAAAACATATATCAAGTGAATCAATACGATACCCCATTGTCACCACGAGGATTAAATTGCAAGACATGTATCAAGTGTTCTCAAATTCATAAAAGTATTCAATCCAAAGAAATATCAAAGGGAAAACTCAATTCATCACAACATAGAGAGGGTAAAACACCGTATGATCCGACTATATTAACAAAGCCCGCGATACATCAAGATCGTGACATCTCAAGAACATGAGAGAGATAAAGAGATTAAACACATAACTACTGGTACAAACCCTCAGCCCCGAGGGTGGACTACTCCCTCCTCATCATGGTGGCCGCCGGGATGATGAAGATTGCCATCGGTGACGATTTCCCCCTCCGGCAGAGTGGCGGAAAGGGCTCTAGACTGGATCTCGTGGACTACAGAGCCTTGCGGCGGCGGAACTTCTGAGCTAGGTTCACCCCGAGGGTTTTTGGAATATTTTGGAATTTATAGGGTAAAGAGGGGGTGCGGGAGGCCACTGAGGTGGGCACAACCCACCTGGGCGCGCCAGGGGGGCCTGGCGCGCCCTGGTGGGTTGTGCCTGATACGTCTCCAACGTATCCATAATTTTTGATTGTTCCATGCTATTATATTACCCTTCTAGGATGTTTTATGGGCTTTTATATACACTTTTATATGATTTTTGGGACTAACCTATTAACCCAGAGCCCAATGCCAATTGCTGTTTTTCCCTTGTTTTTGAGTATCGCAGAAAAGGAATATCAAACGGAGCCCAATTGACCTGAAACTCAACGGAGGATGTTTTTGGACCAGACGAAGACCAGAGAGTACCGGAGGAGGACTAGAAGGTCCACGGGCTGCCCACGAGGGTGGAGGCGATCCCCCTACCTCGTGGACAGCCCGGAGACCCCCTTTACTTGTTCCCGACTCCAACATCCCCTATATATATAGAAACCAACGGAAAATAACCTAGATCGGGAGTTCCGCCGCTGAAAGCCTCTATTGCCACCGAAAACCAATCTAGACCCGTTCTGGCACCATGCCGGAGGGGGAATCCCTCTCTGGTGGCCATCTTCATCATCCCGACGCTCTCCATGACGAGGAACTTGTAGTTCACCCTCGGGGCTGAGGGTATGTACCCGTAGTTATGTGTTTGATCTCTCTCTCTCTCTCTCTCTCATGTTCTTGAGATGGCACGATCTTGATGTATCGCGAGCTTTGCTATTATAGTTGGATCTTATGATGTTTCTCCCCCTCTACTCTCTTGTGATGAATTGAGTTTTCCTTTGAAGTTATCTTTTCGGATTGAGTCTTTAAGGATTTGAGAACACTTGCTGTATGTCTTGCATGTGCTTATCTGTGGTGACAATAGGATATCACGTGATCTAGTTGATGTATGTTTTGGTGATCAACTTGCGGGTTCAGTGACCTTGTGAACTTATGCATAGGGGTTGGCACACGTTTTTTGTCTTGACTCTCCTGTAGAAACTTTGGGGCACTCTTTGAAGTTCTTTGTGTTGGTTGAATAGATGAATCTGAGATTGTGTGATGCATATCGTATAATCATGCCCACGGATACTTGAGGTGACAATGGAGTTTTGATGGCTTCTCGCCCCTCGTTGGTTACCCCAAGTGGAAGGTTTGAGATTCAGTGTAGCGGAAGTTTTCCCTTGGCAAACATACCAAGGATCGATTTCCCCGAGACTCCCAGTTTCAACAAGAAGGTGTCAACTGCTAACGGCGCCAGATATATTAGCAATCAACGTGGACCTGCACACATATACAAATAACTTTGCTCCCAACGAGTACAGAGAGGTTGTCAATCTCTCCGGCCTTGTAGTTTACAAAGGATCAAACGCAAGTGATAATAGTGATAGGTAATGCTGCAATAGTAAGTAAAAGCGTAAAGTAAATAGTGGATGAGATCAATGATGGTAATATGGACCGGGGTCCCATGATGTTCACTAGTGATGTCTCTCTCCCAAAAGACGATAAAACAGCTATGTGAGGTAAACGAATTACAGCTGGGCAATTGACAGAATTATGTGCGCAAACCAATGCTAACTATGTTACAAGAAAGGTAGAGGTTCAAAGCATGGGCGGTACGCCAAGGCAAGTAGACCGAAATCCATCTGCATCTACTACTAATCATCCACCTTGAGATATCTATCCAGAACATCTCGCTGGTATTAAGTTGCGAGTCCCACCCATAGTGTAAACTCAAAGCAATAGACAACTGCATTAAAAGAACTTTGCGTAAAGTAAACAATCCTTGCACCCGCGGGCACAAGCACCGTTGTTTTCCCCCTTGTGGCAATAGCACATCCCCTAGACTCATGTTTCTGTCACTCAAGCTAGTCATCGAGGGACATGAACCCACAATCAAGCATAACGTTCCCTCTTGGAGTCACTACCTACTACTTGGCCAAAGCAATAAATAACAACGGGGAACATGCAAGAATTACTTACGAACATAAATATAAAAGAGGTAGATCAAATATATTACTCAAACACAATCTGAACATAATCTCACAATCCATCGGATCCCAGCAAACTCAACATAGCAACAGCATAAGGATTACATATGTGCCTCGATCATGTAGGGCAGCTCACGAGGACTAATTAGTGAAGCACAAGAACGGGAGGAGAACATCACATAGATACTAGTCATGGACCCATGGTCCAAGGGAGACTACTCACAACTCATCCGGGAGGCGTCCATGGTGGTGGAGAAGCTCTCGGTGGTGATCCTCCCCTCCGGCAGGGTGCCGGGAAGAGTTCTCCTGGTGCTCCCGATCTTGGAAGCGGCGGCGGCGGCGGAACAGAGATGAGATCGTGAAAAAGGGTTCCCGTCTCGAGGGTTTCGGGACGCGATATAAATATATGCCAAAGGGGGGCATCAGCGGAGGCTCGGGGGGCCCAGGCGCCCCCCCGGCGCGGCTAGGGGGGGCCCGCGCCACCAGGGCGCCTGGAGCCCTGGTGGCCCCCTTCCGACTGTCCTTTGGCAGCTGGGAAGCTTCTGGAACGCTGATTTTTTATATAATTTTTCCGGGATTTTTCTGGCAGTTCTTGTAACGTGAAAACCTGAAATACAAAAACAGCAGAAAACAGAAACTGGCACTGGGGTGCACTAAGTTAATAGGTTAGTCCAAATATGATCAAAAGTGTATGGAAGTGTATAAATATCATAGCAATATCACCCAAAAGAGGCATGGAGCAAGCAGAAATTATTGATACGTTTTGGACGTATCAACATCCCCAAGCTTAATTCCTGCTCGTCCTCGAGTAGGTAAATGATAACAAGAATAATTTCTATGGTGACATGCTATTAATCATATAAGGATTTTTCATAGTCATATGACAAAAGCTTACTGAGACAATGAATCTGTAGTAATTAAGTTTCCTCATGAGAAAATCACAAAGAACTGAAAGTTTTACAACATGATATTGAAACATCAAATAGATTTGTAATGAGCATGGTGTGCAGATATAATAAAGTGATATCTCGCTTGCCCCCTTTAGTGGAGCAAAACATAAATGCAGGGGCACCTCCAAGGTTTAAGTGATGACTAGATACAATGATTTCAAAATAAACGATATCATAATCATGCAAAAGACAATGCTACTTTGGGACAATGCACATTACACTCAGAATGACAATCATGCTCTCAGTAGTTGGTGCTTTAAAAGAAGGTGGAGACTCTCGAACCGTGGCTTTTGTTTGCAAGGTTGAAAACCCATAATCGGAAACAAAGACAAAGCATGTACCAGAGCTCTTGGTTTTAAAAACAGAGGTAATAATTATTTTTTTTCTTCTTAGATCATGCATGTTTCGTCAACGAATGCTAGCAGACAACTCAATTACTTCTTGAGATGGACAAGTTTCGAGGAACGGCTCCCGAATGAGGACGATCACATCCTCTTAATCTCCTTTGTTTATCACTGCCAAAGTTTTCTGATTTCTCATGAACAAAGCGTGAAGGAGGGTTTGTTTGTTATATTAATTTTGAGCCGGGTGCACTCATTGCCAGTTCCTTCTCGTATTATGGGTTTGCACATTATACATGCAATCCCGGGGTGAAGCTTGTCCAACTTAAAAAGATCATGAATTAACTACTACTTCCTCATGGACTTAAAACAGAGGCACAAAATAGGAATGCATTTTTTTTCTTTTTCTTTGAATAATTTCGAGATGGTACATGAAAGTCTCCGTTAGGAATGGCAGGTAAATACCATGTAGGAAGGTATGGTGGACTCATATGGCATAACTGGTTTAAAGGAATTTGGATGCACAAGCAGTCAGTCCGCTTAGTACAGGTGGAGTTTAGCAAAAGACTGGGAGCGACCAACTAAGAGAGCAATGACGGTCATAATCATGCAGAGCGACAAAGCAACATTGAATCAGGCATGGTAGTTATATCGCTACTCAGAAACAAAAGATCATCAAGGCTTGACAGACTTTCTTTACAGTCTTAAATATGCGTGAGCATACGCCAAGTCAATAAAAATAAATTCTTGAAGGAAGATATTACTAAACCATACCACATGATAGGCAAACAAATCATGTTGGTACTCCAATAACACATTGGAAACCCTCCAGCTATTTGAGACTAACCATAAGAAAACATGAACTACTAAGCGCCATTGTGCACGTAGCATCTTTATCATAGACATATCAACCAGTGCCACGGAATCAAACTCTCTTAATAAGATAATCATGATAAGTAAAGAGAGTTCAAGCAACCAACTAAACAAAAGCTCTTTAAAAAGATAAGCATGAAAACTAAAAGCTAAGCATGATAGTAGTTATTGAAAGACAAAGAACACACACAACAAAGATAGACATGAAAATTCTATGTTATGTTCTAGGTAGAAGTGGAGCGTGTTTCTCTCCCACATAAAGAAAGCTGAGTTCCGACTCGTTATGAAAAGCTAAAGAAAACTAAAAAAGAAACTAAAAGCAAGACGCTCCAAGCATAGCACATAACACATGAAGTGATAAAAATATAGTGGAACGAAAGACGAACTGATAATGTTGATGGAGAAGGGGATGCACGGGGGCATCCCCAAGCTTAGACGCTTGAGTCTCCTTGAATATTTTTTTTGGGGGTGCATGGGGGCATCCCCAAGCTTGAGCGTTTGACACTCCTGAATCTTTTTATCATCTTCCCTCGCACACTTGAAAACTCCCTTCATACATAACTCATCATAATCTGATTAGCGAGGTTAGTACCCTTAATAAAATAATTGTTCCTTGCTGGAAATAAGGATATTCTTGAAGATCTACTGTTTCTCAAGATTGCCAAAAGTTTTTTGCAAAGAAAAAGCAAGCTCTAGGTTTGCAAAATGAAGGAAAGGCAAAACAGGACATAATCTGTGAAAAACAGAACAGCAGGTAGTAAATGATTTTTTCGGGGCACTTCTGCAACTCTAATCAAAACAATCAGACCAGACGCTCGAAAGACAGTTGTATAGAGCACGCTGTCGAAAAAATTCAGACCAAAAAGATGATCTGGTGATTTTATACGAATTTTTCTATCCAAGGACAGAATCTGTTTCCTGGACAGCACGTCACAACTTTTGAACTTTCTTGCAATCAGAGGCTACACTTGGCACAAAATTGAAAAGCAAAGATACAATGATGATGCTACTGTAGTAAACAACATCAAGACACAACAAAAGCAAAATAAAATTTTATTCATGTGGGCTGCCTCCCAAAAGCGCTTTCTTTTATGCCTTTAAGCTAGGCATAGTGCAAAGAGATCAAGTCTTATCAAGAGTAAAAGAATAGCTAGCCCGTGTAACGGACTCAAAAGGTAACTTAATCTTCTTTCGAGGGAAGTGTTCCATCCCTTTCTTGAGAGGAAACTGGAATTTTATATTCCCCTCTTTCATGTCAATGATAGCACCAATGGTGCGTAGAAAAGGACGTCCCAAAATAATTGGACAAGAAGGTTCACATTCAATGTCCATAATAGTAAAATCAACGGGAACGTAATTGTCATTGACAATGATAAGAACATCGTCGATCCTCCCCAAAGGTTTCTTTATGGAAGAATCAACGAGACGAACACCAAAAGAACAAGAATCAAAAGGTTTCAATTTAAGCATATCATATATTCTTTTGGGCATAACAGAGGTACTAGCACCAACATCACATAAAGCATAGCAAGAGAAGTTATTCAACTTAATTTTAATCATGGGATCCCAACCATCTTCTAGCTTTCTAGGTATGGAGGCTTCTACTCTAAGTTTCTCCTCCCTAGCTTTGATGAGAGCATTAGTGATATGCTCTGTGAAGGCAAGGTTAAGCATGCTAGTGTGGGAATCTTTAGACATCTTGTGAAGGAAATTAATAACTTCGGTAAGAGTGCAATTATCAAAATCAAGGTCACTACTATCAAGTAAGGTGGTAGTGGTGTCCTTTAGGATCACTTGTTTGGTAGTTTCTATAGTCATAGCATCACCATTAATAGGTCCATTGGGACCAGGAGTGCATTGGGTGCTAAGAGTTTGGATATCCTCAACAACTTGGATAGTAGCAACAGTGTGGTGGGTAGGAAGGCTCTTAATTCTATCTTCTTCCTCCCTTTCTCTAGCCCATCTCTCTTTAAGTTTACCCAACATCCTAACATTTTCGTTAATTTGCACTTGAATAGCATTCATAGGAGTGACCTTCCTCTCCTCAAGAGGAGAAGTTTTAATTTTAAGCAATCCTACCTCATTGGCTAAATTGTCTACCTTCAAAGAGAGATCATCTAGTTTGTTTAGTTTTTCTCCTACACTCTTATTAAAGGCTTTTTGGGTAGTGATGAAATCTTTAAGCATAATCTCTAGTTCAGTAGTGGAGTTCTTGGTAATAGGATAAGCATTGTTGTTCCCATAAGAATTAGAGGGGAACGGTCTAGGATTGCTACCAAAGTTACTCCTATAAGCATTGTTATTAAAATTGTTTCTAGAGATAAAGTTCACATCTACTTGTTCTTGAGCAATCAAAGAATTTAAAGGAACATCACGAGGATCAACAGAAGATTGCTTCGAAAGTAGAGACATGATCAAGTCAACTTTTTCATTTAGGGAGGAAATCTCCTCGACAGAGTTTACCTTCCTACCTGTTGGAGCGCGTTCGGTGTGCCATTGGGAATAATTGGTCATCATCTCATCGAGAAGCTTTGTGGCAGCACCAAGTGTAGTTGACATAAAGGTTCCTCCCGCGGCTGAATCTAACATGTTCCGTGAGGTAAAGTTCAAGCCTGCATAAAAAGTTTGGATAACCATCCAAGTAGTCAAACCGTGAGTAGGGCAGTTCTTGACAAGAGATTTCATACGTTCCCAAGCTTGGGCAACATGTTCATTATCCAATTGTTTAAAATTCATTATGCTACTTCTTAGTTGGATAATTTTAGCAGGTGGATAGTACTTTCCAATAAAAGCATCTTTGCACTTGTCCCATGAATCTATGCTATTTCTAGGCAAAGACTGAAACCAAATTTTAGCTCCTCCTCTCAAGGAGAAAGGAAAAAGCTTAAGCTTAACAATATCACCGTCTACTTCGCGGTACTTTTGCATATCATAGAGTTCAACAAAATTGTTTAAGTGTAAAGCAGCATCATCTCCAGCACCGGAGAATTGATCTTTCATAACTAGGTTCAGTAAAGCAGGTTTAATTTCATATGAAGGTGCTGAAGTGGCAGGTGTAGTGATAGGTGTGCAGATAAAGTCATCGTTGTTGTGACTAGTGAAGTCACACAACTTGGTGTTCTCGGTGGAACCCATAGTACCAAGCAAGCAAGATAACTATTTTTGTGATTTTCGATAAAAGATACTAAAGCAAAAACTGAAAGGTAAACTAACAAGACTAAAAGCAAAGGTAAAAGATAGCGTGCAATTCCCCTATCCTGAAGAGTGGAGTCCCCGGCAACGGCGCCAGAAAACTTTGCTTGATGGCTTCTCGCCCCTCGTTGGTTACCCCAAGTGGAAGGTTTGAGATGCAGTGTAGCGGAAGTTTTCCCTTGGCAAAGATACCAATGATCGATTTCCCTGAGACTCCCAGTTTCAACAAGAAGGTGTCAACTGCTAACGGCGCCAGATATATTAGCAATCAACGTGGACCTGCACACAGATACAAATAGCTTTGCTCCCAATGAGTACGGAGAGGTTGTCAATCTCTCCGGCCTTGTAGTTTACAAAGGATCAAACGCAAGTGATAATACTGATAGGTAATGCTGCAATAGTAAGTAAAAGCGTAAAGTAAATAGTGGATGTGATCAATGATGGTAATATGGACCGGGGTCCCATGATGTTCACTAGTGATGTCTCTCTCCCAAAAGACGATAAAACAGCTATGTGAGGTAAACGAATTACAGCTGGGCCATTGACAGAATTATGTGCGCAAACCAATGCTAACTATGTTACAAGAAAGGTAGAGGTTCAAAGCATGGGCGGTACGCCAAGGCAAGTAGACCGAAATCCATCTGCATCTACTACTAATCATCCACCTTGAGATATCTATCCAGAACATCTCGCTGGTATTAAGTTGCGAGTCCCACCCATAGTGTAAACTCAAAGCAACAGACAACTGCATTAAAAGAACTTTGCGTAAAGTAAACAATCCTTGCACCCGCGGGCACAAGCACCGTTGTTTTCCCCCTTGTGGCAACAACACATCCCCTAGACTCATGTTTCTGTCACTCAAGCTAGTCATCGAGGGGCATGAACCCACAATCAAGCATAACGTTCCCTCTTGGAGTCACTACCTACTACTTGGCCAAAGCAATAAATAACAACGGGGAACATGCAAGAATTACTTACGAACATAAATATAAAAGAGGTAGATCAAATATATTACTCAAACACAATCTAAACATAATCTCACAATCCATCGGATCCCAGCAAACTCAACATAGCAACAGCATAAGGATTACATATGTGCCTCGATCATGTAGGGCAGCTCACGAGGACTAATTAGTGAAGCACAAGAACGGGAGGAGAACATCACATAGCTACTGGTCATGGACCCATGGTCCAAGGGAGACTACTCACAACTCATCGGTGATCCTCCCCTCCGGCAGGGTGCCGGGAAGAGTTCTCCTGGTGCTCCCGATCTTGGAAGCGGCGGCGGCGGCGGAACAGAGATGATATCGCGAAAAAGGGTTCCCGTCTCGAGGGTTTCGGGACGCGATATAAATATATGCCAAAGGGGGGCATCAGCGGAGGCTCGGGGGGCCCAAGCGCCCCCTCGGCGCGGCCAGGGGGGGGCCCGCGCCACCAGGGCGCCTGGAGCCCTGGTGGCCCCCCTCCGGCTATCCTTTGGCAGATGGGAAGCTTCTGGAACGCTGATTTTTTATATAATTTTTCCGGGATTTTTCTGGCAGTTCTCGTAACGTGAAAACCTGAAATACAAAAACAGCAGAAAACAGAAACTGGCACTGGGGTGCACTAAGTTAATAGGTTAGTCCAAATATGATCAAAAGTGTATGGAAGTGTATAAATATCATAGCAATATCACCCAAAAGAGGCATGGAGCAAGCAGAAATTATAGATACGTTTTGGACGTATCAAGTTTCTAGGTGAAATTAGGGTTTTGGTTGATTTGTATCTTAAGGTGTTATTCTAGTACGAACTCTATGATAGATCGAACAGAAGGAATAGCTTCGTGCTATTTTACTATAGACTCTTGAATAGATCGATCAGAAAGAATAACTTTGAGGTGGTTTCGTACCCTACAATAATCTCTTCGTTTTTTCTCCGCTATTAGTGACTTTGGAGTGACTCTTTATTGCATGTTGAGGGATAATTATATGATCCAGTTATGTTATTATTGTTGAGAGAACTTCCACTAGTGAAAGTATGAAACCTAGGCCATGTTTCAAAGCATTGCAATACCGTTTGTGATCACTTTTATCATCAGTTACCTTGCTGTTTTTATATTTTCAGATTACAAAAACCTATATCTACCATCCATATTGCACTTGTATCACCATCTCTTCGCCGAACTAGTGCACCTATACAATTTACCATTGTACTGGGTGTGTTGGGGACAAAAGAGAATCTTTGTTATTTGGTTGCAGGGTTGTTTGAGAGAGACCATCTTCATCCTACGCCTCCCACGGATTGATAAACCTTAGGTCATCCACTTGAGGGAAATTTGCTACTGTCCTACAAACCTCTGCACTTGGAGGCCCAACAACGTCTACAAGAAGAAGGTTGCGTAGTAGACATCAAGCTCTTTTTTGGCACCGTTGCCGGGGAGGTGAGTGCTTGAAGGCATATCTTTAGATCTTGCAATCGAATCTTTTAGTTTCTTGTTTTATCATTAGTTTAGTTTATGAAAGGAAACTACAAAAAATGGAATTAAGGTTACCTCATATGTTTCATCTTTTTAATATCTTTCGTGAAAATAATGGGAAGGAAAATTGTGCTCAAGTACTAGTAGAGGAATTACATAGAATGCTTGGCACTAAAAACTTGAATGATGAGCATGATTGCAATGTTGTTAGTGTGAATTATTCAAATATCCATAGTACTAATGATGATTGCACTAGTCATGATGAAAATATCTCTTATAAGCATGTCGATTTTTGTGGAGTGCACAGAGTTTGCAAGTACGTATTGATAACCCACAAGTGTAAGGGATCAGTTGTAGCCTCTTTCAATAAGTAAGTGTGTCAAACTCAACGAGGAGCTAAAGGTAGAACAAATATTCCCTCAAGTTATATCGACCACCGATACAACTCTACGCACGCTTGACGTTTACTTTACCTAGAACAAGTATGAAACTAGAAGTACTTTGTGTTTTTTATGGGATAGGTTTGCAAGAATATAAAGAGCACGTTAATAAAACTAAGGGCTATTAAGATAAAGACACAACTAAATTAGTTTTAGTAGAGAGCTTTTTGTCACGAGAAAGTTATTTGTCCCTAGGCAATCGATAACTAGACCGGTAATCACTATTGCAATTTTATTTGAGGGAGAGGCATAAGCTAACATACTTTCTCTTATTGGATCATATGCACTTATGATTGGAACTCTAGCAAGCATACGCAACTACTAAAGATCATTAAGGTAAAACCCAACCATAGCATTAAAGTATCAAGTCCTCTTTATTCCCATACGCAAACAACCTACTTACCCGGGTCTGTGCTTCTGTCACTCACGCCACCCACCATAAGAAAATCATGAACATATTGCAAACCCTACAGCGGGGATCCCTCACGCTTGCGCGACATGGAGAGCACCATAGGACAGTGCCAATAATAAAACATGCAACTCAAACCAATCACGATCATCAATTAACCCATAGGACAAAACGGATCTACTCAAACATCATAGGATAGCCATACATTATTGGGAAATAATCTATAGAGTTGAGCACCATGTTTAAGTAGAGATTACAGCGGGTAGAAGAGGGGTTACACTGCTGCATAGATGGGGAAAGAGTTGGTGATGACGGCGGTGAAGTTGTTGGTGTAGATTGCGGTGATGATGATGGCCCCGACGGCACTCCGGTGCCACCGGAAGCGAGGGGGAGAGAGCCCCCATCATTCTTCTTCTTCCTTGACCTTCTCCCTAGATGGGAGAAGGGTTTCCCCTCTGGTTCATGGTCCCCATGGCGTGGGTGGCGCGAGAGCCCATCTGAGATTGGATCTATCTCTCTGTCTCTCTCTCTCTCTCTCTGTGTTTTTGCGTTCCTAGATTCTAGCCCTTTACCGTTTCTTATATTCCCGGAGATCCGTAACTCCGATTGGGCTGAATTTTGGACACAATTTTTATCCGGATATTAGCTTTCTTGCGGCGAAAGAAGGGCATCAACCGCCTTACGGAGTGGCCACGAGGGCCCAGGGTGCGCCTGCCCCCCTGGGCGCGCCCCTCACCCTCGTGGGCCACTCGGGCATCGTCTCACGTTGGTTTCGCTTCCCAAAATTCACATATATTCCAAAAAGATCTCCGCCCGTTTTTATCCCGTTTGGACTCCGTTTGATATGGATATTCTGCGAAACAAAAAACATGCAACAAACAGGAACTGACACTGGGCATTGGATCAATATGTTAGTCCCAAAAATAGTATAAAAAGTTGCCAAAAGTATATGAAAGTTGTAGAATATTGGCATGGAACAATAAAAAATTATAGATACGACGGAGACGTATCAGCATCCCCAAGCTTAATTCCTGCTTGTCCTCGAGTAGGTAAATGATAAAAAAGATAATTTTTGATGTGGAATGCTACCTAGCATAATCTTGATCATGTAGTCTAATCATGGCATGAATATTAAGAAACGAGTGATTCAAAGCAATAGTCTACCATTTGACATAAAAGAATTTAATACTCGGGCATCCCAACAAACAATCAAGTCTTTCAAAATATCAATGCTAAAGAACGGTATCCCTATAAAATCATATAGTCTTTTATGCTTCCCTTTTCTTAACACAAGGTACCCCTCATGCCCATCCCAGTGTCAGCCAATCAATTGTTTTCATACTTTACTTTTTCGAACTTTTCAACTCTTCACGCAATACATGAGCGTGAGCCATGGACATAGCACTATGGGTGGAATAGAAGGTGGTAGTAGACAAAAGTAGGGAGAAATTCTCACATCGACTAGGCGTATCAATGGGCTATGGAGATGCCCATCAATAGATATCAATATGAGTGAGTAGGGATTGCCATGTAACGGATGCACTAGAGCTATAAGTGTATTAAATCTCAAAAGGAAACTAGTGGGCATTTGAGGAAGCCCATCGTTGGAATATACAAGTCAAGTTCTATAACAAAAAATTCCCACTAGTATATGGAAGTGACAACATAGGAGACTCTCTATCATGAAGATCATGGTGCTACTTTGAAGCACAAGTGTGGAAAAAAGATAGTAGCATTGTCCCCTTTTTCTTTTCCCCTTTTTTTCTTCTTTTTATCTTTTTTTGGGCCTTCCTTTTTTTATTTGGCCTTTCTTTTTTTTTTGGCCTTTTTTTCTTTTGGCCTTTCTTTTTTTTCTTTTTTTTCAAGGGACAATGCTCTAATAATGATGATCATCACACTTTTATTTACTTACAACTCGATACTAGAACAAAAATATGACTCTATATGAATGCCTCCGGCGGTGTACCGGGATGTGCAATGATCTAGCGTAGCAATGACATAAAAAAACGGACAAGCCATGGAAACATCATGCTAGCTATCTTACGATCATGCAAGGCAATATGACAATGATGGTGAGTGTCATAATAAACGGAACGGTGGAGTTACATGGCAATATATATCGGAATGGCTATGGAAATGCCATAATAGGTAGGTATGGTGGCTGTTTTGAGGAAGGACATAAAGTGGTTTGATGCACCGACGAAAATTGCGCGGTACTAGAGTGGCTAGCAAGGTGGAAGGGTGACAGTGCGTATAATCCATGGACTCAACATTAGTCATAAAGAACTCACATACTTAGTACAAAAAATCTATTAGCCCTCGAAGCAAAAATACTATGACGCATGCTCCTAGGGGGGAGGTTGGTAGGAGTTAACCGTCGCGCGACCTCGACCTTCACGCAAATATAAACAATCAAAATACAATGCGCGCCAATTTGGTTACATAGTTAGGAGACCATACGTGCATGCTTCGGGAATCACAAACCTTAACACCAATATTATTACTAAACCACAATCATTCACTAGTACCTCCCACATATTAGTATCTCTATATCGCAAAACTATTGCAAGGAACCAAACATATCATATTCAGCGATCTAAAAGTTTATGTAGGATTTTATGACTAACCATGTGAATGACCAATTCCCATCAACTCTCTAAATAGATATAAGTGAAGCAAGAGAGTTTTAATTCTGTCTACAAAAGTTATGCCCACGCTCTAACAAATATAAGTGAAGAAAAATAGCATTCTACAAATGGCGGTTTTCTATGTGAGGAGAAACAGGGAATCCAAACTTCAAATGATATACGTGAAGCACATGAAGCATTCCATAAAGCCATACTCAAAAGATATCAGTGAAGTGCAAAGAGCATTCTATAAACCAACCAAGGATTATCTCATACCAGCATGGTGCATTTATTAAAAGAAAAATAAAAAAGCACACGACGCTCCAAGAGTTTACGCATATCATGTGAATGAAACGAATCCGAATACATACCGATACTTGTTGAAGAAAGATGGGATGCCTTCCGGGGCATCCCCAAGCTTAGACGCTTGAGTCTCCTTGAATATTTACTTGGGGTGTCTCGGGCATCCCCAAGCTTTAGCTCTTGCCTCTCCTCCTTCTCCTCATATCGAGACCTCCTCAATCTTCGAACACTTCATCCACACAAAACTTAACCGACCTTTTAGTGGCGGGGTTAGTGCATATGATCAATGAAATCCCGTCATGTACTGCTCTAACATTATTGTATAATAATTATAAACAAACATTACCCACTGTATGATATCACAATTCTATGGCCCCAAGTCAAGGAGGCTTCAACAAGAATTCAAACATATGCAAATAATGAAGCTATACCAGCAATCTGTGAAAACAGGACAGTCTGTAGTAATCTGAACATTAACCATACTTCTGTAACTCTAAAAATTCTGGCAAAATTAGGAACAATCAACAATTTGTATAGAAATACTTTGCAAAAAGTTTCAGACCCTTTCGACATTCCAGTAAAAAATGTAAAATCGTGCACTACAGCCAAAGTTTCTGTTTTTGCACCGCACAAACCAACAAGCAGTTTAATCATCCTAAAGGAAACTCTTGGCACATTATTTTTATAATACAATGGAATTGTACACGGGGATAATTATTTTTGTTGAAAAGTTTCTGTAATTCAAGATTTTCAAAGTTTCCATGGGCATGAACAAAGTTCAAGGAGCTCCCCCATTTCAACGTTGCTCGTCCTTCTTACTTTCACTTTTCTTTTTGAAAAAGTTTTAGGTTCCCTTCTTTATTTTTTTGTTTTTAAACTTTATAAAAGCACACAACAGAAATAAATGCCTCTCTAAAACTTCTGCGTTGTCCCCCTGGCAGCGCTTTCTTTAAAGCCATTAAGCTAGGCATATAGTGCTCAAGTAATGGACCCACCCGGATTCCAAGGTATATCAAAGCCAAATTTAATTTACAATGCTTTGGCATTTAGTAGTGAGCACAAAGTGATATGTGTCATGCAAAAACGAAGTCTAACTCTCTTCCTATGCATAGGCAGGTCATACAAGAACAATTCATGCACATCAAGTAAATGCCAATGCATAGTATAAGCAGTTTCTTGCAATTTTATCGTGTTGGAAACATAGAGAGGCGGAGATATAGTTCCTCTCTCAGAATAATTGCAAGTAGGAGCAGCAAGCACATGCATATTATATTCATCAAATGCATCATGTGCAACGGAAAAAAGGCAACCCATCAATATAATCCTTAATAAATCCAAACTTCTCCAATATAGTGTAGTTTGGAGAATTCAAAAAGATAATAGGACTATCATGTGTGGGTGCAATAGCAACTATCTCGTGTTTAACATAAGGAACTATACCAAGTTCATCTCCATAATCATAATTCATATTAGCATCTTGGCCACAAGCATAACAAGCATCAATTTCTTCTAAAAGGGATATTTCAAACGAATCCAAAGGATCATAGCAAGCATCATAACATTCATCTTTCGGTAAGCACGAAGGGAAATTAAGCAATGTATGGGATAAAGAGTTACTCTCATTAGAAGGTGAGCACGGGTGATCAATCCGCTCTTCCTCCTTTTGTTCTTAGCTCTCCTCCTCATCTTTTTCATCCAATTAGCTCACAATGTCATCAATTTCTTCTTCCATGGATTCCTGCAAAATATTAGTCTCTTCTTGGACAACGGAGACCTTCTCAATAAACGCATCAATATTAGCATTGTTCATAATTCTCATAACAATATTTCAATATAGCAAAAATTTCAGGCCTATAAACATCATCATCAAAAGCTTCATAACTTTTAAACATAGATTCAATTTCATAAGCACCCATAAAAGCAACAAATTCTTCTATTTGTTCAACATCATAGTAATCATATATACCATTAGCATAAGATGATAAGGTTTCATTATCATTAAATTTGCATGAAAAGGGAAGGTGTGGAGCCTTCATCCTAGAGCAACAAGTATAATCATATCTCAAGCATAGTTGCCGAGCATACCAATGCAACATATGAATTTGATCCCATAATAGTTTCCCTTTTTGTGTCAAGCAATAATACCTAAAGTATTCACGTTGATCCAACGTTACTCCCATTATATAGTTGAATGGGGTTTTCTTAGGATTATCAAAGTAGTACATAATATCTTTCACATAATGAGCATCGAGGGTTTTAGGAGGTTCCCCATCTCCATGAGTAGCAAGTACACCTAATTTTTTAGGTATTTCGTGTTCCATATCCATAACTAAAGATAGAGAACAACTTAGAACAGCAAATAAAATCTACTAAGTGATAAAGCAAACAAGCACACACACGAGAATATTCACCCCACGCTATTGCTCCCCGGCAACGGCGCCAGAAAAAGGTCTTGATAACCCAAAAGTGTAGGAGATCAGTTGTAGCCTCTTTCGATAAGTAAGGGTGTCGAACCCAACGAGGATCTAAAGGTAGAACAAATATTCCCTCAAGTTATATCGACCACCGATACAACTCTATGCACGCTTGACGTTTACTTTACCTAGAACAAGTGTGAAACTAGAAGTACTTTGTGGTTTTTGTGGGATAGTTTTGCAAGAATATAAAGAGCACGTTAATAAAACTAGGGGCTGTTAAGATAAAGACACAACTAAATTAGTTTTAGTAGAGAGCTTTTTGTCACGAGAAAGTTATTTGTCCCAAGGCAATCGATAACTAGACCGGTAATCACTATTGCAATTTCATTTGAGGGAGAGGCATAAGCTAACATACTTTCTCTTCTTGGAGCATATGCACTTATGATTGGAACTCTAGCAAGCATCCGCAACTACTAAAGATCATTAAGGTAAAATGCAACCATAGCATTAAATTATCAAGTCCTCTTTATTCCCATACGCAAACAACATACTTACTCGGGTCTGTGCTTCTGTCACTCACGCCACCCACCATAAGCAAATCATGAACATATTGCAAACCCTACAACGGGGATCCCTCACGCATGCGCGACACGGAGAGACCATAGGACAACACCAATAATAAAACATGGAACTCAAACCAATCACGATCATCAATTAACCCATAGGACAAAACGGATCTACTCAAACATCATAGGATAGCCATACATCATTGGGAAATAATATATAGCGTTGAGCACCATGTTTAAGTAGAGATTACAGTGGGTAGAAGAGGGGTTAGACCGCTGCATAGAGGGGGGAAGAGTTGGTGATGACGGCGGTGAAGTTGTTGGTGTAGATTGCGGTGATGATGATGGCCCCGACGGTACTCCGGTGCCACCGGAAACAAGGGGAGAGAGCCCCCCTCCTTCTTCTTCTTCCTTGACCTTCTCCCTAGATGGGAGAAGGATTTCCCCTCTGGTCCTTGGTCTCCATGGCGTGGGAGGGGCGAGAGCCCCTCCGAGATTGGATATGTCTCTCTGTCTCTCTCTATTTTTGCGTTCCCAGATTTTGGCCCTTCACCGTTTCTTATATTCCCGAAGATCCGTAACTCCGATTGGGCTGAATTTTGGGCACAATTTTTATCCGGATATTGGCTTTCTTGTGGCTAAAGAAGGACATCAACTGCCTTACGGAGTGTCCACGAGGGCCCAGGGCGCGCCTCCCCCGGGCACGCTCCTCACCCTCGTGGGCCACTTGGGCATCATCTCACGTTGGTTTCTCTTCCCAAAATTCACATATATTCCAAAAAAATCTCCGTCCGTTTTTATCCCGTTTGGACTCCGTTTGATATGGATATTCCGCGAAACAAAAAAACATGCAACAAACAGGAACTGGCACTGGGCACTGGGATCAATATGTTAGTCCCAAATATAGTGTAAAAAGTTGCCAAAAGTATATGAAAGTTGTAGAATATTGGCATGGAACAATCAAAATTTATAGATACGACGGAGACGTATCACGTACCAAATAGGGAAGATAGGTTTTGCAAGAGACATAAGTATTTAGAAACTAAATGGTTGCAAGAAAGGCTAGATGATTGTGCTAAAAATTTAAATTTTCTTAGCCGTACTTGTGAACTTTACAATGAACGTGGTCATTTAATTCTCCAATGCAAATTGTTTCATGATCAAATCGTGTCCAAAAATTGTGATGACTTGATTTCCCTTGCACATCATAATGAACTTAGCTTGCTTTTGGGTTATGAAGAAATCAAACCTAGAACTAAGAATCTTGCAAGATTTGCCCTTGATAAACTTCATGATTTTGATCTTGAGGAAATTTATATATATTGTGGGGTGAATTGCATTGAAAATCCTTATATTGCAAATTACCTAATGACAAGAAAACAAATAGGAGATGAAGAGAATACTAATGAAAGGGAAGATATTTCCCAATATCCTTCTATTCTTTCTTATGATGAATCAGATAATGAGGAGGAGCCTTCTATTCAGCCCATCTCATTAATAAGGAGCTCCAAAAAGAGCATTAAATCCATACATGATGTGAAGAAGAAAAATAAAATATGGAGAAGCAAAGATAAAAAGGTATCCCTTCCAAATGATGTTGCTCCTATTACTCATTGTGATGATGATAATTGCTATACTATCGGTGCTATCCATACGATTAATGATGAGAGTGATTATGCTTACGATATGAAAAGGCCCAAGATTGGGGATGCTATGTTTGATGAGAATGATATATTTGAGAATTTATTTGCTGCAATTAATTTTTGTCCCAAGCTTGGGGAGGCTACGTTTGATGAAGATGATATTTTTAGTCCCCCAAGTTTTGGTGAGCGAATTTATTATGATGAAAGCGTGCCTCCTACTTATGATGATTATTGTGATGACAAAAAAGTAGTGATGATTATATTTATCAAACTTGTCATGATTATGATTACCCTTTTTCTGAACATTACTCTTTTAATGTGGAAACAATCTATAGTATTCAAGTCTCTTATGATACTCCCACTATTACGAATGAGAAGAATTTTGCTTATGTGGAGTGTAATAAAATTTATATGCTTGGGGATCATGACAAGAATGCTTTATGTGATAGTTATATTGTTGAATTTATTCATGGTTCTACTGAAAATTATTATGAGAGAGGATCATATGCTTGTAGGAATTGCAATAATATCAAGTTTCCTCTCTATGTGCTTGAAGTTTTGAAGCTATGCTTGTTTTGCTTTCCTATGCTAGTTGATTATTGCTCCCATAAGTTGTTTGCTCACAAAATCCCTATGCATAGGAAGTGGGTTGGACTTAAATGTGCTAGTCATATTCTTCATGATGCTCCCTTTATGTTTCAATTCTTATCTTTTATGCGGGCATCATTGAAATCATTGTGCCTAGCTAGGGGCATTAAACGAAAGCGCTTGTTGGGAGGCAACCCAATTTTATTTTCTTTGCTTTTGCTTATGTTTAGAAATAAATATTTCATCTAGCTTCTGTTTAGATGTGGTTTTGTGTTTTAATTAGTGTTTGTGCCAAGTAGAACCTTTGGGTAGACTTGTGTGAAGTTTATGCGATCATGCTGTAAAAAACAGAAACTTTAGCGCTCACGAGATTGGCTACCATTTTTTTTACTGGAGAGTGCTTTTTAGTTGATTCTTATTGAAGATGATTAATAGACAAATTCCTCACGTCCACCAATTTATTTCAGAATTTTTAGACTTACAGAAGTATTCGAAAGTTACAGATTGCTATTGACTGTTCTGTTTTTGACAGATTCTGATTTCTATGTGTTGTTTGCTTATTTTGATGAATCTATGAGTAGTATCGGAGGGTATGAACCATGTATAAGTTGGAATATATTAGATATTACACCAATGTGAATTTATAATGAGTTCACAACAGTACCTAAGTGGTGGTTTTATTTTCTTATACTAACGGAGCTCACGAGTCTTCTGTTGAGTTTTGTGTTGTGAAGTTTTCAAGTTTTGGGTAAAGATTCGATGGACTATGGAATAAGGAGTGGCAAGAGCCTAAGCTTGGGGATGCCCAAGGCACCCCAATGTAAAATTCAAGGACAACCAAGAGCCTAAGCTTGGGGATGCCCCGGGAAGGCATCCCCTCTTTCGTCTTCGTCTATCGGTAACTTTACTCGATGCTATATTTTTATTCACCACATGATATGTGTTTTGCTTGGAGCGTCATTTTGTTTTATTTTGTTTTGCTTGCTGTTTGAATAATATCCCAAGATATGAAATTCTTAAATGTTAGAGAGTCTTCACATATTTACATAATTATTCAACTACTCATTGATCTTCACTCATATCATTTGTAGTAGTTTGTCATTTGCTCTAGTGTTTCACTTATATCTTTTAGAGCACGACGGTGGTTTTATTTTGAAGAAATAGATGAACTCTCATGCTTCACTTACATTATTTTGAGAGTCTCTTAGAACAACATGGTAATGAGCTTGGGTTATGAATTTAGTCTTAAATATGATGGGCATCCAAGAGGGATATAATAAAAACTTTCATATAAAGTGCGTTGAATACTATGAGAAGTTTGATACTTGATGATTGTTTTTAGATATGAGGATAGTGATATTAGAGTCATGCTAGTGGAGTAATTGTGAATTTGAGAAACACCGGTGTTAAAGTTTGTGATTCCCGTAGCATGCACGTATGGTGAACCTTTATGTGATGAAGTTGGAGCATGATTTATTTATTGAGTGTCATCCTTTGTGTGGAGGTCGGGATTGCACGATGGTTAACTCCTACCAACCCTTCCCCTAGGAGCATGCGTTATATACTTTGTTTTGATGACTTGTAGATTTTTTCAATAAGTATATGAATTCTTTATGACTAATGTTGAGTCCATGGATTATACGCACTCTCACCCTTCCACCATTGCTAGCCTCTCTTGTACCGTGCAACTTTCGCCGGTACCATACACCCACCATATACCTTCCTCAAAACAGCCACCATACCTACCTATCATGGCATTTCTATAGCCATTCCGAGATATATTGCCATGCAACTTTCCACCGTTCCGTTCATATGACACGCTTCATCAGTGTCATATTGCCATGCATGATCATGTAGTTGACATCGTATTTCTGGCAAAGCCACCATCCACAATTCATTCATACATGTAACTCTTGATTCATTGCACATCCTGGTACACCACCGGAGGCATTCACATAGAGTCATATTTTGTTCTAGCTTCGAGTTGTAATCTTTGAGTTGTAAGTAAATAAAAGTGTGATGATCTTCATTATTAGAGCATTGTCCCGTGGGAGGAAACAAAAAAAAAGAGAGAGAAAGGCCAAATAAAATAAGGGAGATGGACAAAAAAGAGAGGGGGGTTAAAAAAAAAAAAAAAGAAAAGCCCGTCCAAAAAAATGAGAGAAAAAGAGAGAAGGGACAATGCTACTATCCTTTTCCACACTTGTGCTTCAAAGTAGAACCATGATCTTCATGATAGAGAGTCTCTTGTTTTGTCACTTTCATACTCTAGTGGGAATTTTCATTATAGAACTTGGCTTGTATATTCCAATGATGGGCTTCCTCAAATGCCCTAGGTCTTCGTGAGCAAGCAAGTTGGATGCACACCCACTTAGTTTCTTTTGTTGAGCTTGCATACACTTATAGCTCTAGTGCATCCGTTGCATGGCAATGCCTACTCACTCACATTGATATCTACTGATGGGCATCTCCATAGCCAATTGATATGCCTAGTTGATGTGAGACTATTTTCCTCTTTTTGTCTTCTCCACAACCACCACTCTATTCCACACAGTGCTATATCCATGGCTCACGCTCATGTATTGCGTGAAAGTTGAAAGGTTTGAAAAAAAATAAAGTGTGAAACAATTGCTTGGCTGAAACCGGGGTTGTGCATGATTGAAATATTTTGTGTGATGAAGATAGAGCATAGCCAGACTATATGATTTTGTAGGGATAACTTTCTTTGGCCATGTTATTTTGAGAAGACATGATTGCTTTGTTAGTATGCTTGAAGTATTATTATTATTATGGTAATATAAACTTTTGTCTTGAATCTTTCGGATCCGAACATTCATGACACAATAAAAAAAATCACATTGAGAATTATGTTAGGTAGCATTCCACATCAAAAATTCTTTTTTATCATTCACCTACTCGAGGACGAGCAAGAATTAAGCTTGGGGATGCTTGATACGTCTCCAACGTATCCATACTTTTTGATTGTTCCATGCTATTATATTACCCTTCTAGGATGTTTTATGGGCTTTTATATACACTTTTATATGATTTTTGGGACTAACCTATTAACCCAGAGCCCAGTGCCAGTTGTAGTTTTCCCCTTGATTTTGAGTATCGTAGAAAAGGAATATCAAACGGAGCCCAATTGACCTGAAACTCAACGGATGACGTTTCTGAACCAGAAGAAGACCACAGAGTACCAGAGGAGGGCCAAAAGGTCCACGGGCTACCCACGAGGGTGGGGGCGTGCCCCCTGCCTCGTGGATAGCCCGGAGACCCCCTTTACTTGTTCCCGACTCCAACACCCCCTATATATACAGAAACCTCCGGAAAATAACCTAGATCGGGAGTTTCGTCGGCGAAAGCCTTTGTTTCCCCCAAAAACCAATCTAGACCCGTTCCGGCACCCTGTCGGAGGGGGAATCCCTCTCTGGTGGCCATCTTCATCATCCCGACGCTCTCCATGATGAGGAGGGAGTAGTTAACTCTCTCTCTCTCTCTCGTGTTCTTGAGATGGCACGATCTTGATGTATCGCGAGCATTGCTATTATAGTTGGATCTTATGATGTTTATCCCCCTCTACTCTCTTGTGATGAATTGGATTTTCCCTTTTAAGTTATCTTATCGGATTGAGTCTTTAAGGATTTGAGAACACTTGATGTATGTCTTGCATGTGCTTATCTGTGGTGACAATGGGATATCACGTGATCTACTTGATGTATGTTTTGGTGATCAACTTGCGGGTTCAGTGACCTTGTGAACTTATGCATAGGGGTTGGCACACGTTTTCGTCTTGACTCTCTGGTAGAAACTTTGGGGCACTCTTTGAAGTTCTTTGTGTTGGTTGAATCCTTTCTTTCAAATTGTTCAATCTCTCAACGTATCCCTTATTCTTCTTGTCTAACGAAGTGTTTCCAACTTCGTTCATCTCCGTTGTATCCTTTCTTTCAAATTGTTCAATCTCTCAGGTTCTTTGGTTTCACCCTTTTGTTCTCTAAGAACTTTGTTCTTCCTTTTATCTTCCGTCTCGTTCCTAAGATCTCGGGACGAGATCTCTTGTTAGTAGGGGAGTGTTGTGACACCCCGAGACCGGCGCGCCAGGTGTCAGCTAGTTATTCATCGTCGTTGCCATGTCATCTGCTTGCGTGTTGCATCTTGCCATGTCATCATGTGTGTTGCATCATCATGTTTTCAAATCTTGCATCCGCCCGAGTCCCCTCGTCCTTTCCGTTGTCCGTTCTGAGCCAAGACACACTCGCAAGCGCCCGCAGCACCTCAGAATATTTATTTTATGAGTGGCCGGAAAACGTTCTCGGAATGGGTTGAAACTTGGCGTGTGGTCTTATTATAGCATAGGTAGACCGCCTGTCAAGTTTCGTCGCATTCGGAGTGCGTTTGATAGCCCAACGGTTAACCGTGTTAATCGCCGGAAGCCTTTCTCTTTTGGCCCAGCACCCCTTTCACACAGCCCACCAAGCCCATTCTAACCCCTCCATGCTCTTGGCCGTTCGATCACGATCGCGTGGCCGCGAACCGCTCCTCATTTGGACACTCCTAGCTCCCTATGCCTATATAAATAACCTCCCCCTCCATTTTTCGCGGTGCAAACCCTAACCTCCTCCTGCTCCGCGCGCCGGACATGTCCACCCCGCCGGTGGACATGTCCAACCGCCCCCGCGCCAACCAGACACCAACACGTGGCACACCGCGCCCCACATCACCGCCGGCCCGCGGAGCCCATCCGGGGCCCGCGCGGGCCCGAACCGTCTCCGCCGCCTCGCCCGTTCACGTGCTGCTCCCCGCCACCTCCGGCGGCTTCCGCCGCCGTGCCCGCGCGCAGGTCCGCCGGACTTGCCTCCTCCGGCCTCCGCTAGTCCGCCCCGCCGCCTGTTCTTCGTCGCCGCCACCGTCTCCTCCATGGGCGCCGCCGCCCGGAGCTCTTCGTCATCGCCGATCCAGCCTCTGGCCGGATCCAGACCCGGCGCCCCCGGATCCACCCGTTCCCGCGCCGTCAAACCCCCTCCGCGCCGCCGCCGCGCCGGAGGTCCGGCCGCCGTCATTCCTCGCCTCGGCCTCGTCGGGGTTGAGGAGGAACCCTTCCTCCCCTGGGCAGCCAGCCTCCAGGCTCCTCTCCGCGGGGCCAGGCCGAAGCCACGGAGGCCCAGCTCCTCGCCGCATGGTCCTCGCCTAGGCCCCAGCCGGCCTCCACCAACCCCCCCCCCCCCCACGGCCTGCCTCGCCTTCCCCTCCATCCGGCCCAAGAGGCCCAGTGGTGAGCCCACTATCTCTCGCCCGCGCGTAGTTTAGCTATCTGTCGCTCGTTTTCCTCTGTATTTTTTGGCTAAGTCCTTTTTCTGTCAGTATTTTGTTGCATGTTTGCATGGCTCTAACTTTTTGTATGGTAGTCCAATTTGAGTGTATGATATGTCAAAATGATCTTTGTGATATGCTCTACACTTTGTTCCATTGTGCCATGCTTGTTTGACTTAATCTAGATGCTCTAATCTCTGTTGCAAGAGTGCTACTTGTTATAAACTGATGTTACTTGTTATTTTGTTGCCATGTTTGAGATATGATAACTTGGTGCATGTTTATCCAAATGATGCATATGATATGTCAAAATGTTCATTATGAAGTGTACTACATGATGGTTTCTGTAGCATGCTTGTTTGAGTCCATATTGCCATGTTAATCTCTGTTGCAAAAGTGCATTTGGCTGTTAAGTTCTGAAACTTGTTATGAGATGCTGATTTCAATTGCTCTTTGCTGTTTGTCTTCATGCCACATGTCTAGATGTTTTAGAAGCACAATTATATGGTCTTTGTTGTGGTGCTTTTAACTTTCCATGATATGCCGTGAGGTGTCAAATAAAAGCTTGTGAACATGCCATGTTGTTATTGCTGTTTTATACTTAGTGAAGAAACTGCTAAGTCTGGAATCTGTTATAACCTGATGCTATGTTTGCTTGATGCCCTAGTCAAATCCATGCTTGTTTTGGAGTGGACATTGATCATTCCTTGTTGTACATGTTGTTGTCTATCCATTCATGCCCTTACTTGCTCATATGACCTGCTGTAGCTTATTTATTTCTTGCTCTCAAGTTGCTATAAATTATACTTGTCAGGTTTTTATCAGCATGATCAATTTGGTGTAGCTTGTTGCTATTGATCCATGCCTCCTATGGAGATGCTCCAATGGAGTTGTTTGCTGTAGGATATGTCTACTACATGTCCATGCTCTTTATGTTCTTATTAGAGTTGATATGCTTGTTGTTTTGTGCCTCCGAAGGCAGCATCCTGATGATGTTTTTGCCTTCCCAGATTTTGGCTAAGTCTGTATAATTTTATTGCAACTTGCCATGCTAGTTTAAATGTGTTCCAGCAAGCTTTTGAGTGTGTTATAAGTTCATACTTGTTAAGTAACATGTCTACTTCACATCCATGCTTCTTGTTATCATGTTCGGGTGCTTTAGTATATATTTACCTTGCTCCAAAGTTGCTATGTGGCTGTTAACTTCAGCTTGTTGTTATATCTTGTTTCATGTGTATCTTTTAGCCCGTTGCTCCGTTTTGGGTGTGCCTTATATGAAACTTGTGTGATTTTGCATGTAGAATCATAATATCATATTGTTTTCATGTTTGGAGTGTGTTTGCTTGATGTTTGGGTGCATCTTGCACCGTTGACTTGTTTGACTTGTTTTGCTCATATCTTCTAGGCCGTAGCTCCGAATTAAACAAACTTTATATGAAACTTGACTAGAATCTCGTGTAGATCACCATGGTGCATTTTAACCTTGCTGTTTAACAACTTGAACATAAGGTTTGTTCAGATCTGGACTAATTTCAAATTATGCATATGAGGACTTAACGGATTTGTTATGTGTTGATTCCGGCCTCATTTAAACTTGTTGGCTTGTGTTGTTCTTGTGTGCTTCCTACCTTGCCATGTATTGCATCCTATATAGACTTGTCTTGCATCCTACTTGGTTGAGCATATTGTCATGTTCTTGTGTTGTGTGTTTACCGTATTGCTTGCTTCTTCTCGTTAGTGCTTGTTCCGTTGCGATCGTGAGGATTCGTTCGTCTACATGTGGTTCGTCTTCAAGACTTCTTCTCCATCTTCTTCATGGATCCGTTCTTCTTCCTTGCGGGATCTCAGGCAAGATGACCATCACCTTGGATACCTTTAGTATCATTGCCATGCTTAGTGTCTCGATGCTATCGTTATATGTCGCGCTACCCATCATTATTGGCAGCTGATACGTCCCAAACGTATCTATATTTTCTGCTTGCTCCATGCATGTTTTGGGTGATATTGCTATGCTTTTGATACACTTTCATACACTTTTGATCATATTTGGATTAACCTATTAACTCAGTGCACCCCAGTGCCAGTTTCTGTTTTCTGCTGTTTTTGTATTTCAGGTTTTCCCATTACTTAAATTGCCAGAAAAATTCCGGGAAAAATATATAAAAAATCAGCGCTCCAGAAGCTTCCATGTGCCAGAAGTGGGGCCAGAGGGGCCCCAGGCGCCCTGATGGCGCGGCCCCACCACTGGCCGCGCCGGGGGGCCGCCTGGGGGGCTCCCACCTCCTCTGGTGCCCTACTTGGCCTCCTATTTATTCTCCCGTCGCGGAAACCCTGATTCCAGAACCATTTTCTCCAGAAGCAATTCCGATCTCCGCCGCCATCGCCACCAAGTTTCGGGGGACCAGAATTCCTGTGCCGGCATCCTGCCGGGACGGGGAAGTGCCCCCGGATTCATCTCCATCGACGTTGCTTCCTCCCTCCATGATGCGGGAGTAGTTCCTCCTCGGGGCTGAGGTTTCTACAAGTAGCTATGTGGTCAATTCTCTCTTCCATGATGTGATCTTCGTTGTGATCATAGGCTATGTTAATCTAGAGTGATCCCATGATATTTCCCCTTCCTCTATGTATTGGATTGATGTACTCACTTGTCTTTATCTAGTATAATCCCCGAGACCAAGGTGACAGCGGTCTATTGGACATGGATTAGAAGAATATTTTCATGAGTGATTTCCTCTTTTGTGTGTTGATTGAAGATTGAGAGTTTCTTGGTGCTTGTCTTTGACTATCCTTGAGATATGTTGTGGTGATTGTGGTACTCTCTTTGGATGGCCGCGGTGACATTGGGAAATACATAGATTGAGAACTACGAACTTTGAGGTGTGCTTTTGTAGCCCTACATAATTCTCGCCCTCTCTTGACCACAAAGGAATGACCTTCGAGTGCATCTCCATTGCATGTTTTATGGGAAATATCATGTGATTAGACTATGTTAATGTTGTTGGGAGTTGCCACTAGTGAAAGTATGAAGCCTAGGCCTTGTTTCCACCATTGCAATACCATTTGTGCTCACGTTTACCACTTGTTTGCTTGCTGCACTTTTTATTACAGATTTATATTACTTTGCTTTGCCACTCCTATCATCCATATTTTACCATCTCTTCGCCGAACTAGTGCACCTAAACAACTCCTAGTTGTATTAGGTGTGTTGGGGACACAAGAGACTTCTTGTATCTTAGTTGCAGGGTTGCTTGAGAGAGACCATCTTCAACCTCTACTTCCCTGAGTTCGATAAACCTTAGGTCATCCACTTGAGGGAAATTGCTACTGTCCTACAAACCTCTGCGCTTGGAGGCCCAACATAGTCTACAAGAATAGAAGCGTGTGTAGACATCAAGCTATTTCTGGCGCCGTTGCCGGGGATGTAAGTGTTTGAAGGTATATCTTTAGATCTTGCAATTAAATTTTTTCGTTTCTTGTTTTTAGTTTCACTAGTTATGTTTATGGAAAACCGCACTCTTAGTTCGTTGCTTGGGGAAGGCCGCTTTACCACACCCGTGGTAGAGAAGTCTCCTCCACCTACTGAATGTATTCCGTTCCAAATACCACTTGGGATAATTGAAATAATTAGGAATGATTGTTATGATGGGACATTCAATCCTAGTATTCATTTGTTGAAACTTACAGAACTTTGTGAGTTGTTTAAGATTTCAGGTTGACAAGAGATGGAGTCATGAGGAAATTATTTGCCTTGTCACTGAAAGGAAAAGCATTGGAATGGTATAGGCTACTAGATGACTCTCACCTGCTGGATTGGGAAGAGATCCAGTCTCTCTTTTACTCCAAGTTTTATCCTCTTCATGAAGTCCATGAGAATATGAATTATGTTTATAATTTCTATCCTCATGACGGAGAGAGCATAGCTCAAGCTTGGGGGAGACTGAAAACGTTAATGCTAAAATGTCCTAACCATGGGCTCCCCAAAGATATGATTATTACTAATTTCTATGCGAGGCTCTCTCGACAGGATAAAGATTTGCTCGATGCTTCCTCTATGGGTTCTTTCACAAACGAAAAGATTGATGCTAAATGGGAACTCCTTGAAAGAATTCAACGCAACACTGAAGATTGGGAGATCGACAAAGGTAAAGAGTCAGGTATAATTTATGAGTATGATTGCATTAAGTCCTTTGTTGAAACTACAAGTTTTAATAAGTTTAGTGCTAAGTTTGGGCTTGATTCTCAACTCCTTATTGATTTCCTCAAATCTTTTGCTTCACATCTTAATATGCCTAAGGAGGATTGGATCAAGCATCATGAACCTTTTAAAGAGATTTGCAAAGAAAATGAAATTGTTCATGATGATTGCAACATGCATGATCCAATTCCTAAAAATGAAGTTTTATATAAGCATGTTAATTTTTGTGGAGTGGATAGACCTTGTGAAAGGCCTATGATTGAAGAAGAGAAGTATTGTAAGCAACATAAGCATGAAAGAACAATAACTTGGGTCAAATATTTAAATGAAATTGCTAGAGAATTGTGTGACCTTTATCCTTTTACTTGTGAACTTTGCTGTATAGAGGGTCACTTTAATTTTCAATGCATGCACTTTCAAAACATAACTGTTAACCAGTTGTGTGATAACATGATCACCCCTGATCTTTATGATGAGCTTATGTTATTTTTGATGTGTGGAGAGTTATCAGAAAAGACTTCTTGGCTAGATGTTAATGCCATAGGAATAAAAAACACTTTGCAAAATTGCCATCTCTATTGTGTTGTTAATTGCCATAAAAATGATTACATAAGTAAGATTAGAAAGGAGGGAACTTTACCAAAGTATAAAAATGTCTCTTATATTTCTGCTAATAAAAAGGAGAGTTTCTCCCAAGTTTCCCCTATTGTTTCTAATGATAAACCAGGATATGTGGAGAAGCTTCATCTCCAACCACTCCCCCCTAAGGTGAAGAAGAAGAAAAAGAAGAGGAGGAGGAAGAGGAGCAAGAAGTAAGAAGAATGGGTATCAACCTGGCCTGAGCATATTCCTCCCATCAACTTTTATCCTAACGGTTGTAAGTTTAAAGAAGAAGGTGAAGTTTATTGCCTTAATTATCATCTTGATGATACGTCCGTAGGTACTATTGAAGATGATTTTGATTATGATATGCATGTTACTTATTGTGATTTGGAAAACGATGATAATGCTACTTATGATCTTGAAAATCTTTTTGGTACCAACTTTGAAAGTGATGATATGGAAAGCTCTAAGCTTGGGGATGATAGGATTGCAAATCCTTTACCCACTAGTGATGTGATAATTGATAATGCTTTTGCTAGTAAGAATAAAGACAACATGTTTACAAATATAGTTGCTAGCAATGATAATGCTCTTCTCTACTATGATGATGTTATAACTCCAATCTATAGTGTTCAAGTTGTTTATGATAGTCATACTCCCACTATTACCAATGAGAAAGATTATGCTTATGTGGAGAGTAAGAGTACCTTTTTGCATGTGGATCATGGTAACAATGATTTATGTGATGCTTATATTGTTGAGTTTATTCGTGATCCCACTGAAAATTATTATGAGAAGGGAACATATGCTTATAGATATTTCAATAATATCAAGTTCCCTCTCTTTATGTTGAAGGTTTTGAAGCTGCACTTGTTTTGTCTTCCTATGCTTTTTGCTTTGTGCTTCAATGAATTATTCTATTGCAATATTCATATGCATTGGAAGCATGTTAGGCTTAAATGTGTTTGGTATTTGCTTCTTGATGCTCTCTTTTATTCTTCAACTCTTATTCCTACGAGAGCATCATTAAAGTCTTAAGCCTATCTTTATGGCTATAAAGAAAGAGCTCTAGGGAGACAACCCTTGTTATCTTTGCTTTAAGTTTGTTCTTTCAGTTTTTACTGGTCTTGATGTTTGTTACTACTGTATCATCATCATTGTATCTTTATTTTTCAGCTTTGTGCCAATTTTAGCCTCTGATTGCAAGAAAGTTCAAAAGTTCTGACATGCTGTCCAGAAAACAGATTATGTCCTTGGAAAGAAAAATTCGAATAAAATCACGAGATCATCTTTTTGATCTGAATTTTTTTGACAGCATGCTCTATACAATTGGCTTTCGAGCGTCCGTTCCGAGTTTTTTGATTTGAGTTGCAGAAGTACCCCAAAAAAATTATTTACTACCTGCTGGTCTGTTTTTCACAGATTCTGCCCTGTTTTGCCTTTTCTTCGTTTTGCAGACCTTAAGCTTGCTTTTTCTTTGCAAAAACTTTTTGGCGATCTTGAGAAACAGTAGACCTTCAAGAATATCTTTCTTTCCAGTAGAGAAAAAATATTTTATTGTGGGTACTAACCTCTCTAATCAGATTATGATGAGTTATGTATGAAGGGAGTTTTCAAGTGTGCGAGGGAAGATGATAAAAGAAGATTCAGGAGTGTCAAACGCTCAAGCTTGGGGATGCCCCCATGCACCCCCAAGAAATATCCAAGGAGACTCAAGCATCTAAGCTTGGGGATGCCCCCGTACATCCCCTTCTCCATCAACAATTATCAGTTCGTCCTTCGTTCCACTATATTTTTATCACTTCATACGTTATGTGCTATGCTTGGAGCGTCTTGCTCTTTTCTTTTTAGTTTATTTGGTTTTACTTACTGTTCTTAACAAGTTGGATCCTAGCCTTCATTGTTTGGGAGAGAAACACGCTCCATTCCACTGTAGAACACAACATAGGCTTGCATGCGTATCTTCTTGTGTGTGTTCTTTATCTTTTCATAGCTGCTGTCATGCTTAGCTCTTAGTTTTCATGCTTATCTTTTTAAGAGCTTTTGTTTAGGTTGTTGCTTCTGGAACTCTCTTGAGTTATCATGCTAATCTTGTTAAGAGAGTTGGCTTCTGTGGCACTAGTTGATATGTCTATGATAAAAATGCTATGTGCAAAATGGTGCTTAGTAGTTCATGTTTTCTTATGGTTAGTCTCAAATAGCTGGGGGTTCTTAATGTGTTATTGAAGTACCAGCATGATTTGTTTGCCTATGATGTGGTATGGTTTAGTGATATCTTCCTCCAAGAATTTATTTTGATTGACTTGGCATATGCTCACGCATATTTAAGACTGTAAAGAAAGTCTATCAAGCCTTGATGATCTTTAATTTCTGAGTAGTGATATAACTTCCATGCCCGATTCAATGTTGCTTTGTCGCTCTGCATGATTATGGCCGTCATTGCTCTCTTAGTTGGTCGCTCCCAGTCTTTTGCTAGCCTTCACCTGTACTAAGCGGTCTGACTGCTTGTGCATCCAAAATCCTTGAAACCAGTTATGCCATATGAGTCCACCATACCTTCCTATATATGGTATTTACTTGCCATTCCTAATGAAGACTTTCTTGTACCATCTCAAAATTATTCAAAAGCATTTCTCTTTTGTGCCTCTGTTTTAGCTCATGAGGAAGTAGTAGGCAATTCATGATCTTCTTATGTTGGACAAATTTTACCCCGGGATTGCATGTCTAATCTGCAAACCCCTAATACGAGGAGGGACTGGCATGAGTGCGCCCAGCTCACAAAAGATAATAGCAACAAACAAACCCTCCTTCACGCTTTGTTCATGAGAAATCAGGAAACTCTGGCAATGATAAACAAAGGAGATTAAGGGGATGTGATCGTCCCCACGTGGGAGCCGTTCCTCGAAACTTGTCCAGCATAAGAAGTAATTGGGTTATCTACTAGCATTCGTTGACGAATTATGCACCTCCCAAAAGCTTTTTATCTCTGTTTTTAAAACCACGAGCTCTGGTACTTGTTTAGTCTTTGCTTCCAGCCACGGGCTTTCAACCTTGCCATCAAAATCCACGGTTCGAGAGTCTCCACCTTCTTTCTTCAAAGCACCAACTATTGAGAGCATGATTGTCATTCTGAGTGTAATGTGCATTGTCCCAAAGTACCATTGTCTTCTGCATGATTGTGATATCGCTTATTCTAAAATCATTGTATCTAGTCGTCACTTAAACTTCGGAGGTGCTCCTGCATTTATGTTTTGCTTCACTAAAGGGGGCAAGCGAGGTATCACTTTGTCATGTTTGCACACCATGCTCACTACAAATCTATTGGGTGTTTCAGTATCATATTGTAAACTTTCAGTTCTTTGTGATATTCTCATGAGGTAACTTAATTACTAAAGATTCATTATCTCAATAAGCATTTGTCATGTGATTGTGAAAGACTCTTTGGTAGCATGTCACCACAGAAATTGTGCTTGTTATCATTTACCTACTCGAGGACGAGCAGGAATTAAGCTTGGGGATGTTGATACGTCCCAAACGTATCTATAATTTCTGCTTGCTCCATGCATGTTTTGGGTGATATTGCTATGCTTTTGATACACTTTCATACACTTTTGATCATATTTGGACTAACCTATTAACTCAGTGCACCCCAGTGCCAGTTTCTGTTTTCTGCTGTTTTTGTATTTCAGTTTTCCCATTACTTAAATTGCCAGAAAAATTCCAGGAAAATATATAAAAAATCAGCGCTCCAGAAGCTTCCATGTGCCAGAAGTGGGGCCAGAGGGGGGGCAGAGGGGCCCCAGGCGCCCTGATGGCGCGGCCCCACCCCTGGCCGCGCCGGGGGGCCGCCTGGGGGGCTCCCACCTCCTCTGGTGCCCTACTTGGCCTCCTATTTATTCTCCCGTCGCGGAAACCCTGATTCCAGAACCCTTTTCTCCAGAAGCAATTCCGATCTCCGCCGCCATCGCCACCAAGTTTCGGGGGACCAGAATTCCTGTGCCGGCATCCTGCCGGGACGGGGAAGTGCCCCCGGATTCATCTCCATCGACGTTGCTTCCTCCCTCCATGATGCGGGAGTAGTTCCTCCTCGGGGCTGAGGTTTCTACCAGTAGCTATGTGGTCAATTCTCTCTCCCATGATGTGATCTTCATTGTGATCATAGGCTATGTTAATCTAGGGTGATCCCATGATATTTCCCCTTCCTCTATGTATTGGATTGATGTACTCACTTGTCTTTATCTAGTATAATCCCCGAGACCAAGGTGACAGCGGTCTATTGGACATGGATTAGAAGAATATTTTCATGAGTGATTTCCTCTTTTGTGTGTTGATTGAAGATTGAGAGTTTCTTGGTGCTTGTCTTTGACTATCCTTGAGATATGTTGTGGTGATTGTGGTACTCTCTTTGGATGGCTGCGGTGACATTGGGAAATCCATAGATTGAGAACTACGAACTTTGAGGTGTGCTTTTGTAGCCCTACATAATTCTCGTCCTCTCTTGACCACAAAGGAATGACCTCCGAGTGCGTCTCCATTGCATGTTTTATGGGAAATATCATGTGATTAGACTATGTTAATGTTGTTGGGAGTTGCCACTAGTGAAAGTATGAAGCCTAGGCCTTGTTTCCACCATTGCAATACCATTTTTGCTCACGTTTACCACTTGTTTGCTTGCTGCATTTTTTATTACAGATTTATATTACTTTGCTTTGCCACTCCTATCATCCATATTTTATCATCTCTTCGCCGAACTAGTGCACCTATACAACTCCTAGTTGTATTAGGTGTGTTGGGGACACAAGAGACTTCTTGTATCTTAGTTGCAGGGTTGCTTGAGAGAGACCATCTTCAACCTCTACTTCAATGAGTTCGATAAACCTTAGGTCATCCACTTGAGGGAAATTGCTACTGTCCTACAAACCTCTGCACTTGGAGGCCCAACATAGTCTACAAGAATAGAAGCGTGTGTAGAGATCAGCAACCTCTCCTTGTTGCCATGAAACCTCTAACCTTTGAAACCTTCCTAGCAAAACCATTGTTTGGCTATGTTACCCGCTTGCTCAGCCCCTCTTATAGCGTTGTTAGCTGCAGGTGAAGATGAAGGTTGTTCCATTTTGGAACTTGATGAGTTGGGAATATCACAATATCCATTATTATTATTAACACACCTATATACTGGGCATGGGTGGAAGGCTTGGCCTTTTGCTCGGTGTTTTGTTCCACTCATGCCACCTTAGGAGCCGATAAACCGGCATTATGTTCCTTGATTTTGCGTTCCATACACGGTTGGGTATATGGGGACCCCTTGACACTTCGTCTTTGAATAAAACTCCTCCAGGAAGGCCCAACATTGGTTTTAATTTGCCTCATAATAACAACTTAATAAATGAATTAAATTTGCATAGGGGGTCGCGCCCTCGGGATTCTTTTCTACAAAGCAGGGGGGGACCAGTGTTGATGGTGTTGGTCCCGAACGGGGAGACTGCGGGGCCACCTTGGGGAAACCCGAGGGCTAGTTTTACTCGTAGGATCACCTATCCGGTTGTGGCCTAAGACGAGATACGCGCGGCTACTATCAGGGTGTCGGCACGCCGGGAGGTCTTGCTGGACTTGTTTTACCATTGTCGAAATGTCTTGTGCACCGGGATGCCGAGCCTAATCGGATTTCCCTAAGATAAGGGGTAATAATTATTATTACTTCAGCTGATCGTGAGAGCTTGTGATGGGCTAAGTTGGGACACCCCTGCAGGGTTATGATCTTTCGAAAGCCGTGCCCGCGGTTATGTGGCAGATTGGTATTTGTTAATGTCCGGTTGTAGAAAACTTGACAGAGGATCCGAAGTAAAACACACAACTGTGTGAGTAACCATGACTGTCTCTTTTCACTTTGAGAAGAGAACATGGTGGGGTTATGTTTGACTCGTAGGTAGTTCAGGATCTTTAGCGATCACTACTAGTTTGCGACCGTTTGCGTAGATGCTCATCTTATTCTTGTACTCGTAAGTTAGCCACCATACTTATGCTTAGCCGCTGCTGCAACCTGACCACTTTACCTCTTCCTACCTATTAAGCTTTGATAGTCTTGTTACCCATGGTTATGGGATTGCTGAGTCCTCGTGGCTCACAGATACTACAACAATAGTTGCAGGTGCAGGTTTCCGATGACTTGACGTGAGAGCGTTGATCATTGTGTTGGAGTTCTTTCTTCTTCTTCTTCTTCTTCAGTCTTGGGTTAGGTTCCGGGTCGGCAGCCTCGGATAGCAGATGGATGTCATTGTGCTTTTCATGTTTGCATCCGTAGTCGGATGCCTTGTATTGATGTTGTTGTATTCATGTGAATTGTATGTATTGTTGTATCCCCCATGTATGTATGTAATGGTATGATGTAATGATATCCATCTTGCTAAGCGCCCGAAATACGGTTGTGCCCCAATCACGTAAGTGTTACGTGATCGGGATAGAATCGCATCTTGGGCCTGACAAGTTGGTATCAGAGCCTCGATCGACCATAGGAGCCCCCTTAATTGATTGTAGCTTGGACGTTGTCGAGTCTAGCAGAAAACTTTTTCGGAGTCTAGTTATATCGGAGAGTAGGAATTCTTTTTACTCCCCTGCCCCTTCGTCGCACTGGTGAGGAATCTTGGCGCAGGTGTTTTGAATTACTGCTCTTCCCCTTCAAATTTTTTAGGATCACGTGGTTAGTTTTCGCTCGTTGCGTTGTCAGTTCTTTCATCTGGTGCATCTCTCGTCAAGTGGATTCGACCCTCTTCTTCTTTGCAAGTTCAATCCTCGGTTCTATCCAACCGATGTTGTTTCCCCGTCCGTTGTGGTCTTTCTTTTCCCACCCGCCCACCCTTTTGCTTCTCGGAGCCGGAGTCCGTAATCGAGTATCCATCCTACTCGTGTGAATCCTTTGCATTCTTTACTCAGTTATTTCAACCGGTGGATTCTCGTCTAGTTCATCACCCTTCATCTCTTTCTTCTCCCGATGAATTCTCCTATCGATTCGATATTCTTCACCCCTTCTTCTTTTCCGGTGGATTCCATTCCTATATCTCGATGTTGTTCTTATTCTGTCATCGGCTCAAATGTTTTTTCCCTTCCTCGTTTACCTCTCGCCATTTAATTGCTCCGGAGTTCCGAAGAAATCTCAGGTTATTCGTCCGTGTTGCAATTAATTCGAGGTTGTCACCTCATTTGAGTTTTTCAATCGTTCCGGTGCATCATCTCCTTTCGATCCTTTTCAATGATGGTTTTCTTTCATTGGGCTCATAGCCCACATGTTTTTTCCAGGATTTTACATGACTCTTCTAATTTTTCCCGGAGTGTTCCGAAATTCTTTTCAAGGGTGACGTAAGTATGAATTTCATCAGTCATATGCCTTCTCCAAGATCGCTTTCAATTCTTTCATCATTGGTTCAACCTTTCTTCTTTCCATTCTGCCGGAGTAGTTCATGAATTATTTCTATTGTGTTCCTCCAAAGGCCATCATTTCAGAAGATTTATTCATTCTTAGTTTTCAACTTCGTCCTCCAACTATTCTTCATTGATGCCTCTTCGTTCGTCTCACATTCTTTCCGGTGCTTTCCTCCAAGTAATCATTTAATCAGTTCGTGATCTCTTCGCTCTCTTATATCTAAATTCTCCAAGTGTTTATTCTTCCCGACGATTCATTCTGTGGTATTCACTCAATTTCAATTGCTTACGGTGGGTTATTCTCTTTCACCACTCGATTTTAATTCTTCCCGGTGGTTTGTTCTTTTCTTCACTCGGCTTCAATTCTTTACGGTGGCTCGCTCAAGAGTTCTTTTCCGGTGCTATCATATCAATCCATTCATTTTATTCCAATCCTACCGGTGTTTCATCAAGATTTTCGCGAATTCGCAATATATCTCTCTTTAATCTTTTCAACGAGAATAAGTAGTATGTGAATCCGGTGCTTCTCATCAATTTTATTGGTGGAGGATAATCATATCATAATTCTTATTTGTCTTGTGGAGTTGATTTAATTCCTTCCTTTGGAGTTTATTCTTCATGAATAAATTCTAGTGCCAGTTACTTTTATTCGTTTTCTTTCCGGAGTTCAAGTTTTTCTCGGTTATCACGTCGGAACCCCATCTAATCATCGCAATGCTTGAATCTTATTCTTTTCATCCGTCATCATCATCCTTTTGTCACCGGAGATCTTCATGGTGGTTCACCGTGATTCAATTTATTCTTCAAATGTTCATCTAAATCTTTTGGACCAGCTCAAACTTATTCTTTTGTATATCGAGATGCAAATAATTCTCCGTATTCTTTCGAAGTGGAGTTTTGCAATTCTTCATTCTCATCTAATCCATTTTTTTCTGTTGCGGCGGTAATTCACCTCAAGTTTTGGGATGAATTCCTTAAGTCCACAACAAGCTCATTCTTTTGTTGTTGATTTTATCAACAACTCCGTGCAAGCCTTCCTCATGAAGATGCTCTTTCAATTCATTTGCGCTCGAAGTTGTTCTTCTCTTATCCGTTCTTTTCATTTCTTTCCGGAGGCATTATGTTGTTCCTCTCGTCAAATATTATTCCATCTCTCAAGTTATTCTTCTTTCAATTCATCCTCAACCGGTGTCCTGTTCCTTCCAATTTCAGTCGGAGTGCTACCCGAATTCCTTCGTGGAGATTCCTTTTCTATCTCTTATTATCTGGAGTGTTTTCGAATTCATTCTTTTTCCTTCAACTCATGCTTAATATCCTTCAACCTTTTTGGTTCTCGTTGTATCCCTTGTTCTTCTTGTCTAACGAAGTGTTTGCAACTTCGTTCATCTCCATTGTATCCTTTCTTTCAAATTGTTCAATCTCTCAGGTTCTTTGGTTTCACCCTTTTGTTCTCGAAGAACTTTGTTCTTCCTTTTCTCTTCTGTCTCGTTGCTAAGATCTCAGGACGAGATCTCTTGTTAGTACGGGAGTGTTGTGACACCCCGAGACCGGTGCGCCAGGTGTCATCCAGTTATTCGTCGTAGTTGCCATGTCATCTGCTTGCGTGTTGCACCTTGCCATGTCATCATGTGTGTTGCATCATCATGTTTTCAAATCTTGCATCCGCCCGAGTCCCCTCGTCCTTTCCGTTGTCCGTTCTGAGCCCAGACACACTCGCACGCGCCCGCGGCACCTCCGAATATTTATTTTATGAGTGGCCTGAAAACGTTCTCGGAGTGGGTTGAAACTTGGCGTGTGGTCTTATTATAGCATAGGTAGACCGCCTGTCAAGTTTCGTCGCATTCGGAGCTCGTTTGATAGCCGAACGGTTAACCGTGTTAACCGCCGGAAGCCTTTCTCTTTCGGCCCAGCACCCCTTTCACACAGCCCACCAAGCCCATTCTAACCCCACCATGCTCTTGGCTGTTCAATCACGATCGCGTGGCCGCGAACCGCTCCTCATTTGGACACTCCTAGCTCCCTATGCCTATATAAACAGCCTCCGCCTCCATTTTTCGCGGTGCAAACCCTAACATCCTCCTCCTCCGCGCGCCGGACATGTCCACCCCGCCGGCGGACATGTCCAACCGCCCCCGCGCCAACCAGACACCGACACGTGGCACGCCGTGCCCCACATCGCCGCCGGCCCGCGGAGCCCATCCGGGGCCCGCGCGGGCCCCGAACCGTCTCCGCCGCCTCGCCCGTTCACTTGCCTCCTCCGGCCGCCGCTAGTCCGCCCCGCCGCCTGTTCTTCCTCACCGCCACCGTCTCCTCCATGGGCGCCGCTGCCCGGAGCTCTCCGTCGTCGCCGATCCAGGCTCTGGCCGGATCCGGGCCCGGCGCCCCCGGATCCGCCCGTTCCCGCGCCGTCAGACCCCCTCCGCGCCGCCGCCGCGCCGAAGGTCCGGCCGCCGTCGTTCCTCGCCTCGGCCTCGTCGGGGTCGAGGAGAAACCCTTCCTCCCTTGGGCCGCCAGCCTCCAGGCTCCTCTCCGCGGGGCCAGGCCGAAGCCGCGGAGGCCCAGCTCCTCGTCGCATGGGCCTCGCCCAAGCCCCAGCCGGCCTCCACCGACCCCCCCACGGCCTGCCTCGCCTTCCCCTCCATCCGGCCCGAGAGGCCCAGTAGTGAGACCACTACCTATCGCCCGCGCGTAGTTTAGCTATCTGTCGATCATTTTCCTCTGTAGTTTTTTTGGCTAAGTCCTTTTTCTGTCAGTATTTTGTTGCATGTTTGCATGGCTCTAACTTTTTGTGTGGTAGTCCAATTTGAGTGTATGATATGTCAAAATGATCGTGGTGATATGCTCTACACTTTGTTCCATTGTGCCATGCTCGTTTGACTTCATCTAGATGCTCTAATCTCTGTTGCAAGAGTGCTACTTGTTATAAGCTGCCGTTACTTGTTATTTTGTTGCCATGTTTGAGATGTGATAACTTGGTGCATGTTTATCCAAATGATGCATATGATATGTCAAAATGTTGATTATGAAGTGTACTACATGATGGTTACTGTAGCATGCTTGTTTGAGTCCATATTGACATGTTAATCTCTGTTGCAAAAGTGCATTTGGCTGTTAAGTTCTGAAACTTGTTATGAGATGCTGATTTCAATTCCTCTTTGCTATTGATGTGTTTGTCTTCATGCCACATGTCTAGATGTTTTAGAAGCACAATTATATGGTCTTTGCTGTGGTGCTTTTAACTTTCCATGATATGCCGTGAGGTGTCTAATACAAGCTTGTAAACATGCCATGTTGTTATTGCTGTTTTATACTTAGTGAAAACACTGCTAAGTCTGAATCTGTTATAACCCGATGCTATGTTTGCTTGATGCCCTAGTAAAATCCATGCTTGTTTTGGAGTGGACATTGATCATTCCTTGTTGTACATGTTGTTGTCTATCCATTCATGCCCTTACTTGCTCATATGACCTGCTGTAGCTTATTTATTTCTTGCTCTCAAGTTGCTATAAATTATACCTCAGGTTTTTATCAGCATGATCAATTTGGTGTAGCTTGTTGCTATTGATCCATGCCTCCTATGGAGATGCTCCAATGGAGTTGTTTGCTGTAGGATATGTCTACTACATTTCCATGCTCTTTATGTTCTTATTAGAGTTGATATGCTTGTTGTTTTGTGCCTCCGAAGGCAGCATCCTGATGATGTTTTTGCCTTCCCAGATTTTGGCTAAGTTTGGATAATTTTATTGCAACTTGCCATGCTAGTTTAGATGTGTTCCAGCAAGCTTTTGAGTGTGTTCTAAGTTCATACTTGTTAAGTAACATGTCTACTTCACATCCATGCTTCTTGTTATCATGTTTGGGTGCTTTAGCATTTATTTACCTTGCTCCAAAGTTGCTATGTGGCTGTTAACTTCAACTTGTTGTTATATCTTGTTTCATGTGTATCTTTTAGCCCGTTGCTCCGTTTTGGGTGTGCCTTATATGAAACTTATGTGATTTTGCCTGTAGAATCATAATATCATATTGTTTTCATGTTTGGAGTGTGTTTTCTTGATGTTTGGGTGCATCTTGCACCGTTGACTTGTTTGACTTGTTTTGCTCATATCTTCTAGGCCGTAGCTCCGAATTAAACAAACTTTATATGAAACTTGACTAGAATTTCGTGTAGATCATCATGGTGCATGTTAACCTTGCTGTTTAACAACTTGAACATAAGGTTTGTTCAGATCTGGACTAATTTCAAATTATGCATATGAGGACTTACCGGATTTGTTATGTGTTGATTCCGGCCTCATTTAAACTTGTTGGCTTGTGTTGTTCTTGTGTGCTTCCTACCTTGCCACGTATTGCATCCTATATAGACTTGTCTTGCATCCTACTTGGTTGAGCATATTGTCATGTTCTTGTGTTGTGTGTTTACCGGATTGCTTGCTTCTTCTCGTTAGTGCTTGTTCCGTTGCGATCGTGAGGATTCGTTCGTCTACATGTGGTTCGTCTTCAAGGCTTCTTCTCCATCTTATTCATGTATCCGTTCTCCTTCCTTGCAGGATCTCAGGCAAGATGACCATCACCTTGGATACCTTTACTATCATTGCCATGCTTAGTGTCTCGATGCTATCGTTATATGTCGCGCTACCCATCATTATTGTCAGCCTCTCCTTGTTGCCATGAAACCTCTAACCTTATAAACCTTCCTAGCAAAACCATTGTTTGGCTATGTTACCCACTTGCTCAGCCCCTCTTATAGTGTTGTTAGCTGCAGGTGAAGATGAAGGTTGTTCCATTTTGGAACTTGATGCTTTGGGAATATCACAATATCTATTATTATTATTAACACACCTATATACTGGGCATGGGTGGGAGGCTTGGCCTTTTGCTTGGTGTTTTGTTCCACTCATGCCACCTTAGGAGCCGATAAACTGGCATTATGTTCCTTGATTTTGCGTTCCTTACATGGTTGGGTATATGGGGACCCCTTGACACTTCGTCTTTGAATAAAACTCCTCCAGCAAGGTCCAACATTGGTTTTAATTTGCCTCATAATAACAACTTAATTAATTAATTAAATTTGCATAGGGGGTCGTGCCCTCGGGATTCTTTTCTACATAGCAGGGGGGCAGTGCTGATGGTGTTGGTCCCGAACGGGGATACTGCGAGGCCACCTTGGGGAAACCCGAGGGCTGGTTTCACTCGTAGGATCACCTATCCGGTTGTGGCCTGAGACGAGATACGCGCGGCTACTATCAGGGTGTCGGCACGCCGGGAGGTCTTGCTGGACTTGTTTTACCATTGTCGAAATGTCTTGTGCACCGGGATGCCGAGCCTGATCGGATTTCCATAAGATAAAGGGTAATAATTATTATTACTTCAGCTGATCGTGAGAGCTTGTGATGGGCTAAGTTGGGACACCCATGCAGGGTTATGATCTTTCGAAAGCCGTGCCCGCGGTTATGTGGCAGATTGGAATTTGTTAATGTCCGGTTGTAGAAAACTTGACAGAGGATCCGAAGTAAAACACACAACTATGTGAGTAACCGTGATTGTCTCTTTTCACTTTGAGAAGAGAACACGGTGGGGTTATGTTTGACTCGTAGGTAGTTCAGGATCTTTAGCGATCACTACTAGTTTGCGACCGTTTGCGTAGATGCTCATCTTATTCTTGTACTCATAAGTTAGCCACCATACCTATGCTTAGCCGCTGCTGCAACCTGACCACTTTACCTCTTCCTACCTATTAAGCTTTGATAGTCTTGTTACCCATGGTTATGGGATTGCTGAGTCCTCATGGCTCACAGATACTACAACAATAGTTGCAGGTGCAGGTTTCCGATGACTTGACGTGAGAGCGTTGATCGTTGTGTTGGAGTTCTTTCTTCTTCTTCTTCTTCTTCAGTCTTGGGTTAAGTTCCGGGTCGGCAGCCTCGGATAGCAGATGGATGTCATTGTGCTTTTCATGTTTGCATCCGTAGTCGGATGCCTTGTATTGATGTTGTTGTATTCATGTGGATTGTATGTATTGTTGTATCCCCCATGTATGTATGTAATGGTATGATGTAATGATATCCATCTTGCTAAGCGCCCGAAATACGGTTGTGCCCCAATCACGTAAGTGTTACGTGATCGGGATAGAATCGCATCTTGGGCCTGACAAGTTGGTATCAGAGCCTCGACCGACCATAGGAGCCCCCTTAATTGATCGTAGCTTGGACGTTGTCGAGTCTAGCAGAAAACTTTTTCGGAGTCTAGTTATATCGGAGAGTAGGAATTCTTTTTACTCCCCTGCCCCTTCGTCGCTCTGGTGAGGAATCTTGGCGCAGGTGTTTTGAATTACTCCTCTTCCCCTTCAATTTTTTAGGATCACGTGGTTAGTTTTCGTTCGTTGCGTTGTCAGTTCTTTCATCTGGTGCATCTCTCGTCAAGTGGATTCGACCCTCTTCTTCTTTGCAAGTTCAATCCTCGGTTCTATCCAACCGATGTTGTTTCCCCGTCCGTTGTGGTCTTTCTTTTCCCACCCGCCCACCCTTTTGCTTCTCGGAGCCGGAGTCCGTAATCGAGTATCCATCCTACTCGTGTGAATCCTTTGCATTCTTTTCTCAGTTATTTCAACCGGTGGATTCTCGTCTAGTTCATCACCCTTCATCTCTTTCTTCTCCCGATGAATTCTCCTATCGATTCGATATTCTTCACCCCTTCTTCTTTTCCGGTGGATTCCATTCCTATATCTCGATGTTGTTCTTATTCTTTCATTGGCTCAAATGTTTTTTCCCTTCCTCGTTTACCTCTCGCCATTTAATTGTTCCGGAGTTAAGAAGAAATCTCAGTTTATTCGTCCGTGTTGCAATTAATTCGAGGTTGTCACCTCATTCGAGTTTTTCAATCGTTCCGGTGCATCATCTCCTTTCGATCCTTTTCAACGATGGTTTTCTTTCAGTGGGCTCATAACCCATAGGTTTTTTCCAGGATTTTACCTGACTCTTCTAATTTTTCCCGGAGTGTTCTGAAATTCTTTTCAAGGGTGACGTAAGTATGAATTTCATCAGTCATATGCCTTCTCCAAGATCGCTTTCAATTCTTTCATCGTTGATTCAACCTTTCTTTTTTCCATTCTTCCGGAGTAGTTCATGAATTATTTCTATTGTGTTCCTCCGAAGGCCATCATTTCAGAAGATTTATTCATTCTTAGTTTTCAACTTCGTCCTCCAACTATTCTTCATTGATGCCTCTTCGTTCGTCTCACATTCTTTCCGGTGCTTTCCTCCAAGTAATCATTTAATCAGTTCGTGATCTCTTCGCTCTCTTATATCTAAATTCCCCAAGTGTTTATTCTTCCCGACGATTCATTCTGTGGTATTCACTCAATTTCAAGTGCTTACGGTGGGTTATTCTCTTTCACCACTCGATTTTAATTCTTCCCGGTGGTTTGTTCTTTTCTTCACTCGGCTTCAATTCTTTACGGTGGCTCGCTCAAGAGTTCTTTTCCGGTGCTATCATATCAATCTATTCATTTTATTCCAATCCTACCGGTGTTTCATCAAGATTTTACCGAATTCGCAATATATCTCTCTTTAATCTTTTCAACGAGAATAAGTAGTATGTGAATCCGGTGCTTCTCATCAATTTTATTGGTGGAGGATAAGCATATCATAATTCTTATTCGTCTTGTGGAGTTGATTTAATTCCTTCCTTCGGAGTTTATTCTTGATGAATAAATTCTAGTGCCAGTTAATTTTATTCTTTTTCTTTCCGGAGTTCAAGTTTTTCTCGGTTATCCCGTCGGAACCCCATCTAATCATCGCAATGCTTGAATCTTATTCTTTTCATCTGTCATCATCATCCTTTTGTCACCGGAGATCTTCATGGTGGTTCACCGTGATTAAATTTGTTCTTCAAATGTTCATGTAAATATTTTGGAGCAGCTCAAACTTATTCTTTTGTATATCGAGATGCAAATAATTCTCCGTATTCTTTCAAAGTGGAGTTTTGCAATTCTTCATTCTCAGCTAATCCATTTTTTTCGTTGCGGCGGTAATTCACCTCAAGTTTTGGGATGAATTCCTTAAGTCCACAACAAGCTCATTCTTTTGTTGTTGATTTTATCAACAACTCCGTGCAAGCCTTTCTCATGAAGATGCTCTTTCAATTCATTCGCGCTCGAAGTTGTTCTTCTCTTATCCGTTCTTTTCATTTCTTTCCGGAGGCATTATGTTGTTCCTCTCGTCAAATATTATTCCATCTCTCAAGTTATTCTTCTTTCAATTCATCCTCAACTGGTGTCCTGTTCCTTCCAATTTCAGCCGGAGTGCTACCCGAATTCCTTCGTGGAGATTCCTTTTCTATCTCTTATTATCTGGAGTGTTTTCGAATTCATTCTTTTTCCTTCAACTCATGCTTAATATCCTTCAACCTTTTTGGTTCTCGTCATATCCCTTGTTCTTCTTGTCTAACGAAGTGTTTGCAACTTCGTTCATCTCCGTTGTATCCTTTCTTTCAAATTGTTCAATCTCTCAGGTTCTTTGGTTTCACCCTTTTGTTCTCGAAGAACTTTGTTCTTCCTTTTCTCTTCTGTCTCGTTGCTAAGATCTCAGGACGAGATCTCTTGTTAGTAGGGGAGTGTTGTGACACCCCGAGACCGGTGCGCCAGGTGTCAGCCAGTTATTCGTCGTAGTTGCCATGTCATCTGCTTGCGTGTTGCATCTTGCCATGTCATCATGTGTGTTGCATCATCATGTTTTCAAATCTTGCATCCGCCCGAGTCCCATCGTCCTTTCCGTTGTCCGTTCTGAGCCCAGACACACTCGCACGCGCCCGCGGCACCTCCGAATATTTATTTTATGAGTGGCCGACATATAACGATAGCACCGAGACACTAAGCATGGCAATGATAGTAAAGGTATCCAAGGGTATGGTCATCTTGCCTAAGATCCCGCAAGGAAGAAGAACGGTTCCATGAAGAAGACGAAGAAGAAGCCTTGAAGAAGAACCACGGGTAGACGAACGAATCCTCACGATCGCAACGGAACAAGCACTAACGAGAAGAAGCAAGCAATACGGTAAACACACCACAGGAGACATGACAATATGCTCAAACAAGTATGATGCAAAACAAGTCTACATATGATGCACAGCAAGTCTATACAGGAAGCAAAACATGGAAAGGTAGGAAGCACAGTAAAACAACACAAGTCTGTATGATGCAATACATGGCAAGGTATGATGCATGACAAGTCTACACAGGAAGCACAACAAGTCTATACAGGAAGCATTAAATGGCAAGGTAGGAAGCACAGAAAAACAACACAAGTTTATATGATGCAATACATGGCAAGGTATGATGCATGACAAGTCTATACAGGAAGCACAACAAGTCTATACAGGAAGCATCACATGGCAAGGTAGGAAGCACACCAGAACAACACAAGAACAAGACAATAAGCTCAAACAAGTAGGATGCAAGACAAGTCTACATATGATGCACAACAATTTTAAATGTTGGTTAACATGGCAAGAGGTGAAGCATAAGGAAACTATCTATCTAGGCAATTTAAATGGGGCCGAAAACAAAATATAACAATTCCGGAAAATCCCCATGTGCATATTTTGAATTTGGTACTGTTCTGCCTAGAACCACATTTTATTATTGTTAAACAGGAAAATAAAGTGCACCATGTTAATCTACACATTTTTCTACCCCATTTACATATAAAGTTTATTAAATTTGGAGCTACGGTTATTTAGCTATGAATTAAACCATTCTAACATGTTCTTTTCATAAAATTAAACAAACAACAAGTTTAAACATTTTTAACATGCATGGCAGCTGGAAATTATTAATCTACACAGAATTCTGAGCAACTTTCATATATAAAGTTTTTACATATGATGCATGGTTATTTAGCTATTCACAAATCAAAATGATGGCATTTCTGTGAATATGCAAAACAAAGAGAAAACAAAAGGGGGACACGGATTGGGCCAGCCACTGTCAATGACGAGGGGGCCCGGGGTGCTGTGGTGGCAGGAGTGGGGGTGTGGAGAGGGTATGTGGACAGAGAGGATGACAAGTGGGACCTAGATGTCATAGACACAAAGACAAATATGCTGGAGGCAAAAATTAAAAGAAAAAATGGCCAACCTGGGTTTCGAGCCCAGGAACTCTTGGGTTGAGCTTGGCTGTGCTAGCCAGCTCAGCTAGGCTCTGTTGTTGATAAAACAAAGGATACTATTTAAAAGAACAGATCTGTAGCGGGGTGGAGAGAGAAAAAAATAACAGGCAAAACTATAGGGGTTCTAAAAATGGTCCTATTAGGATTCGAACCCGGGTCTCTCGGGTAGAACTCAGCCGCTCGATCCACTAAGTTGCTGCTGCTGTATTGAACAAAAGAATGGCGTAGCTCAACTTGAATCTAACCTAAGGAGAGATCTTCTTCTACGTAGACCACACAGGAATTGGATGGCGACGCCGGCGAGCAAGACGGCGACCGTCGCGACAACAGGCCGACGGCGGGGGGTGCGGAAATAGGTGGGGGTGCGGTGTGCGGTGTGCGGAGGCGTTTGATCACAAGCTATAGCTCGTCCCGGACATGGAGGAGAAGGCAACCAGAGCCGCATGCGTGGTGCTCTGTAGCTACTCTGCGAACAGAGAGGTTCAAGTGCGTACAGGAGCATGCGTGGGTGAGGCAATGTGGGCTCGGTTGGGCAAGGGCAGAAACCGTGGTGAGGCACGGCTGGGCATGGCCATGACTACGACCATGGATGCCCGTTGGAGAGGCGAGGGCGTGCGTGGATGCGAGCTTGCAGCTGTTTGTGTGACTAGCGAGCAAAAACATCGACACCAGCACGAGCTCAAACTCGAGATCACGCACGGCGGACGAACTCAGGATGCGACTGCGACTACGACGATGGAATCAAAGCATAAGAGGGGCCGGGAGGAGCGGCTGCTCATCGAGGTCCCATAGGACAAGAAGACGAAGCCGGAAGCGCGACGACAGAGGCGCGAAGAGGTGATGATGGCAGAGGTGATCGGGTCCGTGGAGATTAGGAAGCAGAGAAGACGACGTCGAGGAACTTGGCGTCCCGCGGCGATGAAGATGAAGAAGACGACGACGTGGACGTGGACGACAGCGAGCTGCTGATCTCCGGCGTGCCGCGAAGACGACGAAGGGGAAGGAGCTCCGCGTCCATGTGGTCGCGTGCGTCGTCGTGGAAGAAGTGGAAGACGTCCGCAACGCTTCCGTGGACGAAGGAGACGGCTACGGAGATGATCAAGCCGAGATGAGCTTGAGCTCCTCGGCCATGGCATCGGCGGGAGCGTGGGTGAACTTACCTTGCGGCGGCTAGACGAGGAGGAGGAAGTAATGGGAAGAGGAGAGACCCTAGGGTACCGGGGCATGATTTATAGGAGGTAGGGAGGCTGTCCCGGCTGTCAAATCAAGCCGGCTACCGACGTGGAGGTCTTGGATGCACTGCCGTACGGTTGAAGACGATGAACAGGGGAATGGCACTAGTGGGCTGGATCGAAGAGGTAAGTGGGCCGCGCGGGACCTGGGCTGCGCTGCTGGGTTGCTTGGCTGCTACTGCTTCTGCCCTTTTTTCTATTTCTTCAAACAGAATAAAGAGCAAAAAGCACCGAGGAATTGGAGAGGGTTGTGAGAGATATGAGAATATCCCTGGAGTCTATAATTTGTGCAGACCTTGAATAAATTGCTTTGGGTATTTTTAAGGACAGAAAAATAATTCAAGTTTGAATTTAATTCAAACTTGAGCCATTTTTGAACCCTACCAAAACAACTCAAAATGGGATGAAACCCGGCAGAGAGGTGAAGGACATGGTGTAATATTTATAGGAAGAAGTTGAACATTATTGAAGGAGGGTAAAATGGCACTTGCAAAATGAAAGAAAGAAGAAGGAAGGAGGAGGCGATGATGCATGATCAAACATGGAGCATTCAACAACCATATTGTAGGGGCAATGCACATGATGGACTTGGAAACAACATGGATGACACAATGGTATAATATGATGCATCAGGCAAAGGATGGCATCATGCAAAATGACAAGAGGCTCAATGCAATATAATAGAGATGAACATGATACAAGAAGCAGACCTGACAATGGCACTCATCATGATCATGGCAACAACATAGGGAAAAGAAATATGCAAAACAATTATGATAATGCAACAAACACAATAAACACACGACAACAACTAAAATAAATGGAAGGCATCTGGAGCATCGGTCTCGGGGTGTCACAACACTCCCCTACTAACAAGAGATCTCGTCCCGAGATCTTAGGAACGAGGCGGGAGAGAAAAAGGAAGAACAAAGTTCTTCGAGGACAAAAGAGTGAAACCAAAGAATGTTGAGAGGTTGAATAACTTGAAAGAAAGGATACAACGAAGAAGAACGAAGTTGCATGACTTCGTTAAATAAGAGGACAAGGATTACGACAAGAACCCAAAAGGTTGAAGGAATAAGAATGAATTCGAAACCACTCCGGTTAAAAGAGATAGAAAAGGAGTTCAAATGAAGGAATTTGGGCAGCACTCCGGCTGAAACTGAAAAAATAGAACACCGGTTGAACAAGAATGGAATAGAACCAGAACTTGAGAATATGGAATAAACACATGACGAAATGAACAAGACAATGCCTCCGGAATAATTGAAATGATGGAATTCAAAGAATGGAGAAGAAGATGACAACTTCGAGCACGAATGAATTTGAAAGATAATCATCAAGAGAAGGGGTTGAACGGAGTCGTTGAAAAATCAACAACGAAAAGAATTAACTTGTTGTGGACTTATGTAAATCGTCTCAAAACTTGAGGTGAAAAACCGACGCAACGAAAATATGGATTAGCTGAGAATAAGAAATGCAAAACTCCACTTCGAAGGAATAAGTAGAATTATTTGCACTCGAGATGCAAAAGAATAATGCTAGAACTGCTCCGGAAGAATTAGATGAATATATGAAGACTGAATTAAATGATGTAGAACCACCATGAAGAACTCCGGTAACGAAAGGATGATGAAGGATGAAAAATAATAAGAATAAGCCTTGCGATGATTAGACGGGGTTCCGAGGAAAAACTTTGAACTCCGGGGAAGAAAAGAATAAAACACCTGGAACTAGAATTTATTCATCAAGAATAAACTCCGAAGGAAAGGATAAATCAACTTAATGAAAAGAATAAGAATTATGTTATGCTTATCCTCCACCAATTAAATTGATGAGAAGCAATGAACTAGCATACTACTTATTCACGATGAAATTGAATAAAAAGGGATATATCGCGAACTTGCGAGAATCTTCATGAAACACCGGTAGAATTGGAAAGAAGAATTAATTGATATGATAGCACCGGAAAAGAACTCTTGAGCGGATCACCGTAAAGAATTGAAGCCGACTGAAGGAAAGAACAAACCACCGGGAAGAATTGCAATCGAGTGAAGAACGAGAATGACCATCGTAAGGAATGAAATTGAACGATTGTCGGGGAAACTGATCGCCCACGAAAACCTATGGGACCGGAGCCCCTTTTCGGTACGGCAAGGGAGCGGAGGGAGCACAAAGAGCAGATCGAGGGGCACACGCGAGCAGTTTACCCAGGTTCGGGCCGCACGGATGCGTAAAACCCTACTCCTGCCTTGGTTGTATTGAGTTCTTGGCTCGGGAGCAAGAAGATCTATAGTACTAGCTACACCGAGCGTGGGAGTGATTAAGTTTCGAAACCCCCTCTACGTTGTGCATGGGCCTCCTTTTATAGTTCAAAAGGGGTCACCGACAAGTGTCAACGTAGGTGAGGGTAAAAGCGTAAAATTGGTGGTAGTTGTAACAGTGCATGTACAGTGTACGCACAGTGGTCTATACCTAACCCAGACGGTGGGGGACAAGGGCATTGAATGCCCGTCGCCGTCGCCCCAAATAGTGTAAAAAGCGTCCGTCCGGGCGTCTCCGTTCGCCACGACGGAGGCCTCGTCATCGTGGCTTGCCACCGTGTACCCCAGGCTGCACAGCCATCCGCCACGTGCCCCAGGAAGGGCCCCAGGGCGACGCGTGGCCAGGTGAGCTGGAGCGCAGGCACACAGTGAAAGCTTGCCGCGGCAATCACCTTGCCGCGGTCGCTACCTTGCCGGGCCCGGAAGCTTGCCGCTCTCCGGGTCTTGCCGGGGCGCGCGATGCGCCACGGCATGTCTTCTGAAATGCTGTTCTTTGGCCTTCCTGGCAAGCTCCTCTAGCCAGGGTCTTGTGCTGAAGGGATAATCTTGAGCCTGGAGCGGCCTTCCCGGCACCGGGGCCTTGCTTCTTAGCTTGAATACTTTGTTCTTGAATGGCTTCAAGGGAACTAGAGTGGGCTTTGGCGGGCACGTGGTGAGCCTGACCACGGGACGCTGCTACTGCCCGTGCACAAGTCGGGATACTAAGGTACCCCTACTTTAGTACACCGACAGGAGCCCCCGGGCCTGGGCCACACACGGTGCCGAGCGCTGTTGGGCCAGGCCCAAAACAGTGCATGGGCACACACGGCCCACGGCGCGCCGTTTCCCACTCCGTTTTCGCCACATCCCTCCCGAACGGCACGCGTCGATTGCGGCGTCGTGGGTGAGATCGTGGCCTGTTTCTTTAATGGGAAAATGCGGAACGTCCCCCACTTCCCCCTTAAAAGCAGAGGAAGCAGGGGCAGTTTCCCCCCCCCATTGCTTCATTGCGTCTTCAACCTCCAGAAACCCCCGCCGCTCTCCACCTCCCCAAAGGTCGACAGAGAGCCGAGCTCCACCCTTCCTCCGCCGTCCCCAGCATCCTCAGCGCCGCCGACCCCCCTCGCCATCCCCGCCATGGCCCCGAAGAGCGACAAGGCGAAGAAGGCGAAGTCTGAGAAGGCGGCAAAGCTGGCAGCAATGCGGAAGAGGATGGTGGTCTTCCCGCCCAGGCTCGGCGCGAGGGAGCTGAGGGACAAGTACTACTTGTTCTGGGCGAGGGAGACGAAGGATCACCCGCGCACCAGGGTCCTCCCCGCCGAAGCCTGCGACATGTATCCGGGAGGTTACCATTACTTCGCTCTGTTCTTCCATTGCGGTCTCTGTCCTCCGTACTCTGAGTTCTTCTGCGACGTTATGAACACGTACGGATTCCACCTCCTAGATTTCACCCCGAACGCAGTCTTGACCATGGCCGTTTTCGCACATCTGTGCGAAAACTTTGTCGGAATCCACCCCAACGTAGCTCTCTTCCGCCATTTCTTCACACCTCGAGTAGAGTCTGGGTCCCCCCTTTCCGGTGGCATCTCTTGGATCTTTAGGCTCAACAAGAAAGAGGCGTACTTGATTGGAGAGCTCCGCGGCAAGTGGGATGAGTGGAGGGCTGATTGGTGCTGGATTATGGAAGAGGAACCCCAGCAGTTTACATCACCTCGCCGGGCCGCAATAGTGCGCGGCAAGGACTCGAGCGATCTGGCCCCGGAGGACGAGAGGCTGAAGATTGCCCTTACTAGGATCCTTCGTCTCCGGGCCGCCAACCTTACTATAGGTGAGGTCGGGGCGGATTTCCTTCGCCGCCGCATTGCCCCCTTGCAGGACAGGAAGAGGTCCGCTTGGGAATTCGGCAACGCGGCAGACTGCATGAGGCTGCGCCCCGGCCTGAATTACAACTTCACCGTCTTGGAACTCAAGGGAATGGTCCGCTCGCTATTCAAGCATGACCCTAAGCACAAGGAGTGGTTTACCCCGTCGCGGGGAGTAGTTCCATTATGCAACAACTCTTCACTTAGTGCCATCCGTGCGGTAATGCCTCTGTGCGATTCCCACGGGGTGGATCCCACTTGGCTGGCGCCTTTAGAAGAGACCGTGCAAACTTTCTTCGATAACCTGGTTGAGCGGCCGGTCAACCCCGAAGAGAAGAAGGGTCACACCCGCGCGACCACCGACCGGGATGTGGCGTATATCGCTAGCAGAATGGAAGAGGCCGCCGCAGCTGAGGCCGCGGGTGAGTTTGGTTACTCTGTAGAGGAGGCAGAAGCAGCGGATGCAGTGAGCAGGGCCGAGGAGGAAGAGATCCTCAAGCTGTTGAAGCCCGCCGGGGAGCTTGCCGGGGAGCCTGCCGGGGAGCCTGCCGGGAGGAGCGAGGCTGCCGGGCAGGGGACCGAGTCCAGTGAGCCCGCCGAGGAGGACGCCGAATCGGGCGATTCCGACAAAGACTCGGGCGGGTCACTGAACCTCGACGACGCTTCTTCATCCTCGGAGAATTCTCCGCCACCGCCAAGTCCTCCGCCACAGCCAAAGAAGCGCCTCCGCAAGACCACTGAGACGGTGAAGCAGCCGGCGCCCCGAAAGCAGCCGAAGCGTCGCTCGACGCGTGCCACCACGATGAGCAAGGTCGTCGAGGAGGCGCCTCGCGCCTCAGCGGCAAGCGGAGGGGGATCTTCCCGAACCGGTTCTGGCGCTCCTTCCGCCCCTCGGTCTTCGGCGACGACCAGAGCGGGGTCTTCTCAGCCCATGGCTCCAGAGCCCGCCAAGCGCCCGAGGGAGCCTACTCCTCCAGCTCCTCACGCTGGGACGCGCGAGGCAGACTTTGACTTCTCCGCCCTTAGTTCCGACGAGGAGGAGGAAGAGTAAGCATTTGCAACTTTTATTTCCTTTGATCCTTGTTGCTCTTGTCTTGAATTCTCCTTGCCTAACTCTGATCTTGTTTGGCTTCCAGGACCCTGACCCAGAGGATGGCGAAGAGGGCCAAGATCCCGGTGGTTGATCTTGAGGGGGACGAGCCCGTCGCAGCGGCAGGAGATGCGCCCGCGACAGGCTTGCCGGACCAGCCTGCTGCTCCGGAGAGCAGCCCCCAGCGCAGCCCCCAGCGTAAGTCTCTTGTTTACTTTTCTGCTTGACGGGCGCGCTTGAGCTTCTTATCTTTACTAATGTCCTGTTCGCTTGTTGACTTGTGCAGAAGTGGAGCCGCAGTCGCAGGAGCATCAAGAGGCTGCTCCCGACGAGCCGCTCGTCCCACCCTCCCCGCCAAGGAGGAGTTCCCCGGCGAGGGAGGGTGCCCCGCCAAGGGCGGGTACTCCGCCAAGGGCGAGTACCCCGCCAAGGGCGAGCACCCCGACAAGGGTGGGCACCCCGCCACGGGAAGGCGCCAGCGGCCCTCCGCCGGCGGGAGCCACTACTACGCCGCCAAGGGAGGACTCCCCGGCAAGGATCCTCGTAGAGGACGAGGCCCGCGCAGGTAACCCTTGTACTTTCCTTCTCTTGAATTCTTCTTTTTGGATATTAGCTTGACGATTCTTCCTTTCTTTTTCTTCTGTTAGATCCGCCTGCCCCGGAGTCGATGGAGACAGAGGCCATCGCCGAGGAGGACGTGCACGGTGATGCCGGCGACTCCACCACCGCTGAAGGGACGGCCGGCGCTGAAGAACCAGCCGCCGACGAGACCACCGCGGCCGCTGACGCTGCAGCTAGGGAAGCGACCGGCGACCGCACTGCTGGCCCCGAGGCCGCAGGAGCGCCGGACGCTGCGCCGGCCGCCGACCCCTCCGCCACCGCGGCTGGGTTGGGTGTTTATCTGGAGGCCGCCAACGGGGTCTTCATCCAAGTCCCGTGGGCGTCCTCATCAAGGGCACCCGCGGAGGGGGAGAGCTTTGATGGAGAAGTCCTCGCCTCCGCCGGGCTAAGGCTTGTCGACGCGCCCGGCAGTAGCAGTGAGCCCGAAGAGGAGCAGCTTCTGCGTCGTCTTCTGGCCTTGTACTGGGCCAGGCAGGCCAAGCTGGAGTCCCAAGAGGCTCTGGCTGCCAAGGCCAGTGTCGACTTGGAGAAGCGCGCCGCGGAGCTCCGTGCCGCCAACCAAGCAGCCCTCCGAAACTTGGCGGAGGAGCGCGAGGAGCTCGCCGAGGCGCACCAGGCGTTCATCCTCGAGAAGGCCGAGGTTGAAGAGCAGCAACGGCTAGCCGCCGAGGACCTGTCTCGGCGGGAGGGAGAGCTCAGTCAGCGGAAGGTCGACCTCGATAGCCACGAGGATGACCTCACCGCACGAGAGCAGTCCATTGGCGGGGCTCTGCAGGAGGCGAGGGACGCCGTTGCTGCCGCAGAGACCGCCAAGAGGGACTTGGAGGCGAGGGTGGCGCAGATGGAGATGAGCTTGAAGACGAGCGAGGAGAGGATTGCCGCGGTCACGTTGGCGAGGGAGAAAGACGCCCACACCCACTCGGAGCTGCAAATCCGTCTCTCCGACAAGGGCCAGGAACTCACCGCCGCCAAGGACTCCATCGTAGACTTGGAGCTAAAACTGTCCACCCTCACCGAGTCGCTTGACAGGGCCCGGAACAGGGAGTCCAAGTTGAAGGAAGATCTCCGGGCTGAAAGGGCGCTGCTGGACAGTGCCGCCCTTACGCAGAACAACTTCCAGCGGACGGTGGAGCAGTGGACCGAGGAGCTCGTCGCCTCCACGACCAACATCGACAAGGAGATGGTGGCGCTGGGGATGGAGCACCTCGTGTACTCCCCCGACGAGAGCCTCCCCCACAGCGCCAAGCTGAGCTTGTTCTTCAGAGGAGTGGCGCCGACCCTCGCGCAGCTACGGGAGAAGCTCCCCACGCAGCTGGCTAACGAGGCACGCGGGCATTGCATGGGTACTATGGAGCGAGTGTTGACGAAGATCGTCTACCGCAACCCCGGGATTGATCTTGAGAACGTCCTCCGGACCTTGCCGCCTGAAGCTGACCAGGAAGCGTTGAAGGCACAAGTTGCCCACATCATGGCCAAGGTGGGCAAGATCAGGAGGGCTGACGGAGACCGCGTGGACTAGGCTTCCTTCTTTCTGCTTCCCTTGCCGCTGTCGATTAATTCATGGATAGTAGTTTGTTAGAACAGTGGCAAGTTATCTTGTAATATAACTCTATTTTGGATAGTCAATGCAGTGTTATCTCCCTTGCTTGATCCCTTTACTTTGTATGTTTCTCACCCTACGCTTCTAGGGAGCTTGCCGGCAAAGGGACCCTTGCCGCTATCGCTGAGTGCGGGACTTCAGCGGCCTGCTGGCAATGCCCTCGCCGGCAAGAAACCTTGCCGCAGCTAGTCGCAGCACACTTAGGTTGTTGAGCGAACTCGAAAACGAAATAAGGGCGCGACACTTGTCGCAGCTCACTTAAGCCGTTGAGCATGCTCGAAACAAAGTAAGGGCGCGGCTAGCCACGGGTAGGTTCCTCCGCGCACAGGTTTTCCATACAAAGTGTGGTCGTTCAAGGGAGATAACTAAGAATTTTAAAATTTTGAATGCTCAAACTTTGGCAACTTAGCTTTTGTGTTCTGTTTGCTTCCCGGCAAGGCTTTCCTTCTTTGAACAGCACTTGGTCCATACCACTGTCTCCTTCCCCCCCCGGCAAACTTGTGCGCGAGGAACACTTCTTCTGCTTGAGAGAAAAAAGGAAGAGGGGAGGAAACATAGATATGGAGCCTTGCGGCTTGTTATTGCTTACCGGGATCGTGTGCTGCAGAAAGCGTTAGATAATACATGCAATGAAAACAAGAATGCATGAAACGACAAGCCGTGTGAAGCACAAAAGTTTTACTGATGCACGGGGTCTGCGCCCGGCTTTATACAAAGGTTTACATGCAACAGCGGCAAGACTTGTACAAAAGGTGGTTGCCGGAGCTGATCACGGCAACCGCGCCTCATGGGTGAAACTTGCGAAGATGCTCAATGTTCCAGGAGTTGCTCACCGGTAAGCCTTCTTCGGTCTCAAGGCGGACAGCGCCGGGCCTTGTGACTTGTCTCACCCGATAAGGGCCTTCCCACTTCGGCGTCAACTTGTTGGAGTTCTTGGCGGACTGAACGCGCCGAAGAACAAGGTCGCCTTCCTCGAGACTCCTGGCCTTGACTTTGCGGCTATGATAGCGACGCAAAGCTTGCTGGTATCGAGCATCTCATACAGCAGTCTGGAGACGGTCCTCCTCGAGGAGCAATGCATCATCTTGCCGCAGCTGCTCCTGCTCAAGCTCATCGTAAGCGAGCACTCGAGGAGACCCGTATACGAGTTCCGTGGGGAGAACTGCCTCTGCTCCATAGACAAGAGCAAAGGTTGTCTGTCCGGTGGCTCGATTTGGTGTCGTCCTGATTGGCCAAAGAGCCGCCGGCAACTCCTCGATCCAGTTTCTTCCGCACTTGTGCAGCCTGTCGAAGGTTCTTGTCTTGAGTCCGCGCAGCACTTCAGCATTTGCCCTCTCCGCTTGACCATTGCTCCTCGGGTGAGCAACAGAGGCGAAGCAGACCTTGGCGCCAAGGTCTTGGACGTATTGCATAAAGGTGCGACTTGTGAACTGTGTGCCGTTGTCGGTGATGATCCTGTTAGGGATTCCGAAACGGCAAACGATCGATCTGAAGAACCTGACTGCTGACTGTGCGGTCACCTTTCTCACTGGTTCCACTTCCGGCCACTTTGTGAACTTGTCGATAGCAACGTACAAGTACTCAAAGCCCCCGACAGTGCGGGGAAAGGGGCCGAGGATGTCGAGCCCCCAGACCGAAAAGGGCCAGGACAAAGGGATCGTCTGGAGAGCTTGAGTTGGCTGGTGTATTTGCTTGGCATGGAACTGGCACACTTCACACTTGGTTACTTGTGCAGTTGCATCTTGGAGGGCTTCTGGCCAAAAGAAACCTTGCCGGAACGCCTTCCCGGCGAGTGCTCTTGCGCCAATGTGGTGGCCACATATGCCTCCATGTATCTCCGCCAACAGGTTCTGTCCATCTTCCCGGAAAATGCACTTCAATCTGACACCATTGAGTCTTCTTCTGTACAGTTCATCGCCGACGAACTGGTACATACTTGACTGCCTGGTTATTCTCTCTATCTCTTCTGGTTCTTCGGGAAGTTCTCCAGTTTGAAGGAAACGGACAATTTGCTGTGCCCAGGTTGGAGCTTGAGGCTCAACAACAAGGACTAAAGGCATCAGTGCTGCTGCGGGAACGTCAGCTTCTACGGCAAGAACCTGCGGCTCTGCCGGAGCTGGACGTTCCCCGGCAAGCCTGCCGGAGCAAGGCTTGCCGGGAACATCTGCTTCAACTGCACGAACCCTAGGGTCCGCAGGAGCAGACTGTTCCTCAGCAACTTGGTCGTCGATGTTGGGGGTCTTGGTGGCGGCTTCAGGAAGATCCGCCGGCAAGTAGTCACCGGAGACCAACTTTCTTTTCTTGCTCTGCCCAACTAATGGTGTAACGGATGGCTGAGTTAGCTTGAGCACGAAGGTCCCTGGTTCCACAGGTAGCTTCAGTGCAGCACACTTTGACAGGCCGTCTGCGATATCATTTTGAGCTCTTGGAACGTGCTCCATCTGCAGGCCTTCAAAGTGTTCTTCAAGTTTCCTTACTTCATCGACATAAGCTTCCATCAAAGGACTCTGGTAGCTCTTGTTTACTTGTCGGACCACCAACTGTGAATCTCCCCGCACAATCAGCTTCTTGATCCCAAGTTCGGCTGCAATTCTGAGGCCGGCAAGCAAACCTTCATACTCTGCAGTATTGTTTGTCGCTTGCTCCTTGGGAAAGTGCATTTGAACAACGTACTTGAGGTGCTCCCCGGTGGGCGCTACGAGTAACACACCAGCACCGGCGCCTTGCAGCGAGAAGGCACCATCGAAGTACATTATCCACTCTTTGCTTGCTTCCTTGACGGGGATGCTTGTCTCTGGGGATTCTTCGTTTGGTGTTGGTGTCCATTCTGCTATGAACTCTGCCAAAGCTCTGCTCTGTATAGTTGAAGTGCTTTCAAACTTAAGACCAAAGCTTGACAGCTCCAGTGCCCACTCGACAATCCTACCTGTTGCTTCTGGGTTTTGCAATATCCTCTTCAGCGGAAAGCGAGTGACCACCGTTATCTCATGTGCTTGGAAGTAATGGCGTAGCTTTATCGAGGCCATGAGGAGGCCGAAAATCAGCTTCTGCACCCCAGGGTATCTTGATCTAGCCCCCTGCAAGAGGGAACTTACAAAATAAACTGGGCGCTGCACCATCTTCTTTCGCACTTCTCCTTGTATCTGCGCAGACTTGTCCTTGTCGGGGCCAGAGCTTGTCGGGGAAGCCCCCTGCTTGTCGCTGGATGCGCTTGCCGGGGCTGTGGATTCCTCATCTGCCTCCCTCTCCGCTACCAACGCAGCACTAACCACTTGATTGGTTGCTGCTAAATACAGCAGCAACTTCTCTTGTGGCCTAGGTGCGACAAGTATTGGAGTGGAGGACAGGTATCCTTTCAAGTCATGCAGCGCTGCCTCCGCTTCTGGAGTCCATTTCATTGGACCTGCCTTTTTCAAGATTTTGAAAAACGACAGGGCGCGTTCTGCAGACTTAGAAATGAACCTGCTAAGGGCAGCCACACAACCAGCAAGTCTCCGTACATCCTTGACGCGCTTTGGAGCTTCGATCTGCTCGATGGCCTTGATCTTGTCGGGATTGGCTTCAATCCCCCTCTGGGACACAAAGAACCCGAGAAGCTTGCCGGAGGGAACTCCGAAGACGCACTTCTCGGGGTTCAGCTTGAGTTGTATCTTGCGCAGATTTGCAAACGTCTCATCCAGGTCTTGGATCAGGGTATCCTTGTCCTTGCTCTTGACCACTATGTCATCCATGTAGGCTTCTACATTCCTGTGTATCTGTGGCTCAAAAGCAGTGTGGACCACCCTTGCAAATGTTGAGCCCGCATTCTTCAGTCCAAAGGGCATGCGTATGAAACAGTAAGTGCCACATGGAGTAATGAATGCGGTCTTCTCTTCATCTTCCTCAGCCATGAATATCTGGTGATACCCGGAGTATGCGTCAAGAAATGAAAGCAACTCACATCCAGCCGTGGAGTCAACGATCTGGTCAATGCGCGGCAAGGGAAATGGATCCTTGGGACAAGCTTTATTCACATCAGTGAAGTCTATACAAAGTCTCCATTTCCCATTAGCTTTGCGCACGACAACTGGATTGGCCAGCCACGTAGGATGAAGTACACCTCTAACAAGGCCTGCTGCTTCCAACTTCTTGATCTCTTCGGCAATGAACTCTTGGCGCTCCACCGCTTGCTTCCTGACCTTCTGCTTGACGGGTCGCGCGTGAGGACAAACATCAAGCTTGTGCTCAATTACCTTCCTGGGAACGCCGGGGATGTCAAACGGTTGCCATGCAAACACGTCGACATTCGCCCGCAGGAAGGCAACGAGCGCGCTTTCCTATTTGGGATCGAGCGTAGCACTGATGGTGAAGGTACCACCAGTGCCGTCCTCCTTGGCGGACACCTTCTTGGTTTCAGGTGGAGCTGCCATTCCTTTCTTGCACTTGCCGGTGGAGCTCGATGGTGCGTCCTCGACGGCAGCGCAGCACTCCGAAGAGGTGCGTTTGCCGGAGTGGGCCCCGGAGCTCTTGTCGGACTGCGTCTTCTTGGTCTTCCCCCCGGGAGCTTCAGCGGCAAGTGTCTTGCTGTCTGGCGCGGCTGCTGTGTCCCGGTAGATCTTGTCGGCGCAGACAAGCGCGTCCTTCTTGTTGCCGGGGACAGAGATGACGCTTATTGGCACTGGCATCTTGAGCATGTTATATGCGTAATGAGAGGCTGCCATGAACTTGGCGAGCGCAGGACGGCCAAGTATCCCATTGTATGGCAATGGGATATCGGCGACGTCGAAGGTGATCCTCTCAGTCCTGATGTTTAGCTCTCCGCCAAAGGTTACTGGCAGTGTGATCTTCCCCTTCGGCTTGCTCCTTCCCGGGTTGATTCCTTGGAAAGTTCCGGTTTCCTCGAGCTCGCTGTCGGGGATCTGCAGCTTCCGGATTACAGCAGAGGAGATCAAGTTTAGGCCGGCCCCGCCGTCAACCAACATCTTGGTGACCTTAAGGTTGCGGATGGTTGGCGAAACCAACATCGGCAAGCACCCGACCGCAGTTGTGCGGTCAGGGTGGTCTTCAAGGTCGAAGATGATGGGCGTGCTGGACCACTTCAGCAGCTTGCGCGACTCGACGGGTGGCTCAGCTGCATTCACTTCCCGCACCCATTGCTTGAGTTGGCGGTGGGAATTGTGCAGAGAGGCACCTCCATCGACGCACAATACTTCTGTGGCCTTCTGGAACTCCTGCTCGCTGTTGTCTCCGTCATCCATGTCCTCGTCATCGTCTTCGTCTTCATCCTTGTCGCGGCCGCGGGGAGGTCTGTCTCCTTGTCGCTGCTTGGCCTTGCCGCGGCGTCCTCCCCGGCCATTGAATGGCCGCTTCTTGCCGGACTCACCTCCGCCTCCCTAGGCCTTCTCCTTGTCGCGTCGCTCGTATTCAGCCTTCTGTTGCTCTACGAGGTATTCGACCCTCTTGCAGTTCTGGAGATCGTGGCCCTTGGTGCGGTGGATCTTGCAGTACTGCTTGTCGGAGCCGTCCTGCTTGTCGGCGGCGGCTACAGTGGCAGGCTCCTTGCCGGAGCCACCAGCCTGAGTTTTCTTGTCGCCAGCCTCCTTGCCGGACTTCTCCACAGCCAGTACTTCCTTGTTCTTCTTCTTCTTATTGTTCCGCCGTTGGTTTTTTCTTGCCGGGGCGGCATCCTCACTGTCCGTTCCTCTTGCTCCAGTATCCTCTCTGGGGAGTCTCCTCCCTTCTTCAGCGCGCGCACACTTGTCAGCCAGAGCGTAAAGCTCGCTGATGTCCCGGATCTTGGTCATCGCCATCTCCTCCCTCATCCGGCAGTTACGCACGTTCTGGTGGAACGCGCTGATAATCGCGGCAGGGTGGACATCCGGGATGTTGTGCTAAACGCGGCTGAACCTCTGGATGTACTTTCGCAGGGACTCTCCCTCCTTCTGGGCAAGAATGTGGAGATCGCTCTCCTGGCCGTGGGGTTTGTGGCCGCCCGTGAAGGCGACGACAAACTGGTGGCACAGGTCTGCCCAAGAAGATATGGAGTTCTCCGGCAAGTGCATGAGCCAAGATCTGACGTTTGGCTTAAGCACGAGCGGGAAGTAATTCGCTAGAATCTTCTCGTCGCGTCCCCCGGCAGCCTGCACCGCAATGGTGTAGATGCTGAGGAACTCCGAGGGATGGGTCTTGCCGTCGTACTTCTCGGGTACGTCAGGCTTGAAGTTCTTCATGCTGGGCCACTGGACTTGCCGCAGCTCACGGGTGAACGCAGGGCAACCAGCCGTGTCCGGCAGGTCGCCTGGTTCACCGGGCGCGTGCATATCGACAGCAGTCCCAGCGCGTTGGTCGGACTGTCGTCGTGCTTCTCTTTGACGCTCGATGCGAGTTCGAGCGTCCTCTTGTCGCATGTCGTCGAGGACTTGGCGTTGATCGCGGCGAGCTCGCGGGTCCGACGACGCCGTGGAGTCGTCGTGGACGTTGATCCGGCGAGTCGGCGATTTTTGCTTCCGCGGCGGGGAGTGCACGGTAGTTGCACCCCCGGCGGTCTTGTCTCCATCAGCCTTCGCTTGGCTGACTTGCCGCGGCCGTGATGTTGCCGGCTGCTGCGGCGTGTCGTTGTTGGCGAAGGCGATGAGGCTTTGGATGGTGGCCCTCCAGTCTTCGGCCTTGTCTGTCGCTGGAGGGAAGTCGAGGAGCAGCTGAGCTCTAGCGAGAGCTTCTGCTGGAGTGGAGGGGAGCGGTGGCGAGCGGTGCGAGGAGCGAGATATGCTCGGACTTCTAACCGCGTTAGAAGGGGCAGGTTCTCGCCCCGGCGACCGCGCCTTGCTCGTGCCAGCGCGTTGGCCTTGAGTGTCCCGCGACCCGCCAAATTGTCCTTGGCCAAGCAAGCGGATGGTACCCTGCGTACTACGCCGTCGCTGGTCCGGCACCTCCTGAGAGGGGCGTGGCGCGTGCACGGACGCCGAGGTCTTGGAATGGGCTCGGTCGTCCGTCTTGTCCTTGGACTTGGCGGCGCCGTGAGTGTTCTCGCCGGCGTCCACCCTTCCGCCGGCGTCTACCCCACCAACCGTTGGTTCTGGTGGTGGTGGGATCGACGCGGACGGGCCTCCTACCTCCGAAGCTTTCTTCTTCGGTGGCATGCTGATGTAGTCGATGAGGTTGATGAAGCTGCTGAAGATTGCGCCCGCGTGAACGCCGGATCAGGTTCGCACAACCTCGACGCACCCCTGCCTGGCGCGCCAAAGATGTCGGTGAAACTGATCGCCCACGAACACCTATTGGACCGGAGCCCCTTTTCGGTACGGCAAGCGAGCGGAGGGAGCACAAAGAGCAGATCGAGGGGCACACGCGAGCAGTTTACCCAGGTTCGGGCCGCACGGATGCGTAAAACCCTACTCCTGCCTTGGTTGTATTGAGTTCTTGGCTCGGGAGCAAGAAGATCTACAGTACTAGCTACACCGAGCGTGGGAGTGATTAAGTTTCGGAACCCCCTCTACGTTGTGCATGGGCCTCCTTTTATAGTTCAAAAGGGGTCACCGACAGGTGTCAACGTAGGTGAGGGTAAAAGCGTAAAATTGGTGGTAGTTGTAACAGTGCATGTACAGTGTACGCACAGTGGTCTATACCTAACCCGGACGGTGGGGGACAAGGGCATTGAATGCCCGTCGCCGTCGCCCCAAACAGTGTAAAAATCGTCCGTCCGGGCGTCTCCGTTCGCCACGACGGAGGCCTCGTCATCGTGGCTTGCCACCGTGTACCCCAGGCTGCACAGCCATCCGCCACGTGCCCCAGGAAGGGCCCCAGGGCGACGCGTGGCCAGGTGAGCTGGAGCGCAGGCACACAGTGAAAGCTTGCCGCGGCAAGCACCTTGCCGCGGTCGCTACCTTGCCGGGCCCGGAAGCTTGCCGCTCTCCGGGTCTTGCCGGGGCGCGCGATGCGCCACGGCATGTCTTCTAAAATGCTGTTCTTTGGCCTTCCTGGCAAGCTCCTCTTGCCAGGGTCTTGTGCTGAAGGGATAATCTTGAGCCTGGAGCGGCCTTCCCGGCAAGCTCCTCTTGCCGGGGCCTTGCTTCTTAGCTTGAATACTTTGTTCTTGAATGGCTTCAAGGGAACTAGAGTGGGCTTTGGCGGGCACGTGGTGAGCCTGACCACGGGACGCTGCTACTGCCCGTGCACAAGTCGGGATACTAAGGTACCCCTACTTTAGTACACCGACAACGATGCAAGAGGATAAGCCATCGTGAAGAATTGAGATTGAGCGAACACAAGAGAATGAATCGCCGGGAAAAATAAAGCACTTGAGGACAATTTGAATGACAGAACGAAGAGATTGTGACTGATTAAAGAATACTTGAACGAAGCACCGGACAAATGTGAGACGAACGAAGAGGCATCAATGAAGAATATTAGGAGGATGAAGTTGAAAACTGAGAACGAAGAAATCTTCTGAAATGATGACCTTCAGAGGAACACAAAGAAAAGAATTAATGAAATACTCCGGATGAACGAAATGAGGAAAAGGTTGAACCACCGATGAAAAGAATTAAAAGTGATCTTGGAGAAGGCATATGACTGATGGAATCCATACTTACGTCACACTTGAAAGAATTTCGGAACACTCCAGGAAAATGAAAAGAGTCAGGTAAGATCCTGGGAATAAGCCTGTAGGTTATGAGCCCACCGAAGAGGAAACTCCGTTGAAAGATTGAAAGGAGAAGATGCACCGGAACAATTAAAAGACTCGAATGAGGTGGCAACCTCGAATTAATTAGAACACGGTTGATTCTCCTGGAATGACTTCGGAACTTCGGTGTCGGGGAAACTGATCGCCCACGAACACCTATGGGACCGGAGCCCCTTTTTGGTACGGCAGGGGGCGGAGGATGCACGAAGAGCGGATCGAGGCGTGCACACGAGAAATTTACCCAGGTTCGGGCCGCACGGATGCGTAATACCCTACTCCTGCTTTGATTTGTATTGTGTTCTTGCTCGGGAGCGAGGAGAGCTATAGTACACTCTAACCGCTAACAAGACCGAGCGTGGGAATGATCGATGTTCGGAACCTCCCCTACGTTGCGCATGGGACTCCTTTTATAGGTCAAAGGGGTCACCGACAGGTGGCAACACAGACGGGGGTAAAAATGTAAAATGGGTGGTAGTTGGAACAGTGTCCCATACCTAACCCTGACGGCAGGGGACAAGGGCATTAAATGCCCGTCGCCGTCGCCCAAACAGTGCAAAAAGTGGCCGTCAGGGGCGCCACCGTCCGCCACGACGGTGGCCTTGTCATCGCTGCTTGCCACCGTGTACCCCAGGCTACACAGCCTTCTGCCACGTGCGCCTGGGATGGCCCCAGGGCGACACGTAGGTGGATGCGCTGGAGCGCGGGTTCTGAGTGGAGGTTTGCCGCGGCAAGCACCTTGCCGCGGCCGCTATCTTGTCGCTTCTGGGAGCTTGTTGCTCGCCGGGCCTTGCCGCGACGCGTTGCGTGCCGCGGCAAGTTCCTTGAGATACCTTTGATTGGCCTTCCCGGCAAGCTCCTCTCGCCAGGGCCTTGTGCCTTGAGTAGTTTTGTGCTTTGAATGGCCATCCCGACAAGCTCCTCTTGCCGGGGTCTTGTCTTTTTGACTTGAATACTTTGTTCTTGAATGGCGCCAAGGGAACCACGGAGGATCCTGGCGGTCGCCTGGCGAGCCTTGCCGCGGGACGCTGCAACTGTCTGTGCACAAGTTCGGGATACTAAGGTACCCCTACTTTAGTACACTGACAGGAGCCCCCGGGCCTGGGCCATACACGGTACCGAGCGCTGTTGGGCCAGGCCCAAAACAGTGCACGGGCACGCGCGGCCTGCGGCACACCGTATCCCACTCCGTATCCACCGCGCCCTCCCTTAACGACACGCGTTTAATGCGGTGTCGTGGGGGAGATCGTGGCCTGTTTCTTTAATTGGAAATGCGGAACGTCCGCCCCCCTTCCCCCTTATAAGCAGGGGAAACAGGGGTAGTTCGTCCATCTGCCCGTTGCTTCTTCAATCCTCAAAAACCTCCGCCGCTCCCCTTCCTCCCGAAGGCCGAAAGAGAGCAGCGCTTCGCCCTCCGCCACCACCAACACCTCTAGCACCGTCGTCCTCCTTCACTGCTTCCGCCATGGCTCCAAAAGGCGAGAAGGGGAAAACTAAGAAGTCGGTCGAGGCGCCGCGGCTCGCGGCGATGCGGAAGAAGAAGGCGGTCTTCCCCCCAAGCTTGACGCGGAGGAGCTGAGGGATTCCTTCTACCTTTTCTGGTCGAGGGAGACGAAGGCGCATCCGCGCACCAAGGTACTCCCGGCCGTAGCTTGCGAGATGTTCCCGAATGGCTACGCATTCTTCGCTCTGTTCTTCTATTGCGGGCTCTGCCCGCCCTACTCTGAGTTCTTCTGCGACATCATGAACACCTACGGGTTCCACCTCCTTGACTTCACCCCCAAAGCCGTTCTCACCATGGCCGTTTTCGCACATCTGTGCGAAAACTTTGTCGGAGTCTTCCCAAATGTAGCTCTTTTCCGCCATTACTTCATGCCCCGAGTTGAGAGGGGAGAGCCTCTGTCTGGCGGAATCTCTTGGATCTCGAGGACCCATAAGAAGGAGGCGTATCTGAAGGGAGAGCTTCGCGGCAAATGGGATGAGTGGAGAGCCAACTGGTGTTGGATCGTAGAGGATAATCCGCAGCACTTTACCGCCCTGCGCCAAGCCCCAGTAGCACGCGGCGACGACTGGAGCGACTTGGCCCCAGAAGATAGTAGATTGAAGATTGCCACTACCCAGATCCTTCGCCTCAGGCTTGCCGGGCTGACCGTAGGCGCAGTTGGAGCGGACTTTCTCCGCCGCCGCATCGCCCCCTTACAGGAGAGGAAGAGGCCCGCCTGGGAGTTCGAGAACGCGGCAGATATCATGAGGCTACGCCCGGGTCTTAATTATAACTTCACCGTCTTGGAGCTCAACGCAATGCTCCAGGCGTTGTTCAAGTACGACTCCGCCCACCCCGAATGGTTCACGTTGCCGAGGGGCGTAGTTCCGTTGTGCAACAGCTCATCGCTCAGCGGCATCCGTGCAGTGATGCCGCTGTGCGACTCCCACGGGATTGACCCAAACTGGCAAGAGCCCACCGACGAGGCTGTGCAGGCGTTCTTCGACAACTTGGAAGAAGTGCCAGTCAACCCCGACGAGAAGAAAGGCCTCACCCGCGACACCACTGACCAGGAGATGGCATATATTGCCACCAGGCTGGAAGAGGCGGTGGCAGCTGCGGCCGCGGGCGAGTTCGGGTACACAGTGGAGGAGGCGGAGGCAGCGGAGGCGACAAGCCTTGCCGAGCAGGAAGAGTTTCTCAAAGCGGGGAAGCTTGCCGGGAAGGTCGCCGAGACAAGTGAGCCCGCCGAGCAGGGCGTCGAATCGAGTGGGCCCGCCAAGCAGGGCGCCGAGTTGAGCGGGCCCGTTGGGGACACGAGCGGCTCACTAGAGATCGGCGACTCTTCTTCCTCGTCCTCAGGCAGCTCGCCGCCATCAGCAGAGCCTCCGGCTTCGCGAAGGCGCCTCCGCAAGGTCGGGGACATGACGGAGCGGCAGACGGGCCAACAGCTGCAGCGCCGCGCGGCGCGCGCCACTGCGGCAAGCAGGGCTGCCACGGGAGCACCTCGTGCTTCTGCGGCAACTGGAGCGGGATCTTCCCGGACTGGCGCCTCTGCTCCCGCCGCCCCTCGCGCTTCGGCGGCAACCGGAGCGGGGTCTTCTCAGACCACTGTCCCTGCTCCCGCCAAGCGGCCATGGGAGCTGACTCCTCCGCCTCCTCGCACCGGGACGCGTGAGCCAGATTTTGATTTCTCCGCGCTCAGCTCCGACGAGGAGGAAGAAGAGTAAGTCTTCGCTGTTCATGTACTTTTTGCTGTTTTGTCTTGTACCTCTTTTGCCTAATTCTGAACCTGTTCTTCTTTTCAGAACCTTGGCCCAGAGGGCGGCGAAGAGGGCCAAGGTTCTGAAAAGAAGAACAGGTTCAGAATTAGGCAAAAGAGGTACAAGACAAAACAGCAAAAAGTACATGAACAGCGAAGACTTACTCTTCTTCCTCCTCGTCGGAGCTGAGCGCGGAGAAATCAAAATCTGGCTCACGCGTCCCGGTGATTGTCATCGAGGACGAGCCCGCCGCGACGTCAGGGGGTGCGCCCGAGACAAGCCTGCCGGACCCGGCAACTGGTCTTCAAAGCAGCCCCCAGCGTAAGTGCGGTTCATCTTTTGCTGTCAGGCGCGCGTGGGTGCTTCTTCTTAACTGACGTCTTGTTCGTTGATGCGTGTAGGAGCAGAGCAGCAGCACCAGGAGCGCCAGGAGACCGCCCCCGACGTGCCGCAGGCTTCAATCACACCGCCAAGGGGAAGCTCTCCGGCAAGGGAGAACACTCCGCCAAGGGTGAGTACCCCGCCAAGGGCGAGCACCCCGCCAAGGGCAAGCTCTCCGACGAGGGACAACACCAGCGGCCCTCCGCCGGCGGGAGCTACAACCACGCCGCCGAGGGAGAGCTCCCCGGCAAGGAACCTCACCGAAGAGCCGGCCCGCGCAGGTAATCCCTTTGCTTTTAAAAAATTCCCCTTGGGCTTTTCTTCTTTAGATTTTTCTCTTTTTTGGATATTTGCTTGACTGTTTTTCTTGCCTTCTCCTCCGTCAGACCCGTCTGCAGCCGAGCCAATGGAGACGGAGGTGGTTGCTGACGACGCCACCGTTGCCGACGATCCCGCCGGCGAAGAGGCCGCCGAGGCTGCCGCCGCAGCAGCTGGCGAAGGGGCTGGTGGTCGTACTGACGGCCCTGAGGCTGCAGGAGCGCCAGGCGCTACACCGGCCGCCGAGCCCTCCGCCGCTGCCGCAGCCCCCAGCTCCGACGAGCGCGAGTCTGGCACCTACTTAAAGGCCGGTGACGACGTCTTCATCCAGCTCCCTTGGGCGTCCATGTCCAGGGCGCCAGTCAAGGGAGAGGTCTTCGATGGGGAGGTGCTTGCCTCCGCCGGGCTGAAACTTGTCGATGCGCCAAGCAGCAGCAGTGAGCCCGAGGAGGAGCGGCTGCTGTGCAAGTTGCTATCGCTTTACCGCGCCCGGCAAGCCAAGCTAGAGTCCCGAGAGGCTCTGGCCGCCAAGGCGGGGGCTGATATCGAGAAGCGCGTGGAGGAGCTCCGGGCCATCAACCAAGCAGCTCTCCGGTCCTTGGCAGAGGAGCGGGAGCAACTTGCCGAGGCGCAGCAGGCCTTCATCTTGGAGAAGGCTGAAGTGGAGGAACAGCAGCAGCTTGCCGCTGAGAAGTTGTCCACGCTGGAGGGCGAGCTGGCGCAGCGGAAGGTCAACCTCGACGGATACGAGGAGGAACTTGCCGCGCGCGAGCAATCCCTTGGCGGAGCTCTCCAGGAAGCGAAGGACGCTGCCGCAGCCGCCGAGACCGCCAAGAAAGAGTTGGAGACGAGGGTGGCACAGCTGGAGGCCAACCTCAAGACGAGCGGCGAGGAGGTTGCCGCGCTCAAGCTTGAGCGGGATAAGGACGCCCACAGCCACTCGGAGCTGCAGGTCCGCCTCGTCGATAAGGGCAAAGAGCTCACCGCCGCCAAGGACTCCATCGCCGATCTCGAGCTGAAGCTGGCGACCTTGACCCAAACGCTGGATGGCGCCAAGGAGCGGGAAGCGACCCTGAAGGAGGAAATCAGGGCCGAGAAGGCGTTGATGGCGAGCGCTGCCGTCACCCAAAACATCTTCAGGGAGAACGTTGAGCTCTGGACGGAGGGTCTTGTCAACGCCGCCGCGGATATTGACAAGGAGCTGACGCAGCTGGGGGCGGAGTATCTCGGGTACTCCACCGACGAGAACCTCCACCCCAGCGCCAAGCTCACTCTGTTCTTCAGAGGTGTGGCGACGGCCCTCCAGCAGCTCCGGGAAAGGATCCCAAGGCAACTGGCGGACGAGTCGCGCAAACTTTGCGCGGGCGCTCTCCAAAAGGTGCTGATGAAGGTAGCTTTCCGCAATCCAGGCCCCAACCTCACCAACGTCCTCAGGAGCTTGCCATCGGATGTTGATACGGAGGCGCTCAAGGCCCTTGTCGCACCCATTGTGGACAAGGTGAGCGGCATCAAGAGGGTCGAGGGTGACCGCGCGGATTAAGCTTGCCCATTTTCCTCTTTCCTTGTCGCTGCCAACCATGTTATGAACAACAATCTGTTAGAACTGCGACAAGTCATTTTGTAATATAACTCTATTTTGGGTAGTAATTGCAACGTTATTTCCTTTACTTGACTCCCCTGCTTTGTATGCTTTTACCCTACGCTTTTAGGGAACTTGCCGGCGTAGGCACCTTTGCCGCGAGCGCTGAGTGCAGGACTTCTGCAGCCTGCTGGCGGTGCCGTTGCAGACAAGAAACCTTGTCGCAACTAGTCGCAGCACACTTAGGTTGTTGAGCGAACTCGAGAACGAAGTAAGGGCGCGACACTAATCGCAGCACACTTAAGTCGTTGAGCGTGCTCGAAACAAAGTAAGGGCGCGGCTAGCCACGAGTTGGTTCCTTCGCGCACAGGTTTTCCATACAAAGTACGGTCGTTCAAGGAAGATAACTCAAAAATTTAAAAATTTGATTGCTCAAACTTTGGCAACTTAGCTTTTGTGTCGTTTGCTCCCCGGCTAAGCGAAGCTTTCTTGAACGGCGCTTGGTCCATACCACCATCTTCTCTCCCCCCCGGCAATCTTGTGCGCGAGGGAACTTTGCTTTGCTTGAGAAAGAAAGAAGAGAAAATACAGATATGGAGCCTTTGTGCTCGTTATCGCTTACCGGGGGTAGGTGCTGCACAAAGTGTCAGATAATGCATGCAAGAAAATAAGAAGCATGAAATGACAAGGTGTGCGGGGCACATAAGCTTTACTGATGCACGGGGTCTGCGCCCGGCTTTGTACAAAGGATTACATGCAACAGCGGCAAGACTTGTACAAAAGGTGGTTGCCGGAACGGATCGCGGCAACCGCGCCTTATGGATAAAACTTACGAAGATGCTCGATGTTCCAGGAGTTGCTCACCGGAAAGCCATCTTCGGTCTCTAGGCGGACAGCGCGGGGCCTAGTGACTCGTTTCACCCGATACGGGCCTTCCCACTTCGGCGTCAACTTGTTGGAATTCTTGGCGGACTGAACGCGCCGAAGAACAAGGTCGCCTTCCTCGAGGCTTCTGGCATTAACTTTGCGGCTATGATAGCGGCGCAAAGCTTACTGGTAGCGAGCAGCTCGCACAGCAGCCTGAAGACGGTCCTCCTCAAGGAGCAGCGCGTCGTCTTGTCGCAGCTGTTCTTGCTCGAGCTCGTCATAAGCGAGCACTCGAGGTGACCCGTATACGAGTTCCGTGGGGAGACTGCCTCCGCTCCATAGACTAGAGCAAAGGGTGTCTGTCCAGTGGCTCGATTTGGCATCGTTCTGATCGACCAAAGAACCACCGGCAGCTCCTCGATCCAGTTTCTTCCGCACTTGTGCAGCCTGTCGAAAGTTTTGGTCTTGAGGCCACGCAGCACTTCAGCATTTTCCCTCTCCGCTTGACTATTGCTTCTCGGGTGTGCAACAGAAGCGAAGCAGACCTTGGCGCCAAGATCTTGGACGTACTGCATGAAGGTGCGGCTCGTGAATTGTGTACCGTTGTCGGTGATGATCCTGTTAGGGATCCCGAAACGACAAACAATCGACCTGAAGAACTTGACCGCTGACTGTGCGGTCACCTTTCTCACTGGTTCCACTTCTGGCCACTTTGTGAACTTGTCGACTGCAACGTACAAGTACTCAAAGCCCCCGACAACGTGGGGAAAGGGGTCGAGGATGTCGAGCCCCCAGACCAAAAATGGCAAGGATAAAGGGATCGTCTGGAGAGCTTGAGCTGGCTGGTGTATCTGCTTGGAAAAAACTGGCACGCTTCACACTTGGTTACTTGGGCAGTTGCATCCTGGAGGGCTTCTGGCCAAAAGAAACCTTGCCGGAATGCTTTGCCGGCAAGTGCTCTTGCGCCAATGTGGTGACCACATATGCCTCCGTGTATCTCTGCCAACAGCTTCTGTCCATCTTCCCGGGGAATACACTTCAATTTCACACCGTTGAGTCTTGTTCTGTACAGTGTGTTGTCGACAAACTTGTACATACTTGACTACCGGGCTACTCTCTCCGCTTCTTCTTGCTCTTCGGGAAGCTCTCCTGTCTGAAGGAAACAGACAATTTGTTGCGCCCATGCTGGAGCTTGTGGCTCGACAACAAGGACTAAAGGCACATCTGCTGCTGCAGGAACATCCGCTTCTACGGCGAGAACTTCTGTCTCAGCCGGAGCTTGATGTTCCCCGGCAAGCTTGCCGGAGCAAAACTTGTCGGGAGCGTCTGGTTCAACTGTACAAACCCTAGGGCTTGCAGGAGCAGACTGCTCCTCAGCACTCTTAGTGTTGATCTTGGGGACCTTGTTGGCGGCAGCTTCGGGTAGCTCTGCCGGAAGATAGTCGCCAGAGATCAACTTCCTCTTCTTTCTCTATCCAGTTGATGGTGTTACGGATGGTTGAGTCAGCTTGAGCACAAAGATTCCTGGTTCCACAGGTAACTTAAGTGCGGCGCACTTTGACAGGCCGTCGGCGATGTCGTTTTGAGCTCTTGGAACATGCTCCATCTGTAGGCCGTCAAAGTGTTCTTCAAGCTTCCTCACTTCATCAACGTAAGCTTCCATCAATGGGCTCTGATAATTCTTGTTCACTTGGCGGACGACAAGCTGCGAGTCACCCCTGACAATCAGCTTCTTAATCCCAAGGTCTGCCGCGATTCTGAGACCGGCAAGGAAACCTTCATACTCTGCAGTATTGTTTGTCGCTTGCTCCTTGGGAAAGTGCATCTGGACTACGTACTTGAGGTGCTCTCCGGTGGGTGCGACAAGCAGCACACCAGCCCTGGCGCCTTGCAGCGAGAAGGCACCATCAAAGTACATTAGCCACTCTTTGCTTGCTTCCTTGACGGGGATGTTCGTTTCTGGAATTTCTTCATCTGGTGTTGGCGTCCACTCTGCTATGAACTCTGCCAATGCTCTGCTCTGGATAGTTGAAGTGCTTTCAAACTTGAGGCCAAATCTTGACAGTTCCAGTGCCCACTCAACAATCCTGCCTATTGCTTCTGGATTTTGCAATATCCTTTTCAGCGGAAAGCGTGTGACAACTGTTATCTCATGTGCTTGGAAGTAATGATGCAGCTTTCTCGAGGCCATGAGAAGGCCGAAAAGCAACTTCTGCACACCAGAGTACCTTGATCTAGCCCCCTGGAGAAGAGAGCTGACAAAGTAAACTGGGCGCTGCACCATTTTCTTCCGTACCTCCTCTTGCATCTGCGCAGATCCGTCCTTGTCGGGGCCAGAGCTTGCCGGGGAAGCTCCTTGCTTGTCGCTGGATGTGCTTGCCGCGGTTGCTGGCTCATCATCCACCTCCCTCTCCGCTACTAACGCAGCACTAACCACTTGATTGGTTGCCGCTAGGTACAGCAGCAACTTCTCTTGTGGTTTAGGTGCGACAAGTATTGGAGTGGAGGACAGGTACCTCTTCAATTCTTGCAGCGCGGCCTCTGCTTCCGGAGTCCATTTCATTGGACCTGCCTTTTTCAAAAATTTGAAAAACGGCAGGGCGCGCTCAGCTGACTTAGAGATGAACCTGCCGAGGGCAGCCACGCAACCGGCAAGTCTTCGCACATCCTTGACGCGCTTCGGTGCTTCTATCTGCTCGATGGCCTTGATCTTGTCGGGATTGGCTTCAATCCCCCTCTAAGATACGAAGAACCCGAGAAGCTTGCCGGAGGGGACTCCAAACACGCACTTCTCGGGGTTGAGCTTGAGCTGGATCTTGCGCAGATTTTCAAAGGTCTCTTCCAAATCTTGTATCAGGGTTTCTCTGTCCTTGCTCTTGACCACTATGTCATCCATGTATGCTTCTACATTTCTGTGAATCTGTGGCTCAAAAGTTGTATGGACCACCCTTGCAAATGTCGAACCAGCATTCTTCAAACCAAAAGGCATCCTTATGAAACAGTAAGTGCCACATGGAGTGATGAATGCGGTCTTCTCTTCATCTTCTTCTGCCATGAAGATCTGATGATATCCTGAGTATGCGTCAAGAAATGAAAACAGGTCGCACCCGGCCGTGGAGTCAACAATCTGGTCAATGCGCGGCAAGGGAAATGGGTCTTTTGGACAAGCTTTATTTACATCGGTGAAGTCAATACAAAGCCTCCATTTCCCGTTTGCCTTACGCACGACTACTGGATTGGCCAACCACGTTGGATGGAGCACTCCTCTGACAAGGCCTGCTGCTTCCAACTTCTTGATTTCTTCTGCTATGAACTCTTGGCGTTCCACTGCTTGTTTCCTGACTTTTTGTTTGACGGGCCGCGCGTGAGGACAGACGGCAAGTTTGTGCTCAATCACTTTCCTGGGAACACCGGGGATGTCGGACGGTTGCCATGCAAACACGTCGACGTTCGCCCGCAGGAAAGCAACAAGCACGCTTTCCTATTTAGGGTCAAGCGTGGCACTGATGGTGAAAGTACCACCAGTGCCATCCTCCTTGGCGGGCACCTTCTTTGTCTCTGGCGGAGCCGCCATCGTCTTCTTACACTTGCCGGTGGAGCTCGATGGTGCGTCCTCGACGGCAGCGCAGCACTCCGAAGAGGTGCGTTTGCCGGAGTGGGCCCCAGAGCTCTTGCCGGACTTGGTCTTCTCCTTCCCCCCGGGAGCTTCAGTGGCAAGTGTCTTGCTATTTGTTGCAGCCGCTGCTTCCCGGTAGATCTTGTCGGCGCAGATAAGGGCATCTTTCTTGTCGCCAGGGACAGAGATGATGCTTATCGGGCCGGGCATCTTCAACATGTTGTAAGCATAGTGAGAGGCAGCCATGAACTTGGCGAGCGCTGGACGACCAAGTATTCCATTGTAGGGCAATGGAAAATCGGCAACGTCAAAAGTGACTTTCTCAGTCCTGAAATTTAGCTCCCCGCCAAATGTCACTGGTAGCGTGATCTTCCCCTTCGGCTTGCTCCTTCCCGGGTTGATTCCTTGGAACGTGTCGGTTTCTTCGAGCTCGCTGTCGGGGATTTAGAGTTTGTGAAGCACAGTGGAGGAGATTAGGTTCAAGCCGGCCCCGCCGTCAACTAACATCTTAGTGACCTTGAGGTTGCGGATGGTTGGTGAAACCAACATCGGCAAGCACCCGACCGCAGTTGTGCGATCAGGGTGGTCCTCAATGTCAAAGACGATAGGCGTGCTGGACCACTTCAGAAGTTTGCTCGATTCGACAGGTGGTTCCGCCGCATTGACTTCCCGCACCCACTGCTTGAGTTGTCGGTGCGAAGTATGCAGAGAAGCACCGCCGTCAACGCACAAAACCTCTGTGGCTTTCTGAAACTCCTGCTCACTGGTTTCTCCATCATCCATGTCTTCATCTTCGTCGTCATCTTCATCCTTGTCGCGGCCACGGGGAGGTCTGTCTCCTTGCCGCTGTTTGGCCTTGACGCGGCGTCCTCCCCGGCCGTTGAATGGCCGCTTCTTTCTGGACCCCCCATCACCTCCTTGGACCTTCTCCTTGTTGCGCCGCTCGTACTCAGCTTTCTGTTGCTCGACAAGTTGCTCGACTCTCTTGCAATTCTGAAGATCATGACCCTTGGTGCGGTGGATCTTGCAGTACTGCTTGTCGGTGCCGTCCTGCTTGTCGGCGGCCGCCACAGCCTGGCAGTTGGTGCATGCGGCAGTATCCTTGCCGGAGCCACCAACTTGGGCTTTCTTGGTGCCAGCCTCCTTGCCGGACTGCTCAACAACTAGCACTTCCTTGTTCTTTTTCTTCCTGTTGTTCCGCCGCCGGTTTTTCTTTGCCGGGGCGGCATCCTCACTGTCAGATCCCCCTGCGCCTGTATCCTCTCCGGGGAGTTTCCTCCCTTCTTCAGCGCGTGCACACTTGTCGGCCAGGGCGTACAGCTCGCTGACGTCCCTGATCTTGCACATCGCCATCTCCTCCCTCATCCTGTGGTTACGCACGTTCTGGTGGAACGCGCTAATAACCGTGGCAGGGTGGACGTCTGGGATGTTGTGTTGCACGCGGCTGAACCTCTGGATGTATTTGCGCAGGGGTTCTCCCTCCTTCTGGGCGAGCAGGTGAAGGTCGCTCTCCTGGCCATGGGGTTTGTGGCCGCCTGTGAAGGCGCCGACAAACTGATGGCACAGGTCAGCCCAAGAAGAAATGGAGTTGTCCGGCAAGTGCATGAGCCAGGATCTGACGTTTGGCTTAAGCACCAGCGAGAAGTAATTGGCGAGTATCTTCTCGTCTCGTCCCCCTGCAGCCTGCACCGCGATGTTGTAGATGCTGAGGAACTCCGACGGATGTGTCTTGCCGTCGTATTTCTCCGGTACGTCGAGCTTGAAGTTCTTCATGCCGGGCCACTGGACTTGCCGCAGCTCACGAGTGAACACAGGGCAACCTACCGCGTACGGCAAGTCGCCTGGTCCCCCTGGCGCGTGCATGTCAACAGCGGGCCCAGCGCGCTGGTCGGAATGACGCCGCGCTTCTCTTCGGCGCTCGATGCAGGTTCGAGCGTCCTCTTGTTGCCGATCATCGAGAACTTGGCGCTGATCGCGGCAAGCTCGCGGATCTGATGACGCAGTGGAGTCGTCGTCGATGTTGATCCGGCGAGTCGGCGATTTTGGCCTTCGGGGCGGAGAGTGCACGGTGGTTGCACCCCCACCGGTCTTATCTCCATCGGCCCGCGCCTGGCTAACCTGCCGCGGCCGTGATGGGCTTGGCTGCTGCGGGGTGTCGCCGTTGGCGAAGGCGATGAGACTCTGGATGGTGGCCCTCCAGTCGTCGGCCTTGTCTGCCGCTGGAGGGAAGTCGAGGAGCAGTTGAGCTCGTGCTAGAGCTTCTACTGGAGTGGCGGGTAGCGGTGGCGAGCGGTGCGAGGAGCGGGATACGCTCGGACTTCTAACGTCTCGTCCCAGCGACCGTGCCTTGCTCGTGCCAGCGTGCTGGTGCGCACGCTGGCCCTGAGCGTCCCGAGATCCGCCAGCTTGACCTTGGCCCAGCAAGCGTATGGTACCTTGAGTACCACGACGCTGCCGTTCCCGCGCCTCCTGAGAGGGGCGCGGTGCATGCACGGACGTCGAGGCCTTGGAGTGCGCGTGGTCGTCCGCCTTGTCCTTGGATTTGGCGGCGCCGTGAGTTCCCTCGTCGGTGTCCGTTCTTCCGCCGGCGTCTACCCTACCAGCCGTTGGCTCCGGCGGTGGTGGGATAGACGCGGACGGACCCGCTGCCTCCGAAGCCTTCTTCTTCGGCGGCATGCTGATGGAGTCGATGAAGTTGATGAAGTTGATGAAGATCTAACTCGTGTGTACGCCGGATCAGGTTCACGCAACCTCGACGCTCCCCCTACCTGGCGCGCCAAAGATGTCGGGGAAACTGATCGCCCATGAACACCTATGGGACCCGAGCCCCTTTTTGGTACGGCAGGGGGCGGAGGATGCACGAAGAGCGGATCAAGGCGTGCACACGAGCAGTTTACCCAGGTTCGGGCCGCACAGATGCGTAATACCCTACTCCTGCTTTGATTTGTATTGTGTTCTTGCTCGGGAGCGAGGAGAGCTACAGTACACTCTAACCGCTAACAAGACCGAGCGTGGGAATGATCGATGTTCGGAACCTCCCCTACGTTGCGCATGGGACTCCTTTTATAGGTCAAAGGGGTCACCGACAGGTGGCAACACAGACGGGGGTAAAAATGTAAAATGGGTGGTAGTTGGAACAGTGTCCCATACCTAACCCTGACGGCAGGGGACAAGGGCATTAAATGCCCGTCGCCGTCGCCCAAACAGTGCAAAAAGTGGCTGTCAGGGGCGCCACTGTCCGCCATGACGGTGGCCTTGTCATCGCTGCTTGCCACCGTGTACCCCAGGCTGCACAACCTTCTGCCACGTGCGCCTGGGATGGCCCCAGGACGACACGTAGGTGGATGCGCTGGAGCGCGGGTACTGAGTGGAGGTTTGCCGCGGCAAGCACCTTGCCGCGGCCGCTATCTTGTCGCTTCTGGGAGTTTGTCACTCGCCGGGCCTTGCCGCGACGCATGGCGTGCCGCGGCAAGTTCCTTGAGATACCTTTGATTGGCCTTCCCGGCAAGCTCCTCTCGCCAGGGTCTTGTGCCTTGAGTAGTTTTGTGCTTTGAATGGCCATCCCGACAAGCTCCTCTTGCCGGGGTCTTGTCTTTTGGACTTGAATACTTTGTTCTTGAATGGCGCCAAGGGAACCACGGAGGATCCTGGCGGTCGCCTGGCGAGCCTTGCCGCGGGACGCTGCAACTGTCCGTGCACAAGTTCAGGATACTAAGGTACCCCTACTTTAGTACACCGACATTCGGAATAATTAAATGGCGAGAGACGAACGAGCAAGAGGAAGCATCTGAGCCGAGGGAAAAGAATATGAACAACACTGCATACTTGAGTTGAATCCACCGGAAAAGAAGAAGAGATGAAGAATATCGAATCGAGAGGAGAATTTACCGGAGAAGAAAAGAGAAGAATGATGACGAGCTAGACGAGAATTCACCGGTTGAATAACTGAGGAAAGAATGCAAAGGGTTCACATGAGTAGGATGGATACTCGATTAAGGACTCCGGCTTCGAGAAACAAAAGGGTGGGCGGGTGGGAAAAAGAAAGACCACAACGGACGGGGAAACAACATCGGTTAGAAAGAATTGAGGATGAACTTGCAAAGAAGAAGAGGGTTGAATCCATTTGACGAGAGATGCACCAGTTGAAAGAACTGACAACACAATGAACGACAACTAACCACGAGATCCTAAAAAAAATTGAAGGCGAAGAGGAGTAATTCAATACACCTACGTCAAGATTCCTCACCAGAGCGACGAAGGGGCAGAGGAGTAAAAAGAATTCCTACTCTCCGATATAACTAGACTCCGAAAAAGTTTTCTGCTAGACTCAACAACGGCCAAGCTACGATCAATCAAGGGGGCTCCTATGGTCGGTCGAGGCTCTGATACCAACTTGTCAGGCCCAAGATGCGATTCTATCCCGATCACGTGACACTTGCATGATTGGTGCACAACCGCATTTCGGGCGCTTAGCAAGATGGATACCATTACATCATACCATTACATACATACATAGGGGATACAACAATACATACAAGTCACATGAATACCACAACATCATCACAAGGCATCCGACTACGGATGCAAACAAGAAAAGAACAACGACATCCATCTGCTATCCCAGGCTGCCGACCCGGAACCTAACCCAAGACTGAAGAAGAAGAAGAAGAAGAAGGAGAAAGAACTCCAACACAACGATCATCGCTCTCACGTTAAGACATCGGAAACCTGCACCTGCAACTGTTGTTGTAGTATCTGTGAGCCACGAGGACTCAGCAATCCCATAACCATGGGTAACAAGACTATCAAAACTTAATACGTAGGAAGAGGTAAAGTGGTGAGGTTGCAGCAGTGCTAAGAAAAATATATATGGTGGCTAACTTACGAGTACAAGAATAAGATGAGCATCTAGGAAACGGTCGCAAACTAGTAATGATCGCTAAAGATCCTAAACTACGTACGAGTCAAACATAACCCCACCGTGTTCTCTTCTCAACGTGAAAAGAGACAGTCACGGTTACTCACACAGTTGTGTGTTTCACTTCGGATCCTCTGTCAAGTTTTCTACAACCGGACATTAACAAATTCCAATCTGCCACATAACCGCGGGCACGGCTTTCGAAAGATCATAACCCTGCAGGGGTGTCCCAACTTAGGCCATCACAAGCTCTCACGATTAGCTGAAGTGATAAATATAATATCATCACCCCTTATCTTAGGGAAATCCGATCAGGCTCGGCATCCCGGTGCACAAGACATTTCGACAATGGTAAAACAAGTCCAGCAAGACCTCCCGGCGTGCCGACACCCTGATAGTAGCCGCGCGTATCTCGTCTCAGGACACGACCGGATGGGACAGCCTACGGGAGCCAATCCTCGAGTTTCCCCGTGGTGGCCCCGCAGTCGGCCCGTTTGGGACCAACACCATCAGCACTGGCCCCCCTGCTATGTAGAAAGAATCCTCGGGTAGCGCTAACTCCCTATGCAATTTAATTAATTAATTAAGTTGTTATTATGAGCAAATTAAAACCAATGTTGGGCCTTGCTGGAGGAGTTTTATTCAAAGACGAACTGTCAAGGGGTCCCCATATACCCATCGTGTAAGGAACGCAAAAATCAAGGAACATAATGCCGGTTTATCGGCGCCTAAGGTGGCATGAGTGGAACAAAACACCGAGCAAAAGGCCAAGCCTTCCACCCATGCCCAGTATATAGGTGTGTTAATGATAATAATAGATATTGTGATATTCCAACAACAAGTTCCCACCTGGAACGATCTTCATCTTCACCTGCAACTAACAACGCTATAAGAGGGGCTGAGCAAGCAGGTAACATAGCCAAACAATGGTTTTGCCAGGAAGGTGTCAAAGGTTAGAGGTTTCATGGCAACAAGGAGAGGCTGACATAAATGATGGGTAGCGCGACATATAACGATAGCATCGAGACACTAAGCATGGCAATGATAGTAAAGGTATCCAAGGGTGTGGTCATCTTGCCTGAGATCCCGCAAGGAAGAAGAACGGTTCCATGAAGAAGACGAAGAAGAAGCCTTGAAGAAGAACCACGGGTAGACGAACGAATCCTTTTTTTTTTGACTATGAACAGTAGGGTAAAAACCCCACTGCAGCTTTTATAAATAAATAAAAACATAGGTCTGTTGGGCTTGAGCTAAGCCCAACTACAAGAAGGAAACACTAAAAAACAAAAAACAAAAGCTAAAGGACTAACACTAAAGCATAAAAAGAAAAAGAAAAAGAAGAAGAAAAGAACAGGGAAACAAGAAATTACAACATAGAGTCCAGCCAAGCAGAGAATTGCACTTCATATTTCTTCTTGATTCTTAGTTTCAGCAGCTTTAACTCCTTAGTAAAAATATGCTTCCAGCCTTGAAAGGAGGGAGTGATTCCTTCAAATATTTTGTTGTTTCCGGATATCTAGATGGCCCATGATCCCAAGATGATAATCTCCATAAAGAAGGGGTATCTGAGTCTATCTTTTAGGTCCTGAAAAGCTTCCAGCATAGACAAGTTTGGGGTTCTTGAGGGACAAATGAAGTTCCAACACCTTTTGGCAAAAGGGAAACCCCAAAAAAGATGGTGAAGTGTTTCCTCTTGAGGACATCCTCTTACTGCACAATTGTAAAATTCCAATTCAAAGTTTTTCCTCCTTAGTAAATTCCTTGTGTTAACTCTGTCATGTAAAAGTATCCAGAAAAAAACTTTGTGTTTTGGTTGACAGGAGCTTTTCCAGATCCATGAGAAGTGTGGTGGTGTTTGTTTGTGCCCAATTAGCACATTATAAGCTTTAATTGAAGAGTATGCTTCATTGCCCCATATGTAACTCCAAGTATCTGTAGCATCCAAATATTCAGATTGCCTCATGGTTATGCACATGTCCTCCATTTGAAGGAACTCCTCATAAGCTTGTGCAGTTAGAGGCAGATGGAATAAATCTTGAAGGTAATCAGTGTTGAGTACTTGCTGAACACTTGATTGTGGATTTCTAACAAATGAATAGAGATGATCAAATTTGTGTTTGAGGATGAATTGATCCCACATATCATCCCAGAACAAAGCAGATTTACCATCCCCCACATTGCACCTTGCTATAGCTTTAAACTGATCAATGAGTGCAAGATTGGATTTCCACCAAAATGAGCCCACTTTTTGATCTCCCGGGAGTTTCCCATTGCTGTAATATGTTTCCCAAATTAAATTGACCCAAGGGATGTCATGTCTATTGTAAAACTTGTGAAGGTTCTTCATAAGCAGAGTTCTGTTTTGAGTGAAAATATCCAGGATTCCCAGGCCACCTTGATTTTTGGGTCTGCAAACTGTGTGCCAAGCCACCATAGCTGGTCTCCTATCTTCCAAGTCAGGACTCCTCCAGAGACAGTGTCTTAGGTATTTGATGATCTGGTGTTTGATAGTAATGGGAATGTCCAGGCAGCACATGAAGTAAACAACCAAGGAAGCTAGAACAGACTTGACCAATAAAATCTTCCCTGCCTGAGTCATGAAAGTGGAGATTCCAGTAATTCTCTTAGCAATTCTGTTCACTATTGGCAAACACTGCTCAACAGTTGGCTTATGAATGCCCATAGGTACCCCTAGGTATGTGAATGGAAAATGACCTCTGGTACAGTTTAGGGTGTTAGTGAAGATCTCTACCCTGTCTTCTGCAATATTTAGTGGCACCATGATTGATTTCCCATAGTTAACTCTAAGGCCTGTGGCATCTGCAAATGTGTTTAGTAGGGCTTTTAGGCAGACAAGCTGTTTAGCATTTGCTTGTAAAATGACAAGTGTATCATCTGCATATTGTATAATAGGGAATTCTGGGCATGATGTCACTTGAAGTGGAGATGTAATTAGATCCCTTGTCATTGCTTTATTTAAAATAGATTGAAGTAGATCAGCAGCCAATATAAATAGAAGGGGTGAGAGTGGATCTCCCTGCCTTACTCCTCTTTTACAGTAGAACTTTTTCCCTGGCACCCCATTTAGCATTACAGCAGAGGATGCAGAATTTAGTAACATGTTAATCCAGGTTATCCATCTCTCACCAAATCCCTTTTCCCTTAGTATATCAATAATAGCCTGATGCTCAATAGTGTCAAAAGCCTTTTCAAAATCCAGTTTGATGACAAGAAGCTCTTCTTTTGACTTGTGGCATTGATGTATATATTCATATGCCCATCCCAAACAGTCTTGAATTACTCTGTTCTTTAAGAATCCATACTGGTTAATATGAACAAGCTTGAGAATAATTTTTTGTAGTCTGTTGGCCAACAGTTTAGTAATAATTTTGAGTACCCCATTCAGCAGTGAGATTGGTCTAAAGTCATTAGGGGATATAGGTACTTCCTTTTTTGGAATAAGAGTGATATAGGAAGAGTTAATGCTTTCCAAGTTCACATTACCAGCATGAAAGGCCAAGATAAGCTCAGTAACATCCTGTTTGATAATGTCCCAGCAAGCTTTGAGAAATTCATTGTTAAAACCATCAGGGCCTGGAGATTTGTCTGTGGGTAGGTTTTTAACTACCTCATCAATTTCTTCCTGAGAGAAAGGTCTCTCAAGATCTTGTGACATTTGTGGATCCACTCTGTTGTCATATAAGTCCTGTAAATTGAAGTGCATTGTATGACCATTTGATTGTCCCATTCTCTTCTTGAAAGCTTCCCAAAGAATTGCAGCCTTCCCATCATGATATGAGATTTCCACTTGGTCCTCATTCATGAGCATTGCTATTTTATTATACCTATGATTGATGGAAGCCTTTGTATGGAAGAATTTGGTATTTTCATCCCCAAATTTTACCCCTTTGATTTTACCTCTTTGCTTCCAATAAATCTTCTGATTATTGAGGACAGTTAAAAGAGTTTGCTTCAAGCACTCTCTGCAATTATGCTCATAAATAGAAAGGTCTCTGAATTCCTCCAAAAAGTCCCATAGGAATATGCATTCATTCAGCTCTTGAATCTGCTTTTGAAGGCAAGACAGATTTTTTGCCTAGAGTTTTAGTGCTCTTCTCAAGTTCTTGAATTTAGCATTGATTTTCTTAGCTGGATCAGAATAGCCAACTGGAATGTTCCAGACAATCTGCACAATATCTTTGAAAGAAGAATGCTTTAACCAATAATTTTCAAATCTAAAAACCCTTGACTTAGGAATAGATGTACCAATTTTAATTACACAAGGTAAATGGTCAGATATTCATTTGGCAAGTGGCAAAGCAGTTGTATCAGGGTAAGATGTCATCCATTCAGCAGATGTAAAAAACCAATCTAGTTTTTCAAGCAGAGGACTTTGTTGCATATTGCTCCAACTAAACTGTCTTCCTTTTAAAGGTAGCTCAATTAAGCCCAAGTTGCTAATGGCCTCATTGAAAAGAAGCATCTGATTAATATCACCACCAGGCCTATTTCTATCCTCAGGTGACCTGATGAAGTTGAAGTCCCCCATAACTATCCAATCAGCATCATCTGGCATTTGAATATTTGAAAACCACTCAATAAATTCCAGTTTGTCTTCAAGGTTACAAGGCCCATAGATGTTTGTGAGTATCCATAGTTTATTGGTTGAAGTACAAGTAAACTGAATGGAGAGTGAAAACTTATTCTGAAAGAGAAATTGTCCATTAAAAAGAGCCTCATTCCAAGCAGTTAAAATCCCTCAGAAGCTCCAATAGAAGGCAGGAATTCAAATTTGTTGAATCTCTGAGGACAAAAGTTATGTATATATGCCAGGTCAAAGACTTGCCTCTTAGTTTCTTGTAAGCACAAAATACCAGCAGCACTTTCCTCTATCTTTTGCCTAATGGCCAGCCACTTATCAGAAGAATTTAAGCCTCTAATGTTCCAGTTTAAAATATTCCAGGATCTGTTTCTACTCATGGTAATCTAACTTTGGGAGAATTATGATACCAGGCTCCATCTCCTGGTATGTTGCCACATGTATGCAATACATAGATTTTGTTTGAATTGAATCCAGCACAATAGAGGTGACAAATATCTTTAGGAGTATATGAAACACCACAGACCTGTTGTGAGGGGCCACAATATCAAACACTCCATAGTAACCACAACTCCAGAACAAAGATAAGGATATCATTGCATTTGTCAAAAGGGTGCACCAAATATTCATTACAGACATTGAACATGTTCTGTTTACATCAGACAAACCAGACATCATACATTCCACTAACATGCTATCCTTTCTCAAAATATTCCTGATACTACTAGGTGTTGGTCTGTTCATCATGGCACTTCTAAGCTGTTGTATCTCCAGTGACCTTGGGGACCTTGGCCACATCTTCCTGGTCCTTCTTCTTGGGCCTCTTAGAGATCATGTCCTGTGCCTCATCCTCAGAGGCCTTGCAAAAAGATTTAGTCAAATTTTTGACCACTTTGTGATGCACAAGTGGTGGAATAGCATTACAGGGTAAACAAGAGCTAGTATCACATGATTTCCTCCCATACCCATTGTTATCTTTCTTAATTCTATCACTTCTTCTCACCTGGGTCTCCACAAGTGGCTCTTTGTCCCTTCTTTTCCTTGAAATAGCTTGTCCTAGGGGTAACTGAGTGCCTTTGTTGGGGGACACATGCTTTAGTGGACTTCCAGCTCCACTTGAGGAATGAGCAGCAGGGCTGATACCCTCATTTTCTTTTCCCATACCCAGCATTATTTCTTTGCAACTTGGAGCCTGTGAGGTAACAGGTTTGTCATGTATGTGGAATAAAATAGTCTGTTCATTATCACAGTTGGCAGTCAGCATTTTCCACAACTCAGATTTCAACAAGTGCATCACCCAACCAAACTTGTCAGGAGTAAGTAGCAGGTGAATAATGAAGTTAAACCAACTTACAGGAATCTCAATTTTGAAAGTGTTTGCTTCTCCCTGGGTAGCTGGAGCAAAGTGCTGAATCCACAGGCCTAGGCCTTCCTCAGAAATCAAATGTGCACCATCAATAATATTCAGAGCATGATTTTGAGCAAGTTCAAAGAACTCCAAAGAAGGTGAAATTGGAGCATGAAAACTGTCCATACCTTTACTTGATTCACCTGTGGGGGTGGCAGTCAGAGCCATTGGGGTTTCAACTTTATCTTTAAAATCCAAACTGTTGTCAGAACTTTGGGCAACCATAATTCCTTGTGACAGAACAGGAGCATCCACATTTCCTGAGTCCATTGGGCCTACATTTTGCTGATTGTCAGAAGAAGAGTTCTTTTCATTCTCCTCAACATGTGCATTGAAATTGTCCTCAGGCTGAACATGAGGCTCATCTGCCCCAATAGGACCTTCAGCAGCAGTAGGAACTATGACAACCTCATTATTTTGTCCAAGGCTCTCCTCATCCCCATCTTCCTGGTAGGCATTCAGGATATTTTGAAGTCCCAGGCCCAAAGGGTTTATCTGAGCACCTTGGTTAACCTCCTCACTGGCAGTGTTAGTGTTGGACCAAAGACCATCTGAGAGAGACACTGTAGTGGTAATACTGCTATTAGGAGCACCATCCTCTAGCAAAATAGGTATCTCTACTTGAGGTTGAGGAGGGGGGTTTTGAGGGTTATTAGCTAGGGGAAAAGCCCAATGTCCTTCTTCTTCCTATTCTTCCCAATCATCCCAGTTCTCTTGCTGAGCAGGTATATTGTTGATTGGGGCTGGGTGGAAGCCAGGGAAATCGTTTGCATGTTGAGGGATAGGATGAGGATCCACACCAGGAGGTGGAATAGGGTCCTCATCAGCTGGGCCACCTCCCAGCATTTCCTCCAGAAGGATCTCCACCGAAGAGGTCCAGGACTCCTCCTCAAAGTTCTCCCCTTCAGACCACCTAATGCTCTTGGGAATGTCAATAAGATCCGTAACTCTGGCCATTACCAAGATTCTCCCCTTGAGGGCATCCTCCTTCTCCCAACTGATAATTCTGCCCCACAGAGCAACTGCAGCTGCAATATCTTTAGTATTGCAATGATCGAAAGGAACGCCCACAAATAGCAGCCAAACAATCCTGTTAAGGTGCAGTCGACGCCAGTTCCTACCCTGATTATGCTTAGTGAATGAGACAAAAACATCTCCAAAGACATGCGGACTCTGCCTGATGAGACGGTCTCTGTCTCTGACATGCCTAAACTGAAAAAAGCTTCTCCGAACGGACACGGTTGTATTTCTCTCAACCCCACTGCTTGAACTTCTTGAAAGAACTCTTCAAGAACATCTCGGACATTGGGAAAAAATACCTCATTGGGGTGCGGCTGAATGGTTGCAATCGCCCAGTCTTCGTGCCTTCGAGGTCGATGCGTCAGAATGGCCCTCGAAACACCAGTGCGCCCCTCCATCTCGAAAATCTCAAACCCATGGGGGACGAAAGGAGCCGGGTCGATGGGAATGTTGGCCATGGTCGATGAAGAAAATGGAGGAACTGTCACCAAACATGGAGCATTCAACAACCATAATGTAGGGGCAATGCACATGATGGACTTGGAAACAACATGGATGACACAATGGTATAATATGATGCATCAGGCAAAGGATGGCATCATGCAAAATGACAAGAGGCTCAATGCAATATAATAGAGATGAACATGATACAAGAAGCAGACATGACAATGGCACTCATCATGATCATGGCAACAACATAGGGAAAAGAAATATGCAAAACAATTATGATAATGCAACAAATACAATAAACACACGACAACAACTAAAATTAAATGGAAGGCATCTGGAGCATCGGTCTCGGGGTGTCACAACACTCCCCTACTAACAAGAGATCTCGTCCCGAGATCTTAGGAACGAGACGGGAGAGAAAAAGGAAGAACAAAGTTCTTCGAGGACAAAAGAGTGAAACCAAAGAATGTTGAGAGGTTGAATAACTTGAAAGAAAGGATACAACGAAGAAGAACGAAGTTGCAAGACTTCGTTAAATAAGAGGACAAGGATTACGACGAGAACCCAAAAGGTTGAAGGAATAAGAATGAATTCGAAACCACTCCGGTTAAAAGAGATAGAAAAGGAATTCAAATGAAGGAATTTGGGCAGCACTCCGGATGAAACTGAAAAAATAGAACACCGGTTGAACAAGAATGGAATAGAACCAGAACTTGAGAATATGGAATAAAAACATGACGAAATGAACAAGACAATGCCTCCGGAATAATTGAAATGATGGAATTAAAAGAATGGAGAAGAAGATGACAACTTCGAGCACGAATGAATTTGAAAGATAATCATCAAGAGAAGGGGTTGAACGAAGTCGTTGAAAAATCAACAACGAAAAGAATTAACTTGTTGTGGACTTATGTAAATCGTCTCAAAACTTGAGGTGAAAAACCGCCCCAACGAAAAGATGGATTAGCTGAGAATAAGAAATGCAAAACTCCACTTCGAAGGAATAAGGAGAATTATTTGCACTCGAGATGCAAAAGAATAATGCTAGAACTGCTCCAGAAGAATTAGATGAATATATGAAGACTGAATTAAATGATGTAGAACCACCATGAAGAACTCCGGTAACGAAAGGATGATGAAGGATGAAAAAGAATAAGAATAAGCCTTGCAATGATTAGACGGGGTTCCGAGGAAAAACTTTGAACTCCAGGGAAGAAAAGAATAAAACACCTGGAACTAGAATTTATTCATCAAGAATAAACTCCGAAGGAAAGGATAAATCAACTTAATGAAAAGAATAAGAATTATGTTATGCTTATCCTCCACCAATTAAATTGATGAGAAGCAATGGACTAGCATACTACTTATTCACGATGAAATTGAATAAAAAGGGATATATCGCGAACTTGCGAGAATCTTCATGAAACACCGGTAGAATTGGAAAGAAGAATTAATTGATATGATAGCACCGGAAAAGAACTCTTGAGCGGATCACCGTAAAGAATTGAAGCCGACTGAAGGAAAGAACAAACCACCGGGAAGAATTACAATCGAGTGAAGAACGAGAATGACCATCGTAAGGAATGAAATTGAATGATGCAAGAGGATAAGCCATCGTGAAGAATTGAGATTGAGTGAACACAAGAGAATGAATCTCCGGGAAAAATAAAGCACTTGAGGACAATTTGAATGATGAGAACGAAGACATTATGACTGATTAAAGAATACTTGAACGAAGCCCCGGACAAATGTGAGACGAACGAAGAGGCATCAATGAAGAATATTAGGAGGATGAAGTTGAAAACTGGGAACGAAGAAATCTTCTGAAATGATGACCTTCGGAGGAACATAAAGAAAAGAATTAATGAAATACTCCGGATGAACGAAATGAGGAAAAGGTTGAACCACCGATGAAAAGAATTAAAAGTGATCTTGGAGAAGGCATATGACTGATGGAATCCATACTTACGTCACACTTGAAAGAATTTCGGAACACTCCAGGAAAATGAAAAGAGTCAGGTAAGATCCTGGGAATAAGCCTGTGGGTTATGAGCCCACCGAAGAGGAAACTCCGTTGAAAGATTGAAAGGAGAAGATGCACCGGAACAATTAAAAGACTCGAATGAGGTGGCAACCTCGAATTAATTAGAACACGGTCGATTCTCCTGGAATGACTTCGGAACTCCGGAATAATTAAATGGCGAGAGACGAACGAGCAAGAGGAAGCATCTGAGCCGAGGGAAAAGAATATGAACAACACTGCATACTTGAGTTGAATCCACCGGAAAAGAAGAAGAGATGAAGAATAACGAATCGAGAGGAGAATTTACCGGAGAAGAAAAGAGAAGAATGATGACGAGCTAGACGAGAATTCACCGGTTGAATAACTGAGGAAAGAATGCAAAGGGTTCACATGAGTAGGATGGATACTCGATTAAGGTCTCCGGCTTCGAGAAACAAAAGGGTGGGCGGGTGGGAAAAAGAAAGACCACAACGGACGGGGAAACAACATCGGTTAGAAAGAATTGAGGATGAACTTGCAAAGAAGAAGAGGGCTCAATCCATTTGATGAGAGATGCACCAGATGAAAGAACTGACAACGCAACGAACGACAACTAACCACGAGATCCTAAAAAAATTTGAAGGGGAAGAGGAGTAATTCAAAACACCTACGTCAAGATTCCTCACCAGAGCGACGAAGGGGCACAGGAGTAAAAAGAATTCCTACTCTCCGATATAACTAGACTCCAAAACAGTTTTCTGCTAGACTCAACAAAGGCCAAGCTACGATCAATCAAGGGGGCTCCTATGGTCGGTCGAGGCTCTGATACCAACTTGTCAGGCCCAAGATGCGATTCTATCCCGATCACGTGACACTTATGTGATTGGTGCACAACCGCATTTCGGGCGCTTAGCAAGATGGATATCGTTACATCGTACCATTACATACATACATAGGGGATACAACAATACATAAAAGTCACATGAATACCACAACATCATCACAAGGCATCCGACTACGGATGCAAATAAGAAAAGAACAACGACATCCATCTGCTATCCCAGGCTGCCGACCCGGAACCTAACCCAAGACTGAAGAAGAAGAAGAAGAAGAAGAAAGAACTCCAACACAACGATCATCGCTCTCACGTCAAGACATCGGAAACCTGCACCTGCAACTATTGTTGTAGTATCTGTGAGCCACGAGGACTCAGCAATCCTATAACCATGGGTAACAAGACTATCAAAACTTAATAGGTAGGAAGAGGTAAAGTGGTGAGGTTGCAGCAGTGCTAAGAAAAATATATATGGTGGCTAACTTACGAGTACAAGAATAAGATGAGCATCTACGCAAACGGTCGCAAACTAGTAATGATCGCTAAAGATCCTAAACTACATACGAGTCAAACATAACCCCACCATGTTCTCTTCTCAACGTGAAAAGAGACAGTCACGGTTACTCACACAGTTGTGTGTTTCACTTCGGATCCTCTGTCAAGTTTTCTACAACCGGACATTAACAAATTCCAATCTGCCACATAACCGCGGGCACAACTTTCGAAAGATCATAACCCTGCAGGGGTGTCCCAACTTAGGCCATCACAAGCTCTCACGATTAGCTGAAGTGATAAATATAATATCATCACCCCTTATCTTAGGGAAATCCGATCAGGCTCGACATCCCGGTGCACAAGACATTTCGACAATGGTAAAACAAGTCCAGCAAGACCTCCCGGCGTGCCGACACCCTGATAGTAGCCGCGCGTATCTCGTCTCAGGACACGACCGGATGGGACAGCCTACGGGAGCCAATCCTCGAGTTTGCCCGCGGTGGCCCCGCAGTCGGCCCGTTTGGGACCAACACCATCAGCACTAACCCCCCTGCTATGTAGAAAGAATCCTCGGGTAGCGCTAATTAATTAATTAAGTTGTTATTATGAGCAAATTAAAACCAATGTTGGGCCTTGCTGGAGGAGTTTTATTCAAAGACGAACTGTCAAGGGGTCCCCATATACCCATCGTGTAAGGAACGCAAAAATCAAGGAACATAATGCCGGTTTATCGGCGCCTAAGGTGGCATGAGTGGAACAAAACACCGAGCAAAAGGCCAAGCCTTCCACCCATGCCCAGTATATAGGTGTGTTAATGATAATAATAGATATTGTGATATTCCAACAATAAGTTCCCACCTGGAACGATCTTCATCTTCACCTGCAACTAACAACGCTATAAGAGGGGCTGAGCAAGCGGGTAACATAGCCAAACAATGGTTTTGCTAGGAAGGTGTCAAAGGTTAGAGGTTTCATGGCAACAAGGAGAGGCTGACATAAATGATGGGTAGCGCGACATATAACGATAGCATCGAGACACTAAGCATGGCAATGATAGTAAAGGTATCCAAGGGTATGGTCATCTTGCTTGAGATCCCGCAAGGAAGAAGAACGGTTCCATGAAGAAGACGAAGAAGAAGTCTTGAAGAAGAACCACGGGTAGACGAACGAATCCTCACGATCGCAACGGAACAAGCACTAACGAGAAGAAGCAAGCAATACGGTAAACACACCACACGAGGCATGACAATATGCTCAAACAAGTATGATGCAAAACAAGTCTACATATGATGCACAGCAAGTCTATACAGGAAGCAAAACATGGAAAGGTAGGAAGCACAGTAAAACAACACAAGTCTATATGATGCAATACATGGCAAGGTATGATGCATGACAAGTCTACACAGGAAGCACACCAAGTCTATACAGGAAGCATTACATGGTAAGGTAGGAAGCACAGAAAAACAACACAAGTTTATATGATGCAATTCATGGCAAGGTATGATGCATGACAAGTCTATACAGGAAGCACAATAAGTCTATACAGGAAGCATCACATGGCAAGGTAGGAAGCACACCAGAACAACACAAGAACAAGACAATAAGCTCAAACAAGTAGGATGCAAGACAAGTCTACATATGATGCACAACAAGTTTAAATGTTGGTTAACATGGCAAGAGGTGAAGCATAAGGAAACTATCTATCTAGGCAATTTAAATGGGGCCGAAAACAAAATATAACAATTCCGGAAAATCCCCATGTGCATATTTTGAATTTGGTACTGTTCTGCCTAGAACCACATTTTATTATTGTTAAACAGGAAAATAAAGTGCACCATGTTAATCTACACATTTTTCTACCCCATTTACATATAAAGTTTATTAAATTTGGAGCTACGGTTATTTAGCTATGAATTAAACCATTCTAACATGTTATTTTCATAAAATTAAACAAACAGCAAGTTTAAACATTTTTAACATGCATGGCAGCTGGAAATTATTAATCTACACAGAATTCTGAGCAACTTTCATATATAAAGTTTTTACATATGATGCATGGTTATTTAGCTATTCACAAATCAAAATTATGGCATTTCTGTGAATATGCAAAACAAAGAGAAAACAAAAGGGGGACACGGATTGGGCCAGCCACTGTCAATGACGAGGGGGCCCGGGGTCCTGAGGTGGCAGGAGTGGGGGTGTGGAGAGGGTATGTGGACAGAGAGGATGACAAGTGGGACCTAGATGTCATAGACACAAAGACAAATATGCTAGAGGCAAAAATTAAAAGAAAAAATGGCCAACCTGGGTTTCGAGCCCAGGAACTCTTGGGTTGAGCTTGGATGTACTCCCTCCGTTCGGAATTACTTGTCTCGAAAATGGATGTATCTAGAACTAAAATACGTCTAGATACATCAATTTCTGCGACAAGTAATTCCGAACGGAGGGAGTACTAGCCAGCTCAGCTAGGCTCTGCTGGTGATAAAACAAAGGATACCATTTAAAAGAACAGATCTGTAGCGGGGTGGAGAGAAAAAAAATAACAAGCAAAACTATAGGGGTTCTAAAAATGGTCCTATTAGGATTCGAACCCGGGTCTCTCGGGTAGAACTCAGCCACCCGATCCACTAAGTTGTTGCTGCTGTATTGAACAAAAGAATGGCGTAGCTCAACTTGAATCTAACCGAAGGAGAGGTCTTCTTCTACGTAGACCACACAGGAACTGGGTGGCGACGCCGGCGAGCAAGACGGCGACCGTCGGGACAACATGCCGACGGCGGGGGGTGCAGAAATAGGTGGGGGTGCGGTGTGCGGCGTGCGGAGGCGTTCGATCACAAGCTATAGCTCGTCCCAGACATGGAGGAGAAGGCAACCAGAGCCGCGTGCGTGGTGCTCTGTAGCTACTCTGCGAATAGAGAGGTTCAAGTGCGTACAGGAGCATGCGTGGGTGAGGCAAGGCGGGCTCGGCTGCGCAAGGGCAGAAACCGTGGTGAGGCACGGCTGGGCATGGCCATGACTATGGCCATGGATGCCTGTTGGAGAGGCGAGGGCATGTGTGGATGCGAGCCTGCAGCTGTTTGTGTGACTAGCGAGCAAAAACAGCGACACCAGCACGAGCTCAAACTCGAGATCACGCACGGCGGACGAACTCAGGATGCGACTGCGACTACGACGATGGAATCAAAGCATAAGAGGGGCCGGGAGGAGCGGCTGCTCACCGAGGTCCCATAGGACAAGAAGACGAAGCCGGAAGTGCGACGACAGAGGCGCGAGGAGGTGATGGTGGCAGAGGTGATCGGGTCCGTAGAGATTAGGAAGCAGAGCAGACGACGTCGAGGAACTTGGCATCCCGCGGCGATGAAGATGAAGAAGACGATGACGTGGACGTGGACGACGGCGAGCTGCTGATCTCCGGCGTGCCGCAAAGACGACGAAGGGGAAGGAGCTCCGCGTCCGTGTGGTCGCGTGCATAGCCGTGGAAGAAGTGGAAGATGTCCGCAACACTTCCGTGGACGAAGAAGACGGCTACGGCGATGATCAAGCCGAGATGAGCTTGAGCTCTTCGGCCATGGCATCGGCGGGAGCGTGGGTGAACTTACCTTGCGGCGGCTAGACGAGGATGAGGGAGGAATGGGAAGAGGAGAGACCCTAGGGCACCGGGGCATGATTTATAGGAGGTAGGGAGGCTGTCCCGGCCGTCAAATCAAGCCGGCTGCCGACGTGGAGGTCTTGGATGCGCTGCCGTACGGTTGAAGACGATGAACAGGGGAATGGCACTGGTGGGCTGGATCGAAGAGGTAAGTGGGCCGCGCGGGACCTGGGCTGCGCTGCTGGGTTGCTTGGCTGCTACTGCTTCTGCCCTTTTTTCTATTTCTTCAAACAGAATAAAGAGCAAAAAGCACCGACGAATTGGAGAGGGTTGTGAGAGATATGAGAATATCCTTGGAGTCTATAATTTGTGCAGACCTTGAATAAATTGCTTTGGGTATTTTTAAGGACAGAAAAATAATTCAAGTTTGAATTTAATTCAAACTTGAGCCATTTTTGAACCCTACCAAAACAACTCAAAATGGGATGAAACCCGGCAGAGAGGTGAAGGACATGGTGTAATATTTATAGGAAGAAGTTGAACATTATTAAAGGAGGGTAAAATGGCACTTGCAAAATGAAAGAAAGAAGAAGGAAGGAGGAGGCGATGATGCATGATCAAACATGGAGCATTCAACAACCATAAAGTAGGGGCAATGCACATGATGGACTTGGAAACAACATGGATGACACAATGGTATAATATGATACATCAGGCAAAGGATGGCATCATGCAAAATGACAAGAGGCTCAATGCAATATAATAGAGATGAACATGAGACAAGAAGCAGACATGACAATGGCACTCATCATGATCATGGCAACAACATAGGGAAAAGAAATATGCAAAACAATTATGATAATGCAACAAACACAATAAACACACGACAACAACTAAAATAAATGGAAGGCATCTGGAGCATCGGTCTCGGGGTGTCACACGTGATCTCTTCGCTTACTTATATCTAAATTCCCCAAGTGTTTATTCTTCCCGACGATTCATTCTGTGGTATTCACTCAATTTCAATTGCTTACGGTGGGTTATTCTCTTTCACCACTCGATTTTAATTCTTCCCGGTGGTTTGTTCTTTTCTTCACTCGGCTTCAATTCTTTACGATGGCTCGCTCAAGAGTTCTTTTCCGGTGCTATCATAACAATCCATTCATTTTATTCCAATCCTACCGGTGTTTCATCAAGATTTTCCCGAATTCGCGATATATCTCTCTTTAATCTTTTCAACGAGAATAAGTAGTATGTGAATCCGTTGCTTCTCATCAATTTTATTGGTGGAGGATAAGCATATCATAATTCTTATTCGTCTTGCGGAGTTGATTTAATTCCTTCCTTCGGATTTTATTCTTGATGAATAAATTCTAGTGCCAGTTACTTTTATTCTTTTTCTTTCCGGAGTTCAAGTTTTTCTCGGTTATCCCATCGGAACCCCATCTAATCATCGCAATGCTTGAATCTTATTCTTTTCATCCGTCATCATCATCATTTTGTCACCGGAAATCTTCATGGTGGTTCACCGTGATTCAATTTGTTCTTCAAATGTTCATCTAAATCTTTTGGAGCAGCTCAAACTTATTCTTTTGTATACCGAGATGCAAATAATTCTCTGTATTCTTTCGAAGTGGAGTTTTGCAATTCTTCATTCTCAGCTAATCCATTTTTTCCGTTGCGGCGGTAATTCACCTCAAGTTTTGGGATGAATTCCTTAAGTCCACAACAAGCTCATTCTTTTGTTGTTGATTTTATCAACAACTCCGTGCAAGTCTTTCTCATGAAGATGCTCTTTCAATTCATTCGCGCTCGAAGTTGTTCTTCTCTTATCCGTTCTTTTCATTTCTTTCCGGAGGCATTATGTTGTTCCTCTCGTCAAATATTATTCCATCTCTCAAGTTATTCTTCTTTCAATTCATCCTCAACCGGTGTCCTGTTCCTTCCAATTTCAGTCGGAGTGCTACCCGAATTCCTTCGTGGAGATTCCTTTTCTATCTCTTATTATCTGGAGTGTTTTCGAATTCATTCTTTTTCCTTCAACTCATGCTTAATATCCTTCAACCTTTTTGGTTCTCGTTGTATCCCTTGTTCTTCTTGTCTAACGAAGTGTTTGCAACTTCGTTCATCTCCGTTGTATCCTTTCTTTCAAATTGTTCAATCTCTCAGGTTCTTTGGTTTCACCCTTTTGTTCTCGAAGAACTTTGTTCTTCCTTTTTTCTTCTGTCTTGTTGCTAAGTTCTCAGGACGAGATCTCTTGTTAGTAGGGGAGTGTTGTGACACCCCGAGACCGGTGCGCCAGGTGTCAGCCAGTTATTCGTCGTGGTTTCCATGTCATCTGCTTGCGTGTTGCATCTTGCCATGTCATCATGTGTGTTGCATCATCATGTTTTCAAATCTTGCATCCGCCCGAGTCCCATCGTCCTTTCCGTTGTCCGTTCTGTGCCCAGACACACTCGCACGCGCCCGCGGCACCTCCGAATATTTATTTTATGAGTCGCCGGAAAACGTTCTCGGAATAGGTTGAAACTTGGCGTGTGGTCTTATTATAGCATAGGTAGACCGCCTGTCAAGTTTTGTCGCATTCGGAGCTCGTTTGATAGCCCAACGGTTAACCGTGTTAACCGCCGGAAGTCTTTCCCTTTTGGCCCAGCACCCCTTTCACACAGCCCACCAAGCCCATTCTAACCCCTCCATGCTCTTGGCCGTTCGATCACGATCGCGTGGCCGCGAACCGCTCCTCATTTGGACACTTCTAGCTCCCTATGCCTATATAAATAGCCTCCCCCTCCATTTTTCGCGGTGCAAACCCTAACCTCCTCCTCCTCCGTGCGCCGGACATGTCCACCCCGCCGGCGGACATGTCCAACCGCCCCCGCGCCAACCAGACACCGACACGTGGCACACCGCGCCCCACATCGCCGCCGGCCCGCGGAGCCCATCCGGGGCCCGCGCGGGCCCCGAACTGTCTCCGCCGCCTCGCCCGTTCACCTGCTGCTCCCCGCCACCTCCGGCGGCTTCCGCCGCCGCGCCCGCGCGCAGGTCCACCGGACTTGCCTCCTCTGGCCGCCGCTAGTCCGCCCCGCCGCCTGTTCTTCGTCACAGCCACCGTCTCCTCCATGGGCGCCGCCGCCCGGAGCTCTCCGTCGTCGCCGATCCACGCTCTGGCCGGATCCGGGCCCGGCGCCCCCGGATCCGCCCGTTCCCGCGCCGTGAGACCCCCTCCGCGCCGCCGCCGCGCCGGAGGTCCGGCCGCCGTCGTTCCTCGCCTCCGCCTCGTCGGGGTCGAGGAGGAACCCTTCCTCCCTTGGGCCGCCAGCCTCCAGGCTCCTCTCCGCGGGGCCAGGCCGAAGCCGCGGAGGCCCAGCTCCTCGCCGCATGGGCCTCGCCCAAGCCCCAGCCGGCCTCCACCGACCCCCCCCCACGGCCTGCCTCGCCTTCCCCTCCATCCGGCCCGAGAGGCCCGGTGGTGAGCCCACTACCTATCGCCCGCGCGTAGTTTAGCTATCTGTCGCTCGTTTTCCTTTGTATTTTTTTTGGCTAAGTCCTTTTTCTGTCAGTATTTTGTTGCATGTTTGCATGGCTCTAACTTTTTGTGTGGTAGTCCAATTTGAGTGTATGATATGTCAAAATGATCGTGGTGATATGCTCTAAACTTTGTTCCAATGTGCCATGCTTGTTTGCCTTCATCTAGATGCTCTAATCTCTGTTGCAAGAGTGCTACTTGTTATAAACTGCTGTTACTTGTTATTTTGTAGCCATGTTTGAGATGTGATAACTTGGTGCATGTTTATCCAAATGATGCATATGATATGTCAAAATGATCATTATGAAGTGTACTACATGATGGTTGCTGTAGCATGCTTGTTTGAGTCCATATTGCCATGTTAATCTCTGTTGCAAAAGTGCATTTGGCTGTTAAGTTCTGAAACTTGTTATGAGATTCTGATTTCAATTGCTCTTTGCTATTGATGTGTTTGTCTTCATGCCACATGTCTAGATGTTTTAGAAGCACAATTATACGGTATTTGCTGTGGTGCTTTTAACTTTCCATGATATGCCGTGAGGTGTCTAATACAAGCTTGTAAACATGCCATGTTGTTATTGTTGTTTTATACTTAGTGAAAACACTGCTAAGTCTGGAATCTGTTATAACCCGATGCTATGTTTGCTTGATGCCCTAGTCAAATCCATGCTTGTTTTGGAGTGGACATTGATCATTCCTTGTTGTACATGTTGTTGTCTATCCATTCATGCCCTTACTTGCTCATATGACCTGCTGTAGCTTATTTATTTCTTGCTCTCAAGTTGCTATAAATTATACCTATCAGGTTTTTATCAGCATGATCAATTTGGTGTAGCTTGTTGCTATTGATCCATGCCTCCTATGGAGATGCTCCAATGGAGTTGTTTGCTGTAGGATATGTCTACTACATGTCCATGCTCTTTATGTTCTTATTAGAGTTGATATGCTTGTTGTTTTGTGCCTCCGAAGGCAGCATCGTGATGATGTTTTTGCTTTCCCAGATTTTGGCTAAGTCTGGATAATTTTATCGCAACTTGCCATGCTAGTTTAAATGTGTTCCAGCAAGCTTTTGAGTGTGTTCTAAGTTCATACTTGTTAAGTAACATGTCTACTTCACATCCATGCTTCTTGTTATCATGTTTGGGTGCTTTAGCATATATTACCTTGCTCCAAAGTTGCCATGTGGCTGTTAACTTCAACTTGTTATTATATCTTGTTTCATGTGTATCTTTTAGCCCGTTGCTCCGTTTTGGGTGTGCCTTATATGAAACTTGTGTGATTTTGCCTGTAGAATCATAATATCTTATTGTTTTCATGTTTGGAGTGTGTTTGCTTGGTGTTTGGGTGCATCTTGCACCGTTGACTTGTTTGACTTGTTTTGCTCATATCTTCTAGGTCGTAGCTCCGAATTAAACAAACTTTATATGAAACTTGACTAGAATTTCGTGTAGATCATCATGGTGCATGTTAACCTTGCTGTTTAACAACTTGAACATAAGGTTTGTTCAGATCTGGACTAATTTCAAATTATGCATATGAGGACTTACCGGATTTGTTATGTGTTGATTCCGGCCTCATTTAAACTTGTTGGCTTGTGTTGTTCTTGAGTGCTTCCTACCTTGCCACGTATTGCATCCTATATAGACTTGTCTTGCATCCTACTTGGTTGAGCATATTGTCATGTTCTTGTGTTGTGTGTTTACCGTATTGCTTGCTTCTTCTCGTTAGTGCTTGTTCCGTTGCGATCGTGAGGATTCGTTCGTCTACATGTGGTTCGTCTTCAAGGCTTCTTCTCCATCTTCTTCATCTATCTGTTCTTCTTCCTTGCGGGATCTCAGGCAAGATGACCATCACCATGGATACCTTTACTATCATTGTCATGCTTAGTGTCTCGATGCTATCGTTATATGGCGCACTACCCATCATTATTGTCAGCCTCTCCTTGTTGCCATGAAACCTCTAAACTTTGAAACCTTCCTAGCAAAATCATTGTTTGGCTATGTTACCTGCTTGCTCAGCCCCTCTTATAGCGTTGTTAGCTGCAGGTGAAGATGAAGGTTGTTCCATTTTGGAACTTGATGCTTTGGGAATATCACAATATCTATTATTATTATTAACACACCTATATACTGGGCATGGGTGGAAGGCTTGGCCTTTTGCTCGGTGTTTTGTTCCACTCATGCCACCTTAGGAGCCGATAAACCGGCATTATGTTCCTTGATTTTGCGTTCCTTACACGGTTGGGTATATGGGGACCCCTTGACACTTCGTCTTTGAATGAAACTCCTCCAGTAAGGCCCAACATTGGTTTTCATTTGCCTCATAATAACAACTTAATTAATTAATTAAATTTGCATAGGGGGTCGCGCCCTCGGGATTCTTTTCTACATAGCAGGGGGGCCAGTGCTGATGGTGTTGGTCCCGAACGGGGATACTGCGGGGCCACCTTGGGGAAACCCGAGGGCTGGTTTTACTCGTAGGATCACCTATCCGGTTGTGGCCTGAGACGAGATACGCGCGGCTACTATCAGGGTGTCGGCACGCCGGGAGGTCTTGCTGGAGTTGTTTTACCATTGTCGAAATGTCTTGTGCACCGGGTTGCCGAGCCTGATCGGATTTCCATAAGATAAGGGGTAATAATTATTATTACTTCAGCTGATCGTGAGAGCTTGTGATGGGCTAAGTTGGGACACCCCTGCAGGGTTATGATATTTCGAAAGTCGTGCCCGCGGTTATGTGGCAGATTGGAATTTGTTAATGTCCGGTTGTAGAAAACATGACACCGAACTAAAACACACAACTGTGTGAGTAACCGTGACCGTCTCTTTTCACTTTGAGAAGAGAACACGGTGGGGTTATGTTTGACTCGTAGGTAGTTCAGGATCTTTAGCGATCACTACTAGTTTGCGACCGTTTGCGTAGATGCTCATCTTATTCTTGTACTCGTAAGTTAGCCACCATACTTATGCTTAGCCGCTGCTGCAACCTCACCACTTTAACTCTTCCTACCTATTAGGCTTAGATAGTCTTGTTTCCCATGGTTATGGGATTGCTGAGTCCTCGTGGCTCAAAGATACTACAACAACAGTTGCAGGTGCAGGTTCCGATGACTTGACGTGAGAGCGTTGATCGTTGTGTTGGAGTTCTTTCTTCTTCTTCTTCTTCTTCAGTCTTGGGTTAGGTTCCGGGTCGGCAGCCTGGGATAGCAGATGGATGTCATTGTGCTTTTCATGTTTGCATCCGTAGTCGGATGCCTTGTATTGATGTTGTTGTATTCATGTGAATTGTATGTATTGTTGTATCCCCCATGTATGTATGTAATGGTATGATGTAATGATATCCATCTTGCTAAGCGCCCGAAATGCGGTTGTGCCCCAATCATTTAAGTGTCACATGATCGGGATATAATCGGATCTTGGGCCTGACAAGTTGGTATCAGAGCCTCGACCGACCATAGGAGCCCCCTTGATTGATCGTAGCTTGGCCATTGTCGAGTCTAGCAGAAAACTTTTTCGGAGTCCAGTTATATCGGAGACTAGGAATTCTTTTTACTCCCATGACCCTTCGTCGCTCTGGTGAGGAATCTTGGCGTAGGTGTTTTGAATTACTCCTCTTCCCCTTCAATTTTTTTAGGATCACGTGGTTAGTTTTCGTTCGTTGCGTTGTCAGTTCTTTCATCTGGTGCATCTCTCGTCAAGTGGATTCGACCCTCTTCTTCTTTGCAAGTTCAATCCTCGGTTCTATCCAACCGATGTTGTTTCCCCGTCCGTTGTGGTCTTTCTTTTCCCACCCGCCCACCCTTTTGCTTCTCGGAGCCGGAGTCCGTAATCGAGTATCCATCCTACTCGTGTGAATCCTTTGCATTCTTTACTCAGTTATTTCAACCGGTGGATTCTCGTCTAGTTCATCACCCTTCATCTCTTTCTTCTCCCGGTGAATTCTCCTCTCGATTCGATATTCTTCACCTCTTCTTCTTTTCCGGTGGATTCAATTCCTATATCTCGATGTTGTTCTTATTCTTTCATTGGCTCAAATGTTTTTTCCCTTCCTCGTTTACCTCTCGCCATTTAATTGTTCCAGAGTTCCGAAGAAATCTTAGGTTATTCGTCCGTGTTGCAATTAATTCGAGGTTGTCACCTCATTCGAGTTTTTCAATCGTTCTGGTGCATCATCTCCTTTCGATCCTTTTCAACGATGGTTTTCTTTCAGTGGGCTCATAACCCACAGGTTTTTTTCAGGATTTTACCTGACTCTTCTAATTTTTCCCGGAGTGTTCCGAAATTATTTTCAAGGGTGACGTAAGTATGAATTTCATCAGTCATATGCCTTCTCCAAGATCGCTTTCAATTCTTTCATCGTTGGTTCAACCTTTCTTCTTTCCATTCTTCCGAAGTAGTTCCTGAAATATTTCTATTGTGTTCCTCCAAAGGCCATCATTTCAGAAGATTTATTCATTCTCAGTTTTCAACTACGTCCTCCAACTATTCTTCATTCATGCCTCTTCGTTCGTCTCACATTCTTTCCGGTGCTTTCCTCCAAGTAATCATTTAATCGGTTCGTGATCTCTTCGCTCTCTTATATCTAAATTCCCCAAGTGTTTATTCTTCCCGACGATTCATTCTGTGGGGAAACCCGAGGGCTGGTTTTACTCGTAGGATCACCTATCCGGTTGTGGCCTGAGACGAGATACGCGCGGCTACTATCAGGGTGTCGGCACGCCGGCAGGTCTTGCTGGACTTGTTTTACCATTGTCGAAATGTCTTGTGCACCGGGATGCCGAGCCTGATCGGATTTCCCTAAGATAAGGGGTAATAATTATTATTACTTCAGCTGATCGTGAGAGCTTGTGATGGGCTAAGTTGGGACACCCCTGCAGGGTTATGATCTTTCGAAAGTCGTGCCCGCGGTTATGTGGCAGATTGGAATTTGTTAATGTCCGGTTGTAGAAAACTTGACAGAGGATCCGAAGTAAAACACACAACTGTGTGAGTAATCGTGACTGTCTCTTTTCACTTTGAGAAGAGAACACGGTGGGGTTATGTTTGACTCGTAGGTAGTTCAGGATCTTTAGCGATCACTACTAGTTTGCGACCGTTTGCGTAGATGCTCATCTTATTCTTGTACTCGTAAGTTAGCCACCATACTTATGCTTAGCCGCTGCTGCAACCTCACCACTTTACCTCTTCCTACCTATTAAGCTTTGATAGTCTTGTTACCCATGGTTATGGGATTGCTGAGTCCTCGTGGCTCACAGATACTACAACAACAGTTGCAGGTGCAGGTTTCCGATGACTTGACGTGAGAGCGTTGATCGTTGTGTTGGAGTTCTTTCTTCTTCTTCTTCTTCAGTCTTGGGTTAGGGTCCGGGTCGACAGCCTGGGATATCAGATGGATGTCATTGTGCTTTTCATGTTTGCATCCATAGTCGGATGCCTTGTATTGATGTTGTTGTATTCATGTGAATTGTATGTATTGTTGTATCCCCCATGTATGTATGTAATGGTATGATGTAATGATATCGATCTTGCTAAGCGCCCGAAATGTGGTTGTGCCCCAATCACGTAAGTGTCACGTGATCGGGATAGAATCGCATCTTGGGGCTGACAGCTGCCGATAGGGCAGAGGCCGAGGCGGCAACTAAAGCCCAAGCAGATGCCGCCACCCGAGCCCAGGAGCAGGAGGCGGGCTCCCAGCAGCCAGCGGGCCGCGCCGTCCCCCAAGAGGCGGGCTCTCTGGAGTCGTCCTCCCAAGTTCCGGCTGCTGATGAGCAGCCGGCCGCGTCGCCATGGAGACAGAGGCGCCGCCCCCTGCACCGCCTGCTGGAATGCAGGGCAGCCGGCCTGCAGGAGCGGAGGTGCCGCCAGCTGAGGGCGTGCTGGTGACAGGCCCACAGCCGGCCCCCAAGCTCCTGCCCGCCCACGCCCTGCGAGGGCGGTCTCCGTGCCGCAGCAGGTAGAGGCCGGCGGCGCCAGCTAGTCCGTGCCGGAGAGTGAAGCCACCAGCGCAGCGCCATCAGGCTGGAGGCTCGGAGGCGGCGACGCGCTGATTGTCGCGTCGCGGGACGTCCTCGACCGCTTCAACTCCCTGAGCGATGTCGTGCAGACGATGATGCGGGAGTTCGTGGCTACGCGAACTTCTGTTCGGGTATGTTGACTCCATATTTTTTGCTTTTATTCCCTCAATTTCTTCTTTGGGGGCGCGTCAGCGCACCCACTGGGTGTAGTCCCCGAGTTCCCAGCCGGCTGCTGAGCAGGCGGCTTGGAACTCCGTGTTGGGGAACGTTGCATGGGAAACAAAAATTTTCCTACCGTTCACCAAGATCAATCTAGTAGATGCAACTACGAGAGGGGAGTGTGATCTACGTACCCTTGTAGATCGCTAAGCGGAAGCGTTATGAACGCGGATGATGGAGTCGTACTCGTCGCGATTCAGATCGCCGAAGACCTAGCACCGAAGCAACGGTGCCTCCGCGTTCTTCACACGTACGGCTCGGGGACGTCTCCTCCTTCTTGATCCAGCAAGGGGTGGAGGAGAGGTTGATGGAGAACCGGCAGCACGACGGCGTGGTGGTGATGGTGGAGAAGAACTCCAGCAGGGCTTCGCCTAAGCACCGCGGGAGAGGAAGATGTAACGGGAGAGGGAGGGCAGCACCGAGGCACAAACTGTGTTGGCTGCCCTCCCTTTGCCCCACTATATATAGGGGGGGTGGAGAGGTGAGGGCGCCCTAGGGTTTCCCCCTAGGGGCCGGCGGCCAGGGCAAGGGGAGGGGGCGGCGGCCAGGGCAGGGGGGGGCGCCCAGGCCCTAGGGTTTCCCCCCTAGGTGCCTTGCCCCCCAAGGCCAAGGGGTGCGGCCAGCCCTAGGGGGTCCCAGCCCTTAGCCGCATGGGAAGAGGGCCCAGGGGGGGCGCACAGCCCCCTGAGGGCTGTGGTGTTCCCCCTTGTGGCCCAATAGGCCCAGAACAACTTCCGGACCCCCCGAAAACCCTTCCGGTACTCCGCCGATTTCCCGATACTCCCCGGAACACTTCCGGTACTCCGAAACCTTTCATCCTATATATCAATCTTCGTCTCCGGACCATTCCGGAGACCCTCGTCATGTCCGGGATCTCATCCGGGACTCCGAACAACCTTCGGTAACCATGCACTCTTCTCACTAACAACCCTAGCGTCACCGAACGTTAAGTGTGTAGACCCTGCGGGTTCGGAAACCATGTAGACATGACCGAGACACTCCCAGGTCAATAACCAATAGCGGGATCTGGATACCCATATTGGCTCCTACATGTTTCTCGATGATCTCATCGGATGAACCACGATGTCAAGGATTCAGGCAATCCCGTATACAGTTCCCTTTGTCTCGTCGGTATGTTACTTGCCCGAGATTCGATCGTCGGTATCTCTATACCTAGTTCAATCTCGTTACCGGCAAGTCTCTTTACTCGTTACCGTAATACATAATCCCGTGACCAACTACTTAGTCACTTTGAGCTCACTGAGATGACGTATTACCGAGTGGGCCCGGAGATACCTCTCCGTCACACGGAGTGACAAATCCCAGTCTCGATCCATGTCAACTCAACAGACACCCTCGGAGATACCTGTAGAGTACCTTTATAGTCACCCAGTTACGTTGCGACGTTTGGCACACACAAAGCACTCCTACGGTGTCAGTGAGTTACATGATCTCATGGTCATAGGAACTTATACTTGACATGCAGAAAACTATAGCGATAACTGACACGATCAAAAGCTATGTTTACGTTTGGGTCTCGTCCATCACATCATTCTCCTAATGATGTGATCCCGTTATCAAATGACAACTCATGTCTATGACCTGGAAACCGCGGTCATCTTTGATCAACGAGCTAGTCCTGTAGAGGCTCACTAGGGACACAAAGTCTGTCTATTCATCCACACGTGTATTTGAGTTTCCAATCAATACAGTTATAGCATGGATAATAAACGATTATCATGAACAAGGAAATATAATAATAACTCTTTTATTATTGCCTCCAGGGCATATTTCCAACAGTCTCCCACTTGCACTAGAGTCAATAATCTAGCATTACAAGGTAATGAATCTAACACCCATAGAGTCTTGGTGTTGATCATGCTTAGCCCGTGGAAGAGGCTTAGTCAACGGATCTGCAACATTCAAATCCGTGTGTACTTTGCAAATGTTTATGTCCTCCTCCTTGACCGAATCGCGGATGGAATTGAAGCGTCGCTTTATGTGTCTGGTCCTCTTGTGAAACCTTGGTTCCTTGGCTAGAGCAATGGCACCAGTGTTGTCACAGAACAGAGTCATTGGGTTCAGTGCACTAGGCACAACTCCAAGATCTGTCATGAACTCCTTCATCCAGACACCTTCCTTAGCCGCCTCCGAGGCAGCTATATACTCCGCTTCACATGTAGAATCAGCTACCACGCTCTGCTTGGAACTGCACCAGCTTACCGCTCCCCCGTTGAGAATATATACGTATCCGGTTTGTGACTTAGAGTCATCCGGATCAGTGTCAAAGCTTGCATCAACGTAACCCTTTACGACGAGCTCTTGATCACCTCCATAAACGAGAAACATATCCTTAGTCCTCTTCAGGTACTTCAGGATATTCTTGACCGCCGTCCAGTGATCCATACCAGGATTACTTTGAAACCTTCCGGCCATACTTATGGCAAGGCTGACATCTGGTCTCGTGCACAGCATTGCATACATGATAGAGCCTATGGCTGAAGCATAGGGGACGACACTCATCTTTTCTCTATCATCCGCAGTCACTGGGCATTGAGTCTTACTCAACTTTGTACCTTGTAATACCGGCAAGAACCCCTTCTTGGATTGATCCATTTTGAACTTCTTCAAAACTTTATCAAGGTACGTGCTTTGTGAAAGTCCTATCAAGCGTCTTGATCTATCTCTATAGATCTTGATGCCCAATATGAAAGCAGCTTCACCGAGATCTTTCATCGAAAAACTCTTGTTCAAATACCCCTTCACGCTATCCAAAAATTCTATATTGTTTCCAATCAGCAATATGTCATCCACATATAATATTAGAAACGCTATAGAGCTCCCACTCACTTTCTTGTAAATACAAGCTTCATTGTAAACTTGTATAAACCCAAACGCTTTGATCACCTCATCAAAGCGAAGATTCCAACTCCGAGATGCTTGCACCAGCCCATAAATGGAACACTGGAGCTTGCATACTTTGTCAGCATTCTCTGGATCGACAAAACCCTCCGGTTGCATCATATACAACTCTTCCTTAAGAAAACCGTTAAGGAACGCTGTTTTGACATCCATCTGCCAAATTTCATAATCGAAATATGCAGCTATTGCTAACATGATTCGGACGGATTTAAGCATCGCTACGGGTGAGAAAGTCTCATCGTAGTCAATCCCTTGAACTTGTGAAAAACCCTTTGCCACAAGTCGAGCTTTATACACGGTGACATTACCGTCAGCGTCCGTCTTCCTCTTAAAAATCCATTTATTCTGAATGGCCTTCCGCCCTTCAGGTAATACTTCCAAAGTCCATACTTTGTTTTCATACATGGATCCCATCTCGGATTTCATGGCCTCTAACCATTTGTCGGAATCTGGGCCCACCATCGCTTCTCCATAGCTCGTAGGTTCACCATTGTCTAACAACATGACCTCCAAGACAGGGTTACCATACCACTCAGGTGCAGTGCGTACCCTTGTCGACCTACGAGGTTCGGTAGTAACTAGATCAGAAGCTTCTTGATCATCATCATTGGCTTCCTTTTCAACCTCTGCAGGCTCCACAAAAACATCTTTCTGTGCTGCGCTACTTTCTGGTTGAAGCAGAGGTTCAATAACCTCATCAAGTTCTACCTTCCTCCCACTCAATTCTTTCGAGAGAAACTCCTTTTCGAGAAAGGACCCGTTCTTAGCGACAAACACTTTGCCCTCGGATCTGAGATAGAAGGTGTACCCAACAGTTTCTTTTGGGTATCCTATGAAGACACATTTGTCCGCTTTGGGTTCGAGCTTTTCTGGCTGAAGCCTTTTGACATAAGCATCGCAACCCCAAACCTTGAGAAAAGACAACTTAGGTTTCTTACCAAACCACAGTTCATACGGTGTTGTCTCAACGGACTTAGATGGAGCCCTATTTAAAGTGAATGCAGCTGTCTCTAACGCATATCCCCAAAACGATAGTGGCAAATCGGCAAGAGACATCATAGAACGTACCATATCTAATAGGGTTCGATTACGACGTTCGTACACACCATTACGCTGTGGTGTTCCGGGTGGCGTCAACTGTGAAACAATTCCACATTTTCTTAAGTGATCACCAAACTCATAACTCAGATATTCTCCCCCTCGATCAGATCGTAGGAACTTGATCTTCTTGTTACGATGATTTTCTACTTCACTCTGAAATTGCTTGAACTTTTCAAAAGTTTCAGACTTATGCTTCATCAAGTAAATATACCCATATCTACTTAAGTCGTTAGTGAAGGTGAGAAAATAACGATATCCACCGCGCGCCGTTACACTCATCGGACCGCACACATCAGTATGTATGATTTCCAATAATTCACTCGCCCGTTCCATTGTCCCTGAAAACGGGGTCCTTGTCATCTTGCCCATGAGGCACGGCTCGCACGTGTCAAGTGATTCAAAATCAAGAGACTCCAAAAGTCCATCAGCATGGAGCTTCCTCATGCGTTTCACGCCGATATGACCGAGACGGCAGTGCCACAAGAAAGTGGTATTATCATTATCTACTCTACATCTTTTGGCATCAATGTTATGAACATGTGTATCATCACTATCGAGATTCAATAAGAATAAACCCCTAACTTCGGGTGCATGACCATAAAAGATATTACTCATATAAATAGAACAACCATTATTCTCTGACTTAAATGAGTAACCGTCTCGCAATAAACAAGATCCAGATATAATGTTCATGCTTAACGCAGGCACTAAATAACAATTATTCAGGTTCATAACTAATCCCGATGGTAATCGAAGAGCGAGCGTGCCGACGGCGATCACATCAACCTTGGAACCATTTCCCACGCGCATCGTCGCTTCGTCCTTCGCCAGCCTCCGTTTATTCCGCAGTTCCTGTTTAGAGTTGCAAATGTGAGCAACCGAACCGGTATCAAATACCCAGGCACTACAACGAGAGTTGGTAAGGTACACATCAATAACATGTATATCATATATACCTTTGTTGTTGTTGGCCCCCTTCTTGTCCGCCAGATACTTGGGGCAGTTCCGCTTCCAGTGGCCATTCCCCTTGCAATAGAAACACTCAGTCTCTGGCTTGGGCCCAGCCTTGGGTTTCTTCACTGGATTAGCAACTGCTTTGCCACCCTTCTTAGAGTTACCCTTCTTGCCCTTGCCATTCTTCTTGAAACTGGTGGTCTTATTGACCATCAACACTTGATACTCCTTCTGGATGTCTGCCTCAGCGACTTTCAGCATCGAAAACAGCTCGGTGATGGTTTTATTCATCCCTTGCATGTTGTACTGCTGGACGAAGCTCTTGTAGCTTGGAGGGAGTGACTGGAGAATTCTGTCAATGATAGCCTCATCCGGGAACACAAGTCCCAGATCAGCTATGCGGGTATAGTACCCAGACATCTTCAGTAAGTGCTCACTGACAGACGAATTCTCCTCCATCTTGCAAGCGAAGAATTTATCGGTGGTCTCATACCTCTCGATCTTAGCATTCTTCTCAAAGATGAATTTCAACTCCGTGTACATCTCATATGCACCATGACGTTCAAAACGCCTTTGGAGTCCTCCTTCCAAGCCGTACAACATGGCACATTGTACTATCGAATAGTCATCCGAACGCGTCTGCCAGACGTTCATACCGTCTGCAGAGGCTCCAGGAGCGGGGGGTTGACCTAGCGGTGCATTTAGGACATAAACCTTTTGGGCAGCTGTGAGGATGATCCTCAGATTGCGGAGCCAGTCCACAAAGTTGCTCCCATCATCTTTCAGTTTAGCTTTCTCTAGGAACGCATTAAAATTCAGGGGAACTCCTGCGCGAGCCATCTACAACATAAATTTGCAAAGACATTTTAGACTATTGTTCATGATAAGTGAGTTATTACCTAATCAAATTAATTATAACTCCCACTCAAATTGACATCCCTCCGGTCATTCGAGCGTGACATGATCCAAATTCACCAACCCAAGTCCGATCATCACGTGAGATGAGGTGGTGTCAATGGTGAACATCAACATGTTGATCATATCTACTATATGACTCATGCTCGACCTTTCGGTCCTCCGTGTTCCGAGGCCATGTCTGTACATGCTAGGCTCGTCAAGTCTAACCCTAGTGTTCTGCACGTGCAAAACTGGCTTGCACCCGTTGTATGCGAACGTAGAGTCTATCACACCCGATCATCACGTGGTGCTTCGAAACGACGAACCTTCGCAACGGCGCACACTCGGGGGGAACACAATTTTTATCTTGAAATTTTAGTGAAGGATCACCTTATAATGCTACCGTCGTCCTAAGCAAAATAAGATGCATAAAAGGATTAACATCACATGCAAATCATAAGTGACATGATATGGCCATCAACTCGTGCTTTTGATCTCCATCGTCACCGGCGCCACACCATGATCTCCATCATCATGATCTCCATCATCGTGTTGCCATCGGGGTTGTCGGCGCCCCACCATGCTCTTACTACTATTGCTACCGTTTAGCGATAAAGTAAAGCATTACAAAGCGCTTAATGATTGACACGCAGGTCATACAAAAATAAAGACAACCCTATGGCTCCTGCCGGTTGCCGTATGCATCGACATGCAAGTCGATGTTAACTATTACAACATGATCATCTCATACATCAAAATATATTTCATCATGTCATTGGCCATATCATATCACATACATACCCTGCAAAAACAAGTTAGACGTCCTCTAATTTGTTGTTGCATGTTTTACGTGGCTGCTATGGGTATCTAGCAAGAACGCTTCTTACCTACGCAAAACCACAACGGTGATATTCAAGTTGCTATTTAACCTTCTACAAGGACCGCCTTGTTCTATTCCGATTCAACTAAGATAGGAGAGACAGACACCCGCCAGCCATCTTATGCAACAAAAGTCACATGTCTGTCGATGGAACCGGTCTCATGTACGTGGACATGTAAAGTTGGTCCGGGCCGCTTCATCCTATAATACCGTTGAATCAAGAAAGACTAAGGAGGGCAGCAATTTAAACATCAACGCCACAAACCCTTTTGTGTTCTACTCGAGAAAGCATCTACGCAAGAACCTAGCTCTGATACCACTGTTGGGGAACGTTGCATGGGAAACAAAAATTTTCCTACCGTTCACCAAGATCAATCTAGTAGATGCAACTACGAGAGGGGAGTGTGATCTACGTACCCTTGTAGATCGCTAAGCGGAAGCGTTATGAACGCGGATGATGGAGTCGTACTCGTCGCGATTCAGATCGCCGAAGACCTAGCACCGAAGCAACGGTGCCTCCGCGTTCTTCACACGTACGGCTCGGGGACGTCTCCTCCTTCTTGATCCAGCAAGGGGTGGAGGAGAGGTTGATGGAGAACCGGCAGCACGACGGCGTGGTGGTGATGGTGGAGAAGAACTCCAGCAGGGCTTCGCCTAAGCACCGCGGGAGAGGAAGATGTAACGGGAGAGGGAGGGCAGCACCGAGGCACAAACTGTGTTGGCTGCCCTCCCTTTGCCCCACTATATATAGGGGGGGGTGGAGAGGTGAGGGCGCCCTAGGGTTTCCCCCTAGGGGCCGGCGGCCAGGGCAAGGGGAGGGGGCGGCGGCCAGGGCAGGGGGGGGGCGCCCAGGCCCTAGGGTTTCCCCCCTAGGTGCCTTGCCCCCCAAGGCCAAGGGGTGCGGCCAGCCCTAGGGGGTCCCACCCCCTTAGCCGCATGGGAAGAGGGCCCAGGGGGGGCGCACAGCCCCCTGAGGGCTGTGGTGTTCCCCCTTGTGGCCCAATAGGCCCAGAACAACTTCCGGACCCCCCGAAAACCCTTCCGGTACTCCGCCGATTTCCCGATACTCCCCGGAACACTTCCGGTACTCCGAAACCTTTCATCCTATATATCAATCTTCGTCTCCGGACCATTCCGGAGACCCTCGTCATGTCCGGGATCTCATCCGGGACTCCGAACAACCTTCGGTAACCATGCACTCTTCTCACTAACAACCCTAGCGTCACCGAACGTTAAGTGTGTAGACCCTGCGGGTTCGGAAACCATGTAGACATGACCGAGACACTCCCAGGTCAATAACCAATAGTGGGATCTGGATACCCATATTGGCTCCTACATGTTTCTCGATGATCTCATCGGATGAACCACGATGTCAAGGATTCAGGCAATCCCGTATACAGTTCCCTTTGTCTCGTCGGTATGTTACTTGCCCGAGATTCGATCGTCGGTATCTCTATACCTAGTTCAATCTCGTTACCGGCAAGTCTCTTTACTCGTTACCGTAATACATAATCCCGTGACCAACTACTTAGTCACCTTGAGCTCATTGAGATGACGTATTACCGAGTGGGCCCGGAGATACCTCTCCGTCACACGGAGTGACAAATCCCAGTCTCGATCCATGTCAACTCAGCAGACACCCTCGGAGATACCTGTAGAGTACCTTTATAGTCACCCAGTTACGTTGTGACGTTTGGCACACACAAAGCACTCCTACGGTGTCAGTGAGTTACATGATCTCATGGTCATAGCAACTTATACTTGACATGCAGAAAACTATAGCGATAACTGACACGATCAAAAGCTATGTTTACGTTTGGGTCTCGTCCATCACATCATTCTCCTAATGATGTGATCCCGTTATCAAATGACAACTCATGTCTATGACCTGGAAACCGCAGTCATCTTTGATCAACGAGCTAGTCCTGTAGAGGCTCACTAGGGACACAAAGTCTGTCTATTCATCCACACGTGTATTTGAGTTTCCAATCAATACAGTTATAGCATGGATAATAAACGATTATCATGAACAAGGAAATATAATAATAACTCTTTTATTATTGCCTCTAGGGCATATTTCCAACACTCCGAAGAGAACCTTGCGGGCTGACTTGTGTCTTACTGTAGGAGTACCACAACCTCTGGGTGGCCTCCTTCAACACCCAGTGCCAGGAGCTAGCGCAACTGCGGGCTGCCCTGGCAGACAGTCAGGGTGAGTGTTCCTCTTCTCCTCCTTGCGGGGGCGCGTCAGCGCACCCGCTGGGTGTAGTCCCAGAGTTCCGAGCCGGCTGTTGAGCAGGCGGCTTGGAACTCCAAGGTTATCTTTTTGCTGGTGTTGATATTCTTCTTCTTCTTCCCTTGCCAGCGGTCACAGCCAACCTCCGCAACCAGCTGGGCGAGGCCCAGTCAGAGCTTGCTGCCAAGGAGCGGGAGCGCAATCTTGCCGCCCAAGACCGTGACCGCCTGGCCAAGGAGCTGGCAGACCAGGCGGCAGCGCACAAGGCGGAGCTCGGGAAGTTGTCGGACGCCAAGATGCTCCTTCGGGTAGAGTTCGAGACCGAGCGCTCGAACTGGGCCGAGAAGGAGGCGACTCTGCAAGACGGCTATGGGGCCATTGCAGACATGGTCGACGGTAAGTCGCCTGCCCCTTCTTCTTGTGCTTGCCGTCTGTTACAGCCGCTTCTGTTTCTTCTGATTCTTCCTCTAGCTTTTGCAGAGTTCTTCCGGGCCACTCTGTGGACGCCAGCCAGGCCATCGAGGCCCAGCGTGATGAGAGGTGCAAGGCGGGCCAGGTGATCGCACCCAACGCGCCCAGGACTCGGGCCGAACAGCTTCTTGCTGTCAAGGCACGCCTCCAGCTGGTCCATCGCCTGCTTCGCCGCCTGCAGCGCGCTGGTGCCCAAGTGCTGGCCGCCCACTGGCCAGGCACTCCAGTACTCCGCACTCCCAGCTGGACTGCTGATTGGCTGGAGGTGGCCGGCCACCGCTTCGAGGCCTGGAAGGGTGCCGCAGCGAGGGCTGGTGCGCGGACCGCCCTGGAGTTTGCCAAGGGCTGGTACCCGGACTTGAATCTCGACCAGTTGAAGACCTTCGGCATGGAGGTTGAGACTGAGCTGGCCGCGGTGCAAGGAGACCTCGCCAGACGCGCCTCCGCCCTTGCTGAGTATGTCGACACCGCCATCTTCGTCCCAGAGCTGGATGAGAATGGTCATGTGGTGCCACCCAACAACTTCAGGCTGGACTTGGCGGCGTCGGAGGAGCTGGACAAACAGATCTCCTCCATCGATGAAGGCGAGGAGGAGGAAGACAGCGACGAGGAGGCCAGCTCCCAGTAGGCAATTCCGTCTACTGGCCATCAGCCTGACCAATCCTCGATAGGCGGACCCGGCGTGGCGGCTCCGCCTGCTGCAGGAGGCGGCCAGGCCGAGACCCGTCAGGCGGCCCCCCTAGAAGCCGGCTCCGTCGTGCTGCCCGCTCCGCCTGCGGCGCCCTAGGATCTATTCTTGTATCATTTGATTCCCGTTTCTTCGTAAGACTTGGTAGGATTAGTCCGAACAATTCCACCTGCTGGGTGTATAAGTAAGCTGCTATTGGAAGGCGGCCCTTGAGGCCTTTTTTTATGTAAATAGTCTTTTAATGCTCCATTGTGTTTATGCAATTTGGCCGGCTTCTGGGATTAGCCCCGCTCTTGGTTCCTTAGGGCGATTTCCTTTTGTTGTCTCCTTTAACTACCGCCCTGCCAGCCAGACAGCCACTCTGTGGTTCTGCGGCTGGGTCAGGTACTTAGCTGTTTTCCGGATGGGCAAGTAACTCGCCCTCTAGAAGGCGGCGTAGCTAAGCCAGAAGCCGGCTGGCCGGCTGCGTAACAGCCGGCTAATTTGTATGAAGGGCCGTCTTGCCCTATGTTTGTTTTCCTTAGCCATTTTTCATTTGGGCACCACTTCCTGCCTTTGGCTCCTGCCAGTCGGACAGCCGCGTTCTGCGAGTCTGTGACTGAAGGCGTCAGGTAATCGCGGGCTGACTCATCTGGGCCTTGAACATAAGGAGAGCTGGCTCGGCTTGGGAGGACGCTTGTAGGTGCTAGTGAAGTTGTGAGTGAAGGCGTCGGTGAAGTCCAGCCAGCCATTGATGCTATTGGGTTTGAGGTTGTTCAGCCACGTCTGGGCCGTGCCCTGGAGCATAAGTGGCACGTACTTCACCACAACACGCCTGTTGCCGGTTGCTATGCTGACGGCAGTGGAGTAATCCACCAGCCAGTCCTCTGGCTTCACAAATCCGTTGTACTTGGGGGTATCTCTGGGGAGCAAGAAGCCCTTGGGGAAAGGCTCGTTACGGATGCAGGGGCCGAAATAGGCCGGGCCGAGGTCATCTTCTTCTTCGACCGCCTGGGACCGAGCCAGTCGGTCAAGGCGGTGGCGGGCGTCATTCTCCCCAACCCCCTCATGGCGGCCCAAGCGGCTTACCAGAGAGGGGTGGTCGACAGGCGGAGAAGACACATACCTCTCCCATCTAGGAGGAGGCGGGCGTTCCTCTCGCCGCCATACGGCCCTTGGGCGGCCGTCTTCGTTGTGCTCGATGGTGATGCGAGTCTGCCGGCTGCGGCTGGAAGCCGGCTCTAAGTCTCGCCGGTTGGGGGCGCCGACTGTTGGTGAGCGGGACGTAGCTCCTTGCTCCCGCCGGAGGGGGCGGTTATCGACATGCGCGCCAGCCTCTGCTGCCCGGCGACGGGCCTCCTGCTGCGCAGTAGCAGCGTCGAGGAGCTGGCGGGCGCGCTGAGTCACGCAGCGAAGCTCGTCTCCCTCCAAGTGGCCCATCTCATCGACTGTCGCCTGGGCAGCCCCTAGGTTCTCCGATGGAGTGAGGTATACGGGCCGTGGGGCCCCCAGCATGTCTGCTAGCAGCCCGCCGCGATCGCGAACGGCACCATCCCGGCTAGACTCGCCAGCAGCCGGCGTGCCACAAATGGCACGGTCCATCTCGCGGCGGTAGGCTTCACTGAGGCATCAGGAAGCGGCCAGCTTGTTGGCGCTGTCGAGGAGCGAGACGCGAAGTTCCTCCAGCGCCGCGCCGTCTACCCCTGCCCCAACGGGTGCAGCGAGGCTCTGTAGGGCGGCCTGGAGCGGATCTTGGCACGACCCGCCGGACGGCTCGTCGTGGTTGGTGGAGAGCACCTCTGTGACGGTGCTGGTGGTGCTGCCGCCCGTTGGAGCAGGGAGGCGGTCGTCGATGATCACCACGTGCTCGGGGAAGGAATCGACGGGCTCTGTGTCTAGGTCGATGATCATGCCTACTGGTGGGTCAGAAGAGCCCACTGACTCCACGTCAGATGCGCGCTCGTCGACGATGTCGAGCTTGTCGAGGAGCTCGACGAGGCAGCTCTCCGGAGACACCGGCTCGGCCATCGGAGAGGGCTCGTCATGAATGTGGATGCCGTCGAGAAGGTCGACAAGTCCACTCGCGGCGCATGCGGCCTCAGCGCCGCGAAGCATCCCGGTATCCACGCCTACGGGTGTGCCGGGCTGGCTGTGCTCGCCAGGGAGGAACAAAGTTCCCGTCCAGAACATGTCTCCGGACGACGGTGCACCTTGCCCCACGGTGGGCGCCAAATATCGGGGTTTTGGGGCGACATATGCCAACGGATGGCTTATCATGCATGGGGACAATAGAGCATCGCCGGGCCCTGGAAGCGGGATAAGGCGAAACTTAGGACGCCTACGGATCTTACCCAGGTTCGAGGCTCTCCGTGGAGATAACACCCCTAGTCCTGCTCTGCGGGGACTCCGCATCATGACTAATGTCAATAGGGTAGCTACAAGGTTGCTCCTCGAGCTGCGTCGTCTAGAGGAGGAAGATGAGCAAGGCTAGCTCACTACCTTTGCTCTAGGGAATCGGGGTGGTAGCTAGGGTTTCTCTCTCTCTCTCTACGTGACTCTATTTCTTCTAGGGTTTTAATCTTCAACCCCTCCTCATGGAGGACCCTGGGGGGTTTATATAGGCCTACCCCCCAGGGGTACAATTGTAATCCCGACGGAGTGGCCCCCGGCTGTCAGCGTCTTCCGGAGCCGGCCTCGCCGTATGTCTGCTGGGGCCCTCCGCCTGCGGGCCCATGTGATTGCCTTTCACTGTAGGCGTGCTTTTGCTGACGGCAGCATCGTCAGGAGGGAAGTGGCTACAGTGCCGCCGTCTCCTGTCATACACTGCCACCACGCCCTGTCTTGTCATCTTGATGAGGTTCAGATTTCTAGGGCAGGATTCGCCGTCTGTTACCAAGCGGCCGCCTCCCCTGGCCGCCTGCCAGGGGCGGCTTGTTTATGTCTTACCCACTGGCCGCTGGGGCCAGCCGCCTGCTGGCCCCGCCGTCTGTGGGTAATGGGTTCGTGGCTTCTTCTGACCGAAGCTTGGTCACTGGCAGCGTGGCTACAGTGACTTGCCGCTTAAGAGACGGCCATAAGGTACACATTCACTGTAGCCACGCCCTTATAGATCTTCTAAGGACGTGCTCAACTGTAGCCATGCCTCAGCGGTGCAGTGGTCCCCCAGCACGCATCCCAAGGGAGAGGCGTAGGACCGTCTGCTAGCTGCTGGCTGTGGAGCTGCCGCCTGTTTGGGCCCCTGCCGCCTGCTAGCAGTAGGCTCCTAGGGTAAGCTATCCTAGGAGGCGGCCCGATGAGTAGATGGCTGGGGAGCAATAGGCGGCCCCAATTTGTCTTGAAATACCATGGGTGGTCGATGAGGACACCCGTGGTCAATATCTCCGACTCTTGTTCTCCCGCAGCTATGCAACACCCTTGGGTGAAAGGAGCTTTAGCCGTCACGGGAAAGCTCCGCAAGGAAATAATGGACCTCAAGCATCAAGTTAACATGTTCGATGAGGAGAATCGTATCCTGAGGGGTATCATCGTCAAGAATATCACATCAATGCCTTCGAAGAAAGAGACAAAATCACATGGGTATGGGCACTCCCCTTGGCAACTGCCAAGCTTGGGGGAGGTGCCCCGGTATCGTATCACCATCGCACTCCTATATTTACCGTTTTTCTTAGTTTGATACTTTTAGTCATATCTTCATCTAGTAGAATAAAGTTTAGTATGATCTAGTTGTGAGTTTTGCTTTATGATCTTTATCTTTGTAATCGAGTCGGTGAGCTATATAATAAATATTAGTTTTGAGTCAGGGGCTTGATTATCTCACTATGATCATGAGAGGATAAAAGAAAATATAAAAAGAATCCAAGAAATCATATTGATCTTATGGAGAGTAATGACTTCACATATAAAGAGTATGATGAATAAAAGTTGTTGAGAGTTGACAAACAAAGTTTTGGTCATTGTTGCAATTAATAGGAAGTAATAAAGAAAGAGAGGTTTTCACATATAAATATACTATCTTGGACATCTTTTATGATTGTGAGCACTCATTAAAATATGACATGCTAAAGAGTTGATGTTGGACAAGGAAGACAACGTAATGGGTTATGTTTTCTTATATCTGAAATAAAGTATATTGTCATGGATCATCCAACATGTTGAGCTTGCCTTTCCCCCTCATGCTAGCCAAACTCCTTGCACCAAGTAGAGATTCTACTAGTGCTTCCATACATCCTTAAACCCAGTTTTGCCATGAGAGTCCAACATATCTACCTATGGATTGAGTAAGATCCTTCAAGTAAGTTGTCATTGTTGCAACTCTCTAAAATATGTATGATCTATTAGTGTGGAGAAAATAAACTTTATACGATCTTGTGATATGGAAGCAATAAAAGCGACGGACTGCATAATAAAGGTCCATATCACAAGTGGCAATATAAAGTGACGTTCTTTTGCGCTAAGATTTTGTGCATCCAACCAAAAAAGCACACGACAACTTCTACTTCCCTCTGCGAAGGGTCTGTCTATTGTTCTTACCTTATAAGAGTCATGGTGATCTTCACCTTTCATTTTTACATTTTATCCTTTGGCAAGCACATTGTGTTGGAAAGATCCTGACATATATACCCACTTGGATGTAAGCTATCATGATCTATTATTGTTGACATTACCCTTGAGGTAAAGGTTGGGAGGCAACACTATAAGCCCCTGTCTTTCTCTGTGTCCGATTAAAACTCCATACCCATAAGTATAGCGTGAGTGTGAGCAATTGTGAAAGATTAAATTATAGTTGAGTATGTGTACTTGCTGAAAAGCTCTTTTATTGACTCTTTCTGATGTTATGATAAATTGCAATTGCTTCAATGATCGAGATGAAGTTTGTTGGTCTTCAGTGAAGTTTCTGATTCATACTTGACATTGTGAATAGATTGTTACTTTAGCATAATAAATCATATGAAAAAATATATATGTTGCTGTTATAAGAATGATCATGATGCTTTCATGTCCATATTTTATTTTATCGACAACTCTATCTCTAAACATGTGGACATATTTTTCGATATCGGCTTCCACTTGAGCACAGGCGAGGTCTAAGCTTGGGGGAGTTGATACGTCCATTTTGCATTATGGGCTATTATTACACATTATGTCACAATACTTATGCCTTTTCTCTCTTATTTTACAAGGTTTTCATGAAGAGGGAGAATGCCGACTGCTGGAATTCTGGGCTGGAAAAGGAGCAAAAATTGGAGACCTATTTTGCACAACTCAAAAAGCCTTGAATCTCCACGAAAGTCAGTTTTGGAAAATATAAAAAATATCGGGGGAAAGAAGTACACGAGGGGGGCCACCCACCGTCCACGAGGGTGGAGGCGCGTCCTACCCCCTAGGCACGCCACCTGCCTCGTGGGCCACCTGGCAGCCCCCGGTGCCCATCTTCTGCTATATCAAGTGTTTTGACCTGGAAAAAATCATAAGGAGGCTTTCGGGACGAAGCGCCACCGTCTCGAGGTGGAACCTTTACGGAACCAATCTAGGGCTCCGGCAGAGCTATTCTGGCAGGGAAACTTCCCCTCGAGACGGGGAAATCGTCACCATCGTCATCACCAACAACTCTCCCATCTTGGGGAGGGTTATCTCCATCAACATCTTCACCAGAACCATCTCCTCTCAAACCCTAGTTCATATCTTGTATCCAATCTTTGTAACAAAACCTCAGATTTGTACCTGTGGGTTGCTAGTATTGTTGATTACTCCTTGTAGTTAACGCTAGTTGGTTTATTTGGTGGAAGATCATATGTCCAGATACATTATGCATATTAATACCCCTCTGATTATGAATATGAATATGATTTGTGAGTAGTTACGTTTGTTCCTGAGGACATGGGAGAAGTCTTACTATAAGTAGTCATGTGAATTTGGTATTCATTCGATATTTTGATGAGATGTATGTTGTCTTTCCTCTAGTGGTGTTATCGCAACGTCGACTACATGACACTTCACCATCGTTTGGGCCTAGAGGAAGGCATTGGAAAGTAATAAGTAGATAATGGGTTGCTAGAGTGACAGAAGCTTAAACCCTAGTTTATGCGTTGCTTCGTAAGGGGCTGATTTGGATCCATATGTTTCGTGCTATGGTTAGGTTTACCTTAATACTTCTTTTGTAGTTGCGGATGCTTGCAATAGAGGTTAATGATAAGTGGGATGCTTGTCCAAGTAAGGGAAGCACCCAAGCACCGGTCCACCCACATACCAAATTATCAAAGTAACGAACGCGAATCATATGAGCGTGATGAAAACTAGCTTGACGATAATTCCCATGTGTCCTCGGGAGCGCTTTTCTTTATATAAGAGTTTGTACATGCTTGTCCTTTGCTACAAAAAGGATTGGGCCATATTGCTGCACCTTATTTACTTTTACTACTAGTTACTTGTTACCAATTACCTTATCACAAAAGTATCTGTTACCGATAATTTCAGTGCTTGCAGAGAATACCTTACTGAAAACTGCCTATCATTTCCTTCTGCTCCTCATTGGGTTCGACACTCTTACTGATCGAAAGGACTACGATATATCCCCTACACTTGTGGCTCATCAAGAGATAGGGGAACGGAACAGAGCAGCAGGGCAGAGAGAGGGAGTGGGTCGAGGGGCGCGTTGCCCCCGTTGGTTTTGACCCCCAGAACATCCTAATACTATTTGGGCTAGCCCAATAAGAAAAAAGGGCACCACCTAAGAAATGTCATTATTTCCATTTAAAATAATAGAAATTTAATAAAAGTAAATGATAATATAATTAAAAAGATCACCACATAAAAAACTAAAAAGAAGAAATTGGAATTGTCAAATTACATATTTGAAGGCTCAAAACTATATATTTCAAGTCTTAAAGTAAAAAGGAAAAAAGTAAATTTAAAGTGTCTCAAAGTACATATTAAAAAAATGTAGTTATTCACATTTGAAATAATAGAAATTTAAGATATATTTCAAATAATAAAAGTGAACTACAATATACTGTAAAAATAATAATATAAGAATGTTGGCATTGACAAAATAACAATACTATTGTTGGAACCAACAGTACGCCACGACTAAACATAATGGTGCTGGTGTTGCATGCTATTCCACGACATCACTATATTACGCCTGGTACAAATTGTTGATCCCATATAATCCTCACGCTACCCCGTTTCCCGACGCCACTACTATACTCCTACCAATGTCGTACCAAATAAGCCGACACCATCACTATTTGGAAAAAAATAGTACTGGCATTGGTTGTAAATGGTGCGCCACCAACGAAAGTTGTGGCTAGCACTTTTTCGACTAGTGGTGCATCCGTCGCATGTCAATCCCTAGTCCTTCCATTGACACCAATTGATGGGCATCTCCATAGCCCGTTGATTAGTCTCATTGATGTGAGACTTTATCCATTTTTTCTCTTCTCCATATCACCTCTACCACCACACTCTATTCCAGCCATAGCGCTATATCCATGGCTTGCGCTCATGTATTGTGTGAGGGTTAAGAATGTTGACGCGCGTTAAAAAGTATGAACCAATTGCTTGGCTAACACCGGGGTGGTGCATGATTTATATTTTGTGTTAAGAAGATGCAGCATGACAATGCTATATGTTTTTGTAGGGATATCGTTCTCTAGCATTGATATTTTGAAAGGAAAAACTGTCTATTGTTATGCCCGAGTATTGATATTCTTATGTCAAATTATATACTATTACTTTGAATCATTTAGATCTTAATATGCATGGCATAAAAGAAATATTACCTGATGAACATGTTAGGTATCATTCCACATCAAAAATTCTATTTTTATCATTTACCTACTCGGGGATGAGCATGAATTAATCTTGGGGATGCTTGATACGTCTACAATGTATCTATAATTTTTTATTGTTCCATGCTATTATCATATAAATCTTGAATGTTTTATATGCAATTATATATCATTTTTGTGACTAACCTATTAACTTAGTGCCAAGTGCCAGCTGCTGTTTTGCCTGTTTTTGCTTTTCTAGGAATTTTATTCCAAACAAAGTCCAACTGCCATGAAATTTTTTGCTGTTTTTTATGGACATAAGAGACCCTAGAAGCTTCAAGGGGCAGAAGGCGAAGGACGTGGCCACGAGCCACATGGGTCCGCCCAGGGTAGTAGGCGTGCCCATGTGCCTCGTGGGCCTCTCGTTCCTTCGTTTGACCTAATTCCAACCCTACAAATTCTCTGAAATCGGGAAACCAATAGAGAGCCACCCAAAATAATTTTTCCACCGTTGCAAGTCTCTATTCTCTTGAGATCCCATCTGGAGGCCTTTTTCGATACTCTGTCGGAGGGGAATCGATCACGGAGGGCTTCTACATCAACCTTGTTGCCCCTCCGATGATGTGTGAGTATTTTACCACAGACCTCGATGTCCATAGCTAGTAGCTAGATGGCTTATTCTCTCTCTTTGATCTTCAATACAGTGTTCTCCTCGATGTTCTTGGAGATCTATTCCATGTAATCCTTTTTTGCGGTGTGTTTGTTGGGATCCGATGAATTGTGGGTTTATGATCAGATTATCTTTGAATATTATTTAAGTCTTCTCTGAATACTTTTAGGCATGATTATTATAGCTTTCTATTTCTCTCTGATCTATCCAGTTGGTTTGGCCAACTAGTTTGATTTATCTTGCAATGGGAGAGGTGCTTTGTGGTGGGTTCAATCTTGGGGTGCTCAATATCCCAGTGACAGAAAGGGACAAGACATGTATTTGAATTGTTGCCATTAAGGATAAAACAATGGGCTTTATTGATATTAATTGGATTTACTTTGTCTACATCATGTCATCTTGCTTAAGGCATTACTCCATTCTTTATGAACTTAATTCTCCGATGCATGCTGGATAGTGGTCAATGTGTGGAGTAATAGTTCTACATGCAGGCAAGAGTCGGTCTACTGTGTCTCGGACGTGATGCCTATATACGTGCTCATTGCCTTGGATATCGTCATAATTGTCCCCTTTTTTATCAATTGACCAACACTAATTTGTTTACCCACCGTATGTTTATTGTTCGAGAAAGAAGCCTCTAGTGAAAAGTATGGCCGCCGGGTCTATCTTTACCATGTATTAAAATCCAAAAATACCTTGATGCAATTTATTTACCGTTATTTAATTTTGTGGTTTTGTTTATCTATCTATCACTATGAGATTTGATCCTTGCAATTAACCGCCAAGGGATTGACAACCCCTTGTTTGCGTTGGGTGCAAGTATTTGTTATTCTGTGCGTAGGTGCTGAACACGAGTTGTCACATGGTTCTCCAACTGGATTGATAACCTTGGTTCTTAACTGAGGGACATACTTATCTCTACTGTACTGCATCATCCTTTCCTCTTCACGGCCCTGTTCAAGAATTCGTGCGATTAACCAGTTAACTTGCCGATTAATCCCTACTCGTAGGGTCACCGAGTAGCCGATAAATTGATAAAATCATCTGATTAATTGATTAAATGGCCGATTAACTTGCCGATTAGCCTATTAATCCCCTACTCACCAGCCAACCGAGCAGCTACTAGTTAAGGATTTCCTTACCAATGCTTCAGGGAAATCCCAATGCAGCTCCCAAGTAGCATGAACAATTTCTGGCGCCATTGTCGGAGAGACATCACCAACACCTATCAAGTATCATCATATAAACTTTCATCTCCTTGCATTTACTTTCATTTGCATCTTTCCTCTATTTTCATCTCCCCCACTTCTAAAAGTTCTCACAAAAACACAAAAATGTTTTCATTTGCTTATTTGCTAGCTTGCTTTTATTGTCTTCATGTCAACACACCAAAAACAGACAATAGAAAGGAAAATTAAAGACATATGTATCCTCATCCACTTGCTAATATTTTCAAAAGATCTAATTATGTTGAGCCAATCACTAGTGCGTTGAGTGCACTTGATTATCTCTATGAAGTTTTGCTTGAAAAACATGAATCTGAAAATTGTGATGAAGTGTTGCAAGAAGAAATCTATAGAGTGATTCATGATAGCTCCTTGAATGAAGCTTGATTGCAATGATTTTATTATAAATTATATTAGTGTCAATTGTGCTAATGCAATGATTATGATTGGGGTGATAATTCTTCATATGATCTTGAAAATTTAATTAAGCCTCATGATGAATGTGTCATTGATAATAATATTTGCAGTACTATTAAAAGTGGGTTAGGAAGAGTGTCAACTTTAGTTATTAATGATCTTGCTACATTGGAGATTGCTCAATCCTATGAAATTATTGATAAAAGTGGTTTTGGAGAGGTCATGACTTTAGTTGATGTTAATCCCACTATCTTGGAAGATTATAAGATTTTTTATGCATGAGGATCATAAAGAGAATATTGTTTACGATAGCTATATAATTGAGTTTTATTATGATCATACATCTAATTAATATGAGAGAGGAAATTTGGTTGTAGAAAATTTCATGTTACTAGATTACCTCTCGTTATGTTGAGATTGTCAATGTTTTGTCCTTCCTCCTTGCATATGCTAGATATTGGTTGTCTTGATAATTTGTTTTCCTAGAAAATTATTCGCCTTTCTATCAATTTCCCAACAGTAATTTGTGTACCCATTGTATGCTTTTTGTTCGAGAGAGAAGCCTCTAGTGAAAATTATGGCCCTGGGTCTATCTTTATCATATATTAAAATCCAAAAATACCTTGTTGCGGTTTATTTACCATTCTTTTATTTTGCGTTTTTGTTTATCTATCTATCACTACGAGATTTGATCATTGCAATCAACCGCCAAGGGATTGACAACACCTTGTTTGTGTTGGGTGCATGTATTTGTTATTTTTTGTAGGTGTTGTTCATGAGGTGGCGTGTGGTTCACCCACTCGATTGATAATATTGGTTCTTAACTGAGGGAAATACTTCTCTCTACTGTATTTCACCATTATCTCCTCTTTGGGGAAATCCCAACGCAGCTCACAAATAGCAAGCAGCACATTCAATTAGAAAAATCGCACAGGTAAATATTTGCCCTAGCTAAGTGTATTATCATACCAACTAAAAAAATTCACACACCTAAATGTTTGACCTAGCTAAGTATATTACCGGACCAACTAATAGCATTAACACACAAATATATTTAACATATATACAGATATTAATGAACGAACTAATAAAATTTGCACAACTAAATATATTCTGAATATTACCATACCAACTAAATAATATTTCACATATAAGTATACTACTAAGTACACGCGGACGAACTATAACCGAATATTCCAACACATAGGCAAGTATGACAGACAAAATGATAGTTGAATCATACCCTTGAAGCGTGCGAAATAAGTCCGTCCGACGGCTTTCAGTCAGCGGTGCACCACTACCAATAGGCACTCCACCTCCACCACCACTAGGCACCCACTGCGAGTCACCGGAGCACCACAACCACCTCCACCTGCACCTCCACAACAACCATCACCGAGACCACCACAAGCTATCCCATCACGAGATTGAGGTTTCCCTAGCCTCCCCAACCCTCTAGAATGGAACTACGGTGGAAATCGGGCAAACAATCAGCTCAAAAAAGAGTATTAATTCAAGGGGATTTGGGTTAGTGAGAGAAGAAAGAGATAGAAGGAAGAGAAGAATAGAGGAGGAAAGGCCGACCCGATGGTAACTAGCCACCTATCGGCTAAACCGTAGCCGACTGGCGAGTCAACGTAGGCATGGCCGACTGGTGGCCGGTTCTCCTAACTCACATGGCTCAGCCACTAGTCGGCTGCCATGTGGACGAATGGGGCCTATTGTCCTCCCCTGCACCGAATGGGTTCTAGTCAGTTTGGCTAAGCCGACTGGATCCTAATCTGCTTCCTCATGGCCGATAGATCTAGTCGACTTAGCCAGAGCCGACGCTGTATTATTTTCATAAAATTTTGAAACCGTGTATTTTTTCTCAAATTTATTAAAAAAATATTTAGCAATTTCGTCCTCAGCTTCTTATTTCTAATGCTTTATTTTTCTTCTAAGCACACTTGTTCATCTGAATTCAGTTGTTCTTTGTGACCCCCTTTATCTTGTTGCAAGTTAGTTTCATAAATATTTAATTCAAGATCTCTTACCACTTCTTGCAGCCATTCATCATATGGGTTGTTTGCTCTTCATTGGTTGCATCATTTCCTTCATCTTTCTATGATTCATGCAATGATTTTTCTACTTCCGGAACAGATGTCATCCACTCTTATTCATTGACAACTAACGTATTATCAAATAAATTATCTAGGCAAAAAGTATGGATAGGTTACAACTCAATGTAAATAGTATCAAGGATAACATATCTTATCCCCAAACCCAATATATAATGTAGAAGAACATCAGCACCCGCAAGAAGCACACATTACAAGACCTCCACACTAGCATTGGATTTACAAAGAATATTGTATCTTGCTAATGCGGGATCAATATTGTACTTACATTGATATTGAAGGTGCTCTTTGGATCCACAATCTACGCATGATGCCAGATATGACTGGAGGGGCATGAATTCTTTTACCAATTCAAACCATTGAAATAACTTTGATTAATCAGTGGCCAAAAATGGGAGACTCTTGCATCTCCTTTCCTTCATAGCAAGTTCCATATGTTTCTGGAGAGTCATCTCAGAAGACATGTTTAGCAATATTTTTTTCTTTTTGATTTAAGGGAAAAACTGAAAGATAAATAACAACTAACAAAATAAACTATGTGTGAGCGGGAAGGTAATAACTAACAATCGAGCGCTTTTACTCCCTGACAACGACAACAGAAAAGCTAGATGGCCTGCAAGGGCACTGGGCTATTGCAATTCATGGTTTGGTGTAGAGACGTGCTATACAAACAGTTTAAGCCCTTTCTGCGACAACATTTTAAACTGTCACCTAGTGAGTGTGGGCGACAGGGGGTCCTTCCCACACGACCCATAAACCGCCGGGGATACGCCCTCCGGTCACACACGCTGCGCAAAATGAGCTCGTGTGCAATCGGGCTAGCCATCGCTTACAATTATACAAGCCTAATCATTTCCGTACGTAAGTACATCCCACACAGTGAGTCCGAGAGAAATGTTTCCGTTCGTATGTACATCACACAATTTTTTTATGTGGAATCATTTGTGCAAGGTGGCCTCACGCAAACAGTTCTCTGGTCGAAGCAGTGCATGATTGTTAATTGATCCAACACGCATACTTTCTAGAAACCATGTGGGTTGTTTGAGTTCATCACCCACGGTGTCGTTAGAGAAACCTCTTGCAATAGAAAACCCCAATAAGTAGGCTAATTGGCCTATTATTGATAATCCATGTAGTAATTAATTTGACATTCTTATAAAACACACCATATATTTCATATCCGTATAACGGCAACCAGGATTTCATAATCAAATTACATCAGATAGCTTCAGCACTCAGTTACACCATATATGCATATAGCTAGCTACACCATTACACAACAACACCAAGTTTCACTTGCTACATGAAAACCCTTTGAAAAGTAGCATCATACACGATAAATAGACAGATGAATCTCATCTGGGAAGCTACAGAAGCGGAAGGCGAATATTGAGCCTCCAGTGATGTTGAATGTCTTTGCAACTTTAGGCCAGTGGCTATGGATAATTGGCCGCCCAACCTTCATCCTCTTGAGGAAGAATTCAATATTGTACCGTGGGTGTTGAATGAATGCCTTCGTAGCCTCTTGACCATGTAGGTGGTTTAAGAGGTAATCATCGGTGAACTACTTTGAAAATTACTGAAAACAAAGATATGCATAAATAGTAGTTATAAATTTTGAAATGGCACAAGGGAAAAACAAGGTAAAAGGGTTAGTACCATCCTATAGTTGACTGATGTCTTCTTCATTGTGCAAACAAATATCTTGTTGTTATTCGTCAGAAGTTTCTTTATCCTAACAATCTTTATGAGTTTCTTGACTTGACTGGTATTCATGGACATCTCATGTACCCATATGCAAAATGTGCCGAACAGTGGGTTTAAGCCTCTGACAGAAGGACCTACATGTGCAAGACCAAATTGTTAAAAAAACCTAAATATTAGAATGATTCCTGCAACTACACAATAATGTGTTATTAGCGAAAGGACCATGCATGAGCAAACCTCGATGGTAAACCTCAGTGCCTCCCGTTGTTTCCCTGCAACACATATAAGGAAGATCTTGATCAGGTTAACTGAGAATTGGCATACTATCAGTAGAATATGTTAATGAAAAATAAAAAAATTGCAGATCCAATAGATTAACTCAAGCCGCATGGAAAAGCCAGTTAACCTAACCAAGCATGCTAAACAACTTGGAAATAGAGCAATTATATATGTTTCTTGTGTATTGAGTACAACCAAATTTGATTTATTTCACACATGCATAACAACACAAGATTGTACCCACAATAAATGAACATCAAATTGCAGAAATAAACCAAATAGTTTGTTGGAGAGCAGAACAAATGAACCAAAACAGTTAACTGAGCACGACATTGCAAAATAGAACATATACTATAAGATAAGACATTTCACGAAACCAATAATGCTTGAGAACTGCTCGGAAATGTAGCAATTGTTGGACCAAACTGTTAACTAAACATTACATTTCAGGATATCAGATTGCATATTAACATTACAGAGGACAAATCACTAGAAGGCACGGATGGTAGCCTCGAAAAACACCAAGAACTGTATTTTAAAGTAGGCAACCGTGTGATGGCGTCAACGGTGGCCTCGAAGACGAGGTGCTCCTCCAAGATCTGGTGGTCGACACTCATGGAAGCCATCGCGACCTCATCCACGCGTGTGGCCGCGATTTGCTTCTCCGCTGCCAGATGCTGTTGAGCTCCTCGCTACACTGCATGGAAAATGGTTGTGGGTGGCGCTTAATTGGAGGACGGGACAGTGATTTGGGCGAAAGAAGTCACGCCTTTGGTCGGAGCATGTGGGATGGAGAAGGAGGAGGATGGTGGGGGTGGGGTGGGTATTACCTGACCATATTGACGAGGCCGTGTGGAAAGAAGACGGGACGCCGACCAGGAGGCGATGCTGCAAGAAGAAGGGTCATCGGCGAGGATGTAGTGCTGCTAGTAAGCAGCAGTGCAAGTTTGAACTTGGAAAGCAAGGAGGAACAGTGGAAATGTGGCTTTTGTCGAGGGGATGGGGGTGGGGAGCTCGATATTTCCGTGGTGGCAGAAAAATTTCGCTTGGTGCCGTGAGAAACTGGCGCACAAGTCTGGTTCAAGCATGGACGATGCACTGTAGACGACAAAACTTCCTGCGTAAGACATACAAGAGGGTGCGCCAATATATTTTATATCGTTGTCAGCGTCCTGGGAACCAGGGTACCCAGACTTGACTACCTGCGACCCACAGCGTGGCCTCACCGACGGCTTGGTACGGCCCATCTTCATCATCCGCAAGACAAGACCCTCGCGAGCGGCCAAGCCTCACGAGGCAAACGACGCCAAGACCTCCGAAAGGAGCGTCCTCCTAGATTGGCTCCTGAGGAATCTGCCAAACATTTCCCTTCTCGTGCTACAAGACCAAGACTGCCAGGGCGGCGGGATGATGTCATCGTCGAGCCCACCACGGCGTCACGGCCAGTAGCTTTGCAATTGAAGATCACCTTTCGTCAGGATAAGATGTACTTCTTGGCCCCTTTCAAATTGGCCGGTGTGGTATCCCTTCCCGCCTTCCTTTTGGCGGAAGAGGACCAAGGCCACTATAAATATAGGATAGCCACCACCCAACAAAGGGATCGGATCCACTCAGACCTCATCCACACCCACCTTCACAAGAGCAGACCACGCGAGGTTGCTCGACCCTTGTACTAGTTCATCCTCAGCCCCTGACGCTAATCCACCACAAAGCTGGAGTAGCGTCTTACACCACAAGGTGGCCCAAACCTGGCTAAATTGCCGAGTCTCTTTCCTTGCGTGTTCATCGAGCCAGGCCTTGAGAGCGACGAGTAGATAAGCTGGAGAGATGGAGTTCTTCACACACGCCTCTTTGTTCGAACCTTTTCTTGAGTCTGTGGAGCCCTGTCCACATCACCTCACGAGGTCTTTGGTGCTCAATCTTCACATGCAATGGCCTCTGGAGGTTCATTTCGGTGCATGTTACGGTAGTTACCCAAAGCGCTCGAAGACTAGGTGCAACCAACCATGAGTAGGGCCCCGTGAGTCCCGCGCTGGCTCATGGGTGCCCATATACACCTCCTCTAGCTGGGTTGTACACGCCCAGAGTGATCCCCTGGAGGGACCTCCCACCCACGCATCCAGTGGAAGTGCCATGCTCCGTGTTGGCGGATGACACGGTCGAGGAGTGGCTATGCCCATGCCAAGTGGAAGCCCTATGCTCGGCGCTAGGGATAAATAACTGAGGCGCCTCCGGGCTTCACCAACTTCAGGATGGCCACTCGGTCGACCATTCAACCTCTCCCTGTGATGAGAGCGCATGGGCTGGACACGGGGGCTGCTCCTAGGCTTGACAAGGCGCATGGCCGCCTCACCAGGTCCTTGTACCTGGTCCTTGCTCGCCCCTCCCAGGCAAAGGTTGATGGGAAAAAAGGTATGGAGCTCACGAGGGCAACTCGTACGTTAGGGGGCCCCCCGAGCATCGCAACTCAGGGGCCTCACCCCTTGGTCATGTCCTGGTGATCCAGATGCCCCAATGGTGGATGAGGTATGCGCGGGTTGGGCCTTGCCGACGCAGAGCATCAGCATCCTCGTGACGATCTAACTCGCAGAACATTGAGCCCGTTCGCACATCAAGGGGGGCCCTGAGCATCGCGACTCAGGGGCCTCACTAGTCACGTAGTCCCTCACCCCTTGAGCTCATCCTGGCAATCCGGACGTGCCAACGGCGACTGAGGTATGTGCGGGGCCGGGCCCTGCCAACGCAGAATGCTAGGGCAAACAGAAAGGGAACCGAGCAGGAAAGGAAGCAAATTATTACAAAGCACAATGTCTCATAAATTTGAAGCAAAAGTTCTCAAGCCTCCACGAGGCACGGTAAATGTCACAGGATCAATCTAGGAAGGCGCATCGCCTCAAACGTTGGTGTCGCCGGCCGCAGGAGACTCGTCGTCGACAACGCCGCCGCCACCCTTGCCATCAAGTCCAACCGCAACGGTCGCGGGGTCGACGCAGAGAAACTTCTCCATCAGGGCCTTCACCGGCCCCTTGACAGCCTCAGAAGCAGCATCGCGGGACTCAGGAGCCACAGGTTCGATTAGAGCGCCAAGGTCGACTCTAGGTTCCCGGAGGTGAAGGTGGTTGAAGATGCATGTCGCGGCTGTGGTGAACAGCGCGCAGCTCTCCCCCTCTGTCACGCCCAAGATGCGATTCTATCCCAATCAAGTGGTGAACTCGTCATTGGGGCACAACCGCATTTCAGGCGCTTAGCAAGATAGATATCATTTCATCGTACCATTACATACATAGATGGGGGTACATACAAGTCATACAATAGCCAAATGAATACATCAACATCATACACAAGACATCCGACTACGGATGAAAAACATGAAAATCACAATAACATCCATCCTGCTATCGCAGGCTGCCGACCAGGAACCTATCCCAAGACTAATGAAGAAGAAGAAGAAATAACTCCAACACAAGTAAACATCGCTCTTGTGTCAAGACATCGTGAACCTGTACCTGCAACTGTTGTTGTAGTATCTGTGAGCCACGAGGACTCGGCAATCCCATAACCATGGGTATCAAGGCTAGCAAAGCTCAATGGGTATGGAAGGATATGTGGTGAGGTTGTAGGAGCGGCTAAGTATTATATGGTGGCTAACTTACGAGTACAAGAATAAGATGAGCATCTACGCCAACGATCGCAAACTAGTAATAATCACTAAGTGATGCTGAACTACCTACGAGTCAAACATAACCCCACCTTGTTCTCTTCTCAAATTGAAAAGAGACGGTCACGGTTACTCACACGGTTGGTGTATTTTATTTCGGATCCTTTGTTCTACAACCGGACATTAACAAATTCCAATATGCCACATAACCGCGGGCACGGCTTTCGACAGATCATAACCCTGCAGGGGTGTACCAACTTAGCCCATCACAAGCTCTCACGATTAGTAGAGGTAAAACCTCTTATCTTAGGGACAACCCGATCAGACTCGGAATCCCGGTGCACAAGACATTTCGACAATAGTAAAACAAGTCTAGCAAGACCTCCTGGCGTGCCGACACCCTGATAGTAGCCGCCCGTATCTCGTCTCAGGCCACGACCGGATGGGACATCCTACAGGTAACCAGATACCTCGGATTTCCCCAAGGCAGACCCGCAGTCTACCCGTTTGGGACCAACACCATCAGCACTAGCCCCCTGTATGTGGAAAAGAATCCTCGGGTAGCTCTAACTCCCTATGCAATTTAATTAATTAATTAATAGTTATATTATGTTGCAAATTAAAACCAAAGTTAGGCCTTGCTGGAGGAGTTTTATTCAAAGCAAACTGTCAAGGGGGTCCCATACCCCCAACCGTGTTAGGAACACAAACTCAAGGAACATAACACCGGTTTATCGGTTCTTAAGGCGGCATGAGTGGAACAAAATACCTAGCAAAAGGCCAAGCCTTCCACCCATTGCCAAGTATATAGGTGCATTAATTATAGTAATAGTTATTGTGATATTCCAACATCCAAGTTCCAACGTGGAGCAATCTTCATCTTCACCTACAACTAACAACGCTATAAGAGGGGCTGAGCGAGCGGTAACATAGCCAAACAACGGTTTGCTGGGATGGTGTCAAAGGTTAGAGGGGGTTTCATGGCAACAATGAGAGGCTGACAACAAATAGATAGGTAGCGCGACATATGGCGATAGCATTGAGACAACTAGCATAGCAATGATAGTAATGAGATCCAAGGTAACGGTAATCTTGCCTGAGATCCTGGTAGGAAGAAGATTGAGTCGAGGAAGAAGACAAAGCCACAAAGACGAACAAGCGTAGTAGAACGAATCCTCACGATCACAACGAAACAGGAACTAACAAGAAGAAGTAAACAACACGGTAAACACAAAACACATAACAAGACATGATGCTCAACCAAGTATGATGCATGACAAGGCTACATGATGCTAATCATGGCAAGAGATGAAGCACACAAGATCAACACACAAAGCAAGTTTAAATGAGGCCCGAAACAACATGTAAGAATTTCGGTAAGTCCTCATATGAAAATTTTAAAATTGGTCCAGATCTGAACAAACCTTAAGTTAAAGTTGTTAAACGGGCAAGTTAACATGCACCATGATGATCTACACAAAATTCTAGTCAAGTTACATATAAAGTTCAGTTAATTTGGAGCTACGGCCTAGAAGATATGGGCAAAACAAGTCAAGCATGGCATTGATGCAAAATGCATTCAAACACCATGAAAACACTCTCAAAACATGGATGCAACATGACATGATGCATCTACATGCAAAACCAAGCAATTTTCATATATAGCATACCCAAAACGGAGCAACGGTTCAACACATACACACGAAACAAGTTTAGATGACAAGCAGTACACAAGAGCAACTAGGCAACTTACAAGCATCAAAACAACATGCTACAAGTACAATATAGGCACAAGCATGGCATGAACTAAAAGTACAGATAGCATGCTTCCAATAACATCAAGTATCAGGTCCATAGGCATCAAGAATAAACTAACATGATCAAGGCAACAAGCAAACTCTATATCACAGATTATGACTTAGTGAAAAACAGAGCATATACATGAGCAGAGTTAATATGTTGGCATGTTGGAGGGAAGAAATATATAAGCTACAGCACAAGAAAATGGCAAGCAAAAGCATGGCATGCTAGAACACAACATGGAGCTCAAGGAACACAAGATGGCATATACATAGCATCAACATGTTCATTGCATTCATCAAAACAAGAAGTAAACATGATAATAGCAGATTCTCAGACTTAGTGAAAATCTGGAAAGGTAACAACAACATCATGAGACTGACTTTGGAGGCATATAACAACAAGCATATCAAGTGTAATAAGCAAGCAAAGATCATGAGCATGTAATAGGCATGTCATACTACAAATAACTCCATTGTCAAAACTCCAAGGAGGCATATATTAATAACAACATGCTTTGCCAAATTGAACATGCCGTTGACAAGCTGACAGATTTATCATAATGAGACTTGAGAACAAGAAAGAGACAAGCTACAGCAGCCTATAATTGCAAACAAGGGCATGAATGGATAGAGCATAACATGGTCCTCAAGACATGGTCACTGTACATACCAAAACATGCATGGATATGACTGTAGCATCAAGCAAACATGGCATCACAATATAGCAGTTTCAGACTTAGCAGTTTTTAAAAAGTCTCAGAAAACAGCAAATAACGAGTAGGTCACTTTGCAAGCTTGTTCCACTCAACACAAGGCATATCATGAAAAGTGGATAGCACCACAGCAAAGATGACATGATTTTGCTCCTAACACATGTTGATATGATGCTCATACAAAAATCACACAAAAAGGTATGAAAAAGACAAGTCATCAAGTTATATTAGTTTTCAGCAGTTAACAACAATTAGCACTTTTGCAACAGAGATAATGGCATCAAGATGAACCCTAACATGCATGCAAACTACACCATCATGTAGAGCACAGAGAGATGAACATTTGCATATAGATCGTCATTAACATACAAGTATGCACAAAGTTACAAGAACCACAACATACATATGTGATGCTAGAATCTGAAGACTTAGTCAATTTTTACCGAGCAAAAAAAGGGACGGGGATGTTCAGCAGATCCGTTTGGCTCGCCGAACTGGGACGGGACTTGTGGGGACCCCGACTCATAAGTCGAGATCACCGAATGCACGTGTACTGTGATCCCAGAGATCAATGCTCACTTAACACACAGAAGCTGAATAACAAGAGTCTTACATCCATACATACCGTATTACACAAGTAGCACCATTATGGTCAAGTCTCGAGTATATCATTGCAGCGGAAATCTTCAATAACAACTTGGACCCATGCCATCTGCCTTAACCCTATAGGCATTCTGACTGGGAAGTATCCTAGCTCGCATGTTTGTCACCAAGAAATCTTCATCATAAACTGTTCTTTCATGCCTGGCCAATAAAATAACCAGTGGCAAGCCAATGAGTACTTTGAATGTACTCGCAAGCAACCCAAGAGAGTGATAACAGAATAATTATGCAAGGCTCTACTGCTATATTGACAGTTTTGCGGAAAACTAGTTTTCCTCATGCAAGTATGATCAACAATAATCAAGGATATGAATGCGTCTGCAACAAGTATGGGAGATTAACGACATCAACATCGAGAAAGAGTTATGAACAACTCATGCTCAAGCTCATCGTGACTTCCTCACGAATCACGTCAACATATTTACCCAAACCGTGTTGTTTTCCAGAAACTTAAGGACATAGTCTAAGCAGCACCACCCAACTGTCCTTGACCATGGACACGGCTATTTGCATAGTTTTACACTCTGCAGAGGTTGCAAACTTTACCCACAAGATCCGGGAAGCCTTCGTGTCATCCACGACCCGCGGTACCTCAATTACCCGGGGTAAGCACCCGATCACTATCTTTCCCTAGACGACACTAACACAGAGTCCACTCGATTGGTAACAGCCCCATGCCAAACATTTCACGTCTTAAAATTGTGGAGCCTCGCTCCCATATTCATCACATACCACAAGCACGGGGTACCAACGGTGTGTCCGGTGCCCTGTGAAAATAGTCATGGCCGCCTATCCAAGAACGACCCCGTCCCGAGAGTGACCTCATGTCACCCCCGTCACTAGTAATGAGGGCACCATGCTAGTATCAGCCTAGGTAATCAATAATGCCCTTCCCCATATAAGGGTAGAGTGGTTGCACATGTTTGGTTGGGACGGTCGACAAATCTTAAATCTAATCCGTCTCTGTAAACAACACTTTCATCAAGCCTCGGTACACTACTTCTCCACCAAGTAGTGCCCTAGTTCCTCGTCATATCCCAGGGGTATTAGTGGCACCCACTGGGTTATTTGCAAGTATGTCAAACCACAGTTGTTTCTTCCAATGCATAACCCTGATCCATTCTACGTAGCCAACTACTATAGCATATTTCTACAACTCACCAACATAGCTCTAAACACGGTCAGAGTCATGAGCAATGCAAGTATCAACGAGGTATGCAACGGAGGCAAGCCTAGCAAGGTTGCCACTCAAGATATATCATGCACTCGATGAAACAATGAAAATGCTTTCATGACATAAAAGGGTTCAACATGGTCAAAGGGTTGCTTGCCTTGTCCTTCAGAGTCTTCAAACCTTCTGGTCCATCTCTAAGTACTCCGTCTATTTTGGCAACTAACGACAAAAACAATCATAATAAGCAACACGACAAGGCAAAAATAAAAGTGCTCTAAAAATAGGAGTTGGACTTTTCTAGGATACCTCTGGTCATATGAAATATGACCAAGGTGGTTTCATATGCATTAGATCAATGGATAGTTTGGAACATTTCAATATGATGGAATCAAGGGGTTTAATGGTTCTGTAAGAAGTGTACAGAATAACTATTTTGAAAAATGGGCAAAGCCACCCATTTAACAAGGAATTATTTTAGAAGATTCTAGGAGTTGGTTTCACTGGATTTGGAGTTCAAATGAATTTCTTATGAATTTGCAAAGTTGGCAATAAATGGAGAAATAGACTAATATTTGATGTGGTAGAGAAAGCATTGGGAAAAATGTTCAGAAACTAAGTTAGGAACATATAAGTATCTAAGAATTTGAATCATTGTATTTGGATCAATAGTGGGCTCTCTGTGATTTTCTAAAGTGCATCACAGAAATGGAAAAAATAGCATTTAGATAAATATGTGTGAAGAAAATGTTTCTGGAAAAATGTGAAAATAGCACCATGTGACAGAACATGATTTATGGAGTCACTACAAATTTGAATCATCAAATTTGGAGTTCATTTGAATTCTCTAGAGATTTTACAAGTTTACAGAAAAAGAAAAAGAAAAGAATTTTCCTAGATGGGCTGGATTAAACCCTGCACTGGCATGTATTGAGCGAGGAGTAGCGCCGGAGCACTACTGGGCCGGCCCAGTGGCTCGACCACGCGGGCAGAGGGCGACGCCGAAGGCGCATTCGTCTAATACGCCTTCTTGCACAAAAAGCGAGCACTAGATGGACCCATGTCCATTTAAACGGGGCCGGCCCACCGGTCAGCGGCTCGGGCGTGCGCCGAGTCATTGACGGGCGGGGCCCACTACTGACGCGGCGCCTTCTTCTTCCTCCGCTCAAAGCAGAGGAGGCGAGGCAGAGCGCACGCCGGCGCTGATCCCCGGCGACTCCGGCCATCCCCGGTGGTGTCCGGCGCACCGAAGGATTCAGGGGAACGAGCCGCGTCCATCCAGGGTCTTCAAGCGGGCCGAGAGGAATTGGGGCGCCGGCGGGCATGGCGCCGGCGGGCGGCTTCAGGAGAAGACGGGCGTGACGCCAGGGGCGCTAGGGCAAGGGAAGGAAGGAGTGGGGGGGTGGCTCCGCAGTCCTGCGGTCCTCCTCCTGGTGGTCAAAGAAGATGAGGGGAGGCTCTAGTTCACCAGAGCCGGGCAGAGGCCGACAGCGACCATGGTGGCCAAGGAGAGGGAAAGAGAGCACCAGGGGAAGAGGGGGTTTCTCCGGGAGGTTCACGTGAGAGAGGGAAAGCGGAAAGAGGCAACAGGAGAGCTCGGGAGGGCCTCTAAGTAGAGGGGCTGCGGTGCACCGTGAGCAACGTCCATGGACGCGCTCGGGCGAGCTCATGGAGGGATAAGGAGGGCAAGGGAGGAGGGGCCCGATAGCGAGGCTTGTCCCAGACGTCGAGGCCACCTCGGGAGACTCCATCCCGACGCCCAAGGCTGCCGGGTGCCTCGGGCAGGATGCGGCTACAGTGCGGGAGCACACTATAGCACGCCCCAGAGCGCCCGTATGGCCGGCATGGCGATGTCCCCACGCGCTCTGGACGTGGCCACCTTGTCCATTGGCTTCTGGCTGGTCTGGAGATGCCCTCTGGTAGCTTAGGGTGTAAGTCAAGTGTAATAGTAAGAGGAGGAGAAGAGGGAAGTTCTGCCATGGTAAAAATAGAGAGGTATATGGGGGTTTTACCCCCTCCAATGATTGAGCTGAGGGCATGGGGGAGTTGCTGGAGGTAGAAGGTGATCAGGTTCATCTGTAGTAAAAATTAGAGGTAAAGGGGAATAGTGAAAGGGGTCAAAACAGTGGTTTTGGTAAAATGGCAGAAAGTGTTTGATGTAAATTTGGGAAAGTAGATGATGTCCAAATGACATGAGACTTACGAGGATGAAATAGTACATGAAAATAGGGTGTTACACCAAGTTTGAGCTTATTTGAGCAAAGTTGCTAATGTAACTTTGGTGAACCCTAGAAATCAACAAAAATGGACTTTCCAAGATTTAGTCATGCAAATCATCCCTCCTTGATGCACCACTTGGTGTAGTGTCATCATTTGGGGTTGTGAGTATGTCCACAAAAGTTGAGGTCACAAGTAAAAAGTTGGCAATGTAGAGTTGTTCAAATTTGGATCTGGTCAGAAAGGGTTTTGGGGCACTTTGGTCAAGTTATACTTCTCCAAAACTTGTGCCATTTGGCATAGATGCATATGTACATCATTTGAGCATGTGCACCAAGTTTGAGAGTATTTGGACAAGTTTGTCAATGTAAAGTTGCTCAAACTTAAAAATGGATAGAAATAGTTATGAGGGGATTTGATGATGTGTTCTTGTTATCCAAGGCATGAGGCTGGGCAAGATCATCAAATATGTCATATTTGACATGATAGAATTTTCCTGGAATTTTTAGAGAATTTTTTCTTTGTAAATATTTCAAAAGCTTGAAATATCCAAAAAAAGGTTTTTGAAGGATTTGTCCAATATTTTGAACATGGCCATGTGTTGAAACTATTATATATGGACAATATATGTCCTATGAGCTTCCCTGACTTTTGACAAATATTTTTGAAACAGTTAAATAATTTTAACCTATTAAAGATCATTTCTGGCCTAAAGAAAAATCCTTTAAATAAAATATAAAAATAACTTTTAAAATTATAATTTTGTGGTTTAAGGGAGTCCTATACATAATAGGAGTCAAATATACTTTTTGAAAGATTTTTCACACCCCAAATAAAGTACTTGCAGTACAAACCTCAATTCAGGGGTTTTTGGAAAAACTAATTTTAGAAAATATTATTTGGCCAAATTATTTATATAAGAAAATACTATAATGTTCTATACACATGGCATGATCATTGGGAAAAGGTTTTGGATCAAGGAGATGAAGTATAATAGTTGTATGATTTATTTGATTTTTAGAGCACTTGCAGCAACAAACAGAAAACCAATCAAGCAAGGTCAAAAACACTCAAAAGTTTTTGCCAAACCATATTTTAGCATGTTTATTAGCTTAAGTGTTTTGGCATGAAAATCAGGGTGTGATAGGACTGGACGGAGCTGTCCAGTTCGGGTGTGGAAGAAGACCCATGGCAGCGCCGTCGTGGGGCTCCGGCGACACTCGGGATGCCCGGGAATGGGTCCGTGGTGGTGTGGGCTTGCCGGATCCCGACGCGACGGGGTTGGAGGCGCTCCGTCGAGGTGGCGGTTGGACGTGGATATCAGCCTTAATGGCTCCTCTCTGTGCAAGTATAGATCGAGAGAAAGATCGTGAGAGGGAGAGAGAGAAACACGGGGGAGGAAGGAGGAGAGGCAGGGGCGGCGCGACCTGCTCCAGCGACGGCTTCCGGCAGGTGGGCTCGCTGGCGCGGCGTGGGAAGAGCTGCACTTGGGGATCCCTCCCGATCCATATCGGATCGAGGAGGAGCAGTCCTGGCGGCTGCGGGCGAAGGGACTCGGGCCTGCGCGGGCCTGGTGGGCCGCGGTGGAGTGGGGGGCTGTGCGGGGGGGACGTGGCGCCCCGCGGTTGGCTGCGTGCAGCAGGGACGTCGGTGCTGGCCCGTGTGGCGGCACCAAGTGGCGGAGGAGGAGCGGGCAGGCACAGATTTAGAGGAGGATGGTGGCTGGAGCTAGGGGATGGCTAGGGGTAGGTTTAGATCCAAAAATGGCATAAGGGGGTCTTTAAATAGGGAAAGTGGCTAAGTTTAGGAGGGGGTTTTAGAGCGTTTCCGAGCCCTTCGATCATGATCCGATGGATCCGATCGCAGGGAAGCTTAGGCAGGCCTTGGTGGGCTGTGAAGAGGGGGTGTGGGCTGAGAGGATAGACGAGAGAGAGGCTCGGCGGGGGTTTCAAAGACCGAAACGTCCGATGAATAAACCGGCGATGGTGCCGCTATAGTTATCCGTTGGGATATCAAACGGACTCCGAATGCGACGAAATTTGACAGGTGGTCTACCTAGACTATAACAAGACAGCACGTCAAGTTTCATCCCATTCCGAGAACATTTTTTCGGCCACTTATAAAATAATATTCAGAGGTGCCGTGGGCGCGTGCAAGTGTGTCTGGGCTCAGAACGGACAATGGAAAGGACGAGGGGGCTCGGAAACTATGGCCAGATGCAAGTTTTGAAAACATGCAGATGAAATGCACATGATGACATGGCAAAGTGCAACACGCAAGCAAATGACATGGCAACGACAGCGAATAACTGGAAGACACCTGGCGCATCGGACTCGGGGCATCACACCCTCCACCATGGTGTCTATCCCGGGGCTGACACCCTCGAGCAACGCGACGAACTTGGGGAGCAGCCTGGAGAGGTCCTCCTCCGGGGTCACCAACGGCTACTCGTACTCTGCTCCGTAAAGAGAATGTAGCATCGTATGGGACCTCAGCTCGAGGGAGGTGAAGGCGTCACGCCTCACGGCCAGGGCCTTCTCCCTGGCCTCTAGCCGGGCCATATCCTCGGAGACAAGCTTGGTGTGGGACACCTGCACCTTGTCCACCTCCTCCTTCAGCTTATCCAGGCGGCTCAGCTTGGTGACCTGCTCCTGGGCTGCCTGCTCCAGCTCAGCGTCACGGTCGGCGAGTGCGGTCTCCCGGGCCTTGAGCTCGTCCTCCCGCTTCTGAAGCTGGTGGGTGCGGGTGGCCTGCTCTTCGCGCAAGGTCTTCAGCTCCGCTTCCGCCGCACCACAACGCTCCTTGGCGGACGCGGCTTCAGCCAGTGCCGCATCGCACGTAGCTGTGGCCTCGCCGGCCACCTTCTTGCCTTCCGCAGGAGTAGCCTCAGCCTGGTCCCAGGCCGTCCTAATGGACGCGTCAGCCAGAAGCCATCCCGAGATCAACCCCAGGCGCCCTGTCGCCCCGAACCTGTTGGTAATTTGAAGATCTATCTAGAGTTGGTCCAGCGCAGTGTAGGCTTCTTCCAGAGCTCCACACCTGGCTGAGATGCCGTGGCCCGTCAACGCCTGAGCTTCAGGAGGAGGCAGCACCAGCACCTGAACTGGCGCTGCCACAACAACAAGGACAACGGGGGTGCTCCAGGGCTCTCGAACCTCCTGCGGCCACATAGGTGATAGGCGGCCTCGGGGGCTGCTGGGCCACAGAAGTGGCACCCTCCTTGTCAGCGTCCTGGGAACCAGGGTACCCAGACTTGCCTGTCTGCGGGCCGCTACGCGCTCCTACGAGCGGCCTGGTACGGCCCAGTTGATCGACCAGCTGCTCAAGACCCTCGCGAGGGGGCCAAGCCTCGCGAGGAGAACGACGTCAAGACCTCCTTGGGAGCGGCCTCAGCAAGGAGTTCCGTAGGGGCGGAGAATACAAGGCGGAGCCTGCCTCAGGAGGAGGCAGTGATGTCAGCAGTGACGCACCGCGCCAGCGGGTGCCAGCATCCGCCAGCGTCGCAGTTGCCATTTCGGTGCAAAGAAGACAGCGCATCCGTCAGTTCCCAATGAGCGGGGCAAAGGTTTCCTCTTTGGTGCAACAAGACCGAAGACCGCAAGGACGATAAGGAGGATGTCACCGTCGAGCCCACCACCGTGTCACCGCCTGATCCTTTTGCAGGCGAAGACCGCTTTTGTTAGGATAAGAACGTCCTTGTGTTCCCGCTCAAAAATGGCCGTTGCGGGATCCCTTCCTGCCTAAACATTTCGGGGGCAGAGGACTATGGCCGCCTATATAAGTAGCTAGGACTCCCACTGCAAAAGGAAGAGACAAACACACTTGTCCACCGCACAAGGAGCAAGAACACTAGCCTCCTGACCCTCTTGAGCTCGCCTCCCGAGCCCAGGGACCGTTGTACCAGCTCATATTCTAGCTCGCCCGGAGCCAATCCACAAAATCAGGAAGTAGGGTCTTACACCACACGGTGGACCGAACCTGGATAAACTCTTGTGTGTTTGTTCGTTGTTTCCTTGAATCCTTCCACCAAGACGAGAGCGAGGCGCTAGGTAGACGTGAGTGGGAGAGATCTTCGTTCACGCCCCTATGTTCGAACTTAACGGATTTTGCGGAGCCCTGAATCCGACATTGGCGCGCCAGGTAGGAGGCGTGTCGAAATCTCGCCTCTCCGATGACCTCGTCGCATTCTCGTCACCGACCCTACTCCACAGCCATGGTGGACACACGCCGAGCTCGCGCCGCCCGCCGCGCTGTGAACGTCGCTCAAACGGCGCCCGCGGGCAACGGCGCACCGCTCCGCCCCAACTCATCGGTCGCCAACGCCACCACCGACCCGGCTATCCACGAGCAGCAGGACTCCTCGCTGCCGCTGTCCGTGCGGCGGGATGGCTGCACGGCGACACCTTCACCCTAGCCGGCCGCAGCGTCGTCCTGACTGGTCCGCCGCGGGCCGGTCTACCAGCAGCCTACGCTACTGATGGCGCGGGAGCTCTTGCGCTACCGCCCAGCAGATGACCTCTACGACGAGTGGCTCCACTGCATCACCGAGCTCGTCAAAACCGCTGGAGAAGCGCCTGCACCAACGCACTCCTCACGTCCTCCGTCGCCCCGGCGGTGAACGAGGGCCGTGGGGTCCTGGCTCCGCCTCCCCTCCACCATGCCGGCCAGGAGGGCCGGCGCGAGGTCCCTCGACGTGAGCAACACCGCAGAGCCCACGCCCGCGACGAGGAGAGCTGTCAGGTGATTTCGCACCCTCATGCAGGGGCTCGTGGGCCCCCTGGCCCCCAGCGCCCAGACCGCGCGCCACAGGAGGTGGTGGCGCCAGCACCTCAAGAACCAGCATCGCAAGCGCAAGGGGCGCCTGCGATCGTGAGCGTGGCTGGATGTCACGCCCTAGCCCCTGAGCTACGGCACCTCGTCTGGCCCGGCAAGTTCAAGCCGGACCTGCCTCCATGCTACGACGACAACACCGACCCCACGGAGTTCCTCCAACTCTACGAGCTGAGCATCGAGGCGTCCAATGGCACCGAGTAGGTCATGGCGAACTGGTTCGCCATGGCTCTGAAGGACGGCACGCGCTCCTGGCTCCTGAAGCTCCCCGTGGGATCCATCTCCTCCTGGAAGAGCTTCGCGAGAGTTTCGTCGCTAACTTCCAAGGGACCCGTGACTGAGCCCCGGCCGCTGCTGATCTGCGTCGCGTGAGGCGGCAGCCGGGAGAAACCCTGCAAAAGTACATCCAACGCTTCAACATCATGCGCCTCCGTATCCCTAGGGTCTCGGACGAGGCCATCATCTCCGCGTTCTCCGATGGCGTCCGTGACATCAAGATGAGGGAAGAGCTCGCCATTCACGAAGACCTGTGCACAGCCCTCGAGATGTTCAAGCTCGCGGCAAAGTGCGCCAGAGCGGAGGAAGGCTGCCTCTCCCTTCAGGAGCTGCCTAAGGCGGAGACGGACGACAAGAAAACCAAGGCCAAAGAGTCGAAGCGCAAGGGACCCGCCGTGCTGGCTGCGGAGCCAGAAGTGAAGCGTGACTGCGGCTACGATGACCTCCCCAGAGACAACCGACCATACTGCGTCTTCCACAACGTCCACAACCACAACACAAACGATTGCCAGGAGCTCAGGGCAATGCGCGGCGGGCACGTCGGGCAGCTCCCTGAGCGCGATAACCGCGGCTACAGCCGTGGAGGAGGCCGAGGAGGAGGACGTTGGGATGGCAGGAACTCGCGCCAAGAGTGGCGTGAGCAGCCTCGTGAAGACCAGTGGCAGGAGCAGCCTCGTGACGCCCCCTGGCGCGACCAGCCTCATGAGGGTCGCCCTCCGGGCAATGGAGGCTTGCCGCCGTGCCACCACCGCCAAGGAGGAACGACGACGACCGCCAGGGAGACGCGGCAGGGGGCTTCCAGGAACCGCGTGTAGTTGCATGCATTCTAGGAGGAGCCCATGCCCCGGCTTCTCACCGCATCTTCAAGAAGTTCGCCCGTGAGGTGAATGCGGCACTTCCCAGGCCTGACGCCGTGCGCAACCTCACGTGGACCAAGCAAGTCATCGCTTTCGACCCCAAAGACCAGCTCAAGTGCACTGCGGCCCCAGGCGCCCTCCCGATGCTCTGTACCCCAACCATCAGCAACGTCCTCGTGACCAAGACCCTCATCGATGGCGGAGCAGGGCTCAACGTCCTCTCCGTCCAGACCTTCGAGACACTCCAGGTTCCCTACGATCAGCTCCATCCCACCAAGCCATTCTACGGAGTCACAGATGGCTCCACACTCTCGATGGGGCAGGTCTGCCTCCCCGTCACCTTTGGCGACCGTGACAACTACCACATAGAGCTCATCGACTTCGACGTCGCCAACATCCACCTCCCGTACAATGCCATCCTAGGGTATCCTGCCCTCGCCAAGTTCATGGCGGCGACCCATCACGGCTACAACGTCCTCAAGATGCTCGGGAGCGGCGGAGTCATCACAATCGCCTCCGACGAGAAGGAAGCAGTGTGTTGCCTGGAGCGTGCCTACCAGACCGCGGCGGTCGAGTGCTCCGATGAGGATGGATCCGTCGTCGCCCTGTAGTCCGCCCCCAAGAAGAAGAAGAAACTACCCGTCGACGGACCTCAGGACGCGGGGGCCCCTAACGGCCTGGCCTCAGGACTCACGCCTGCTGACGAGGCGCCCTCCACCCTCGCATAGGGAGACGCGCTCGACGCCCCTCTTGTGACGGGCTCGGGGGCTCTCCTCTGGAGTGTCCCCGAGCTGACCCGTGCCTCGAGGGAGGTGTTCGAGCACCACCTGCAAGCGTATCTTGATGCGCATTTTTGTGAGCCCAGCGTGAGCCGTTCAGCGCTGGGGGCTCAGGACTTCATCGACAAAGTTACAGAGGAACTTCAGTATGCAAGACTCATCCGCGATGGGCATAACCGCATGACCCCAAGTTCACCTGCTCGCGGCCCAAGCGACTGCTTCCGTGTCTGCGTCAACATCGCGGGTCTCAACTGAGCCGCTTCTCAGGAGCCCTTCTGGCCGACGGTGATCGGCCGGAGGAGGGCTCTCCCCTGCAGCTACGTCCGCACACTCTTCGGCTTCCGCAACGCAGCTTCCACGTTCCAGCACCTCGCGTAGCGGGCCTTGGGGGCTCGGGAGGCTCAATGGCAGGCGGTCCCGACGGAGCGAGAGCCGGGCCCGTGCGATCACTGAGAGCCTCCGGAACCCCTGGGCCTCAGGAGCCCGACGATCCTCGGGAGTGACCCGCATAGCTCGCGTCTTCAGCTACCCCAACTCTCCTTCGGCAAGTATCAGGTGGCACTTCAGGTATCCAAACGAGGGCGCCTCTCGGGGTGCATCATCCTCGGGCCGCTCGGGGCTGGTCCCCCGCGGTTATCTCCCTTTTTGCATGATCAAGGCCAGATATTTCTTTCCATTCACAACTATATATATGCTCGGCGTCCTCACCGCCACTAAGGTCATGAGCCCTTGTGAGCCCACTCACGACCGCCCCATGATTAAGGACTGGCACGACGTCTGTGCTTGGGTCCGTCCCTACAGCGTCGATAAACCCAAGGGCTGAGCTCTGTGGCACCCCGGCTCAGAAAACCGGAACGCCCCGTTTTCCAGCCCAGAGATCGAGGAGAAGCCTCTGGAAAACGGCACTGCTTGACATAGAACAAATCAGCTCTTATTACAAGAATAAATGATACAAGTGTCTGATGTTACAAAGAGCACATCATCACGGCGACACTACATCGGCGATACTACACTTGCTCTATGCTAGCAGTGGAAAACTTCTAGCAGCGGAACAACGACGAAGGTGGTGAACTCCACTCCGCAGGGACTCTGGCTGGGACACGATCTAGCTCGCACGCACGACAACCTTGACATGAAAGCAAGCAATCATGGCATCACCTACAATCTGGCATGACACGCCAGGTCAGTACATTGAATGTACTTGCAAGCTCACAACAACCAAAAGCATCAAGGCAAAACAATAACAAAGCATTAACAGGTTAATTAATTAACAACTATCATGATGAAGCAACTACTAAGCCTGGTATGAAACTAATACAATACAGATAAATCACTATCTCAGATTTACATAACCATAACTCTCGTGGCTAACCGGCCAGGTAATAAATCCTCTTGATCATCTCGTGATCAAAACCAAATGTGATCTTCCTGGCGATCACAACCATGACCAATACTTGGTCTACATCATCATCAATATCCCACACTTCTCAAAATATCAATATATATATATATATAATTCACCTATAATTCATTTAGTTATTCCGTCATTTGAGAGTTGATCGAACGGTGTGACCTAGTACGAACCCACGCCCATGACTAAGGACGCGGCTATCGATAGATTAAACAAATACACTCCGCAGAGGTAGTGTACTATACCCACACCACGGAACCCATGGCCTCGTTCTCCCATTCGGGTGGACCAACGGCGTTCCGACAAAATCGATCTACTGTCATGACACTCTCCCGGCCACTCCGACTCATTCCCAACTGGGCTTAGTCCTGGGTGGCCCCGTGTCTACCAAAGACACCAACGACCTCCGTCGTGGCCAAAACAAATAGAAGTCCCAAACGGGGACAAAAGCGCTTATTATCCAACTTACGGGCACACAAGGTTAGGTCCGTCTACCTGATCAGGGTAGCGCATGCCCATAACCTTCCCTAGTTGGAGGCGCCGGCGAGAGGCATGACAATAGCATCGCATTAAGGCCTTCCCATAAAGGCAAATGTGGTTGCACTTGGGAAAGCTCGGTTCGGTGGCACCTGACCAACTTAATGATGGATTTTATCTCAAAAGTTTTAGCTGCGATACAGATACTCCGATATCAACTATCAAACTAATAATCCAAGTCATAGCAATATCCAACAAATAATCAAAAGCTTAATATCATCATAACAAAAATACTCCAAGGATAACATAATATCTCTATCATGAAAAATCCGAGAATACTACTATGCAATTCTCAAGAACTACCTATCCAACTATGATCCACATACAAGCATCAATTACCATCATCATTCTCCAAAACATAACGTCAACTAGCATCATGATGAAAATAATCCTAGCCACTAATAATCCAAAGGCAACATGACATCCAAAGCAAATACTCCAAAAATACTAACAGATACTAGCATGAAAAATAGCCACTAAGAATCCAAAGGCAACACGATGTCCAAAACAATACTCCAAAATAATACCAGATACTATCATGAAAAATAGCCACTAAGAATCTGAAGGCAACATGTCATCCACATAATCATCAAAATATAAATCCTAGAACTCCAAGTATAATCATGGCAATAACAAGATAAAAATACAACTCCGAGAAATGCCATGAACGAGATCATACATAGCTAATGTAATATTTTAAATAAGTTCAAATAAAGAACCAAGTTACTGCATTACAATCATGCAAATGGAGGGTGTGGCTTGCCTGGGGTGGAAGAAATCACCGAGACAAAGTGCGGAAAGCTCGCGAAAAGAATCGCCGGAAAACATTCTCTCTCGGAGGGGGCTGTTTAACAGCAAGGGCAAAGTGGTCATTTTCAGAATGTTGAAACATAATGAAAATGATGCCAACAGAAAGGGCTCGATGATATGAAGAGATGGGCTTTGGATTCACCTCATTTGGAGTTAGGATCAAAAAGATATGAATGTTTTTCAGCCAGGGACCTATCAGTAAGAGAAAAGTTTACAGACTGGGCCAAAACAGAAAAACTAAAAACGCATTCCATGAACTACGCTTTGGAGACAGTGAAGGCGTATTTTTGGCCGAAGACGCAACGCTTTACGCTTTCACTGAAACGAAAGCGCACTCAGGGAAATGCGCTTCCACTTAATGACTAGGCAGAGGCGGGACCGGGGTGCTGGTCACTGACGTGCGGATCCCGCGGCGGGGCCCATCACTTATCCAGCGAGGCTGAGTGGGTCAACGCCTCTGAGGCCGACGGGTGGGGTCAGGGCGACGCGAGGCCCGCTTGGCAGGTGCTTCTTCTTCCTTCTCGCTTGCCCGCGTGACAGAGGGAGGCCGCCGGCGTCGGGCGGCGATTGCCGGTGCCAAAGAGGGCCTCCGGCGACGCTGCGCCTACCGACGAGTTCAGGGCGATGAGGCGCTCCTGCCTGAGCCCTTCACGCTCGCCGAGGTGCACCAGAGAGAGAGCAGTTTTGGTAGGGGCGGACAGGGCTCTATGGGCTCCGGCGAACTCGTGGCCAGAGGCCACCGGAGAAGGAGGGAAGTGGTGGAGAGGCTTTAGGGGGTGCGGTGGAGTGCACTGGTAACGGCCAAAGAGGAGGGGGAGGGATCGGGTGCCACAAATTTAGGTGAGGCCGAGGCGGCGGCCATGGTGGCAGAGGGAGGGAACGAGAGCTTCAGAGGCTCGGGGAAGTGGCTAGGCGGGGCAGTGGGAGGTGGGAGAGGCGAGTGGTGAGCTCGGAGAGGCTCGGGGAGGGCTATATATAGCCGGGCGAGAGGAGTGTCGTCCTGTTGTCACCGCAGATGCGTGTCCGGCCGAGGCCTTGGCGACGGCTTAGTGAGCACGGGAGGGCGCGGGGGACACGAGGAGCCAGTGATTCAGAGCTCACGGGGAGTAAGCGACGCCGGGGAGCAGAGGAATAGGCCAAGGGGAGCTCGAGGCCAAACGGGGCATTGTGCCCCTGTTGCGTTCGACGGCGAGAGTCGGCGAGCATCGGTGGAGGAAGAGGACGGAGGGGAAGAGGGGTCCAGGAGGTCTGCGACGGTGAGGCGAGGCCGAGGGATAGGCTCACGCGCGCGAAGAAGACGAGGGGAGGCGGTGCCGAAGCACAAACGACGTCTGGGCGCGGCCACTTCACACAGAGCGCGCGCACAGGCATGCCAGTGTCGTGGTCACCGCATGCACTGGCTGTTAGTGGAAGAAATGGGATGTAGATTGATGTCTAGTGGTAAGTCCTTGCGTGGTAAGTCTCAGCTTTGGTGGTAGAATGGTGAAAAGCCCTCTGGTTGAATGGTAAAGATCCTCTGAAGTTTACTGCAGTAAACTTTGAGGAGAAATGTTGATTAACAGAAAATGAGTTGGAGCCAAAGAGCTTTCCTGGGGGTTTGAGGTAAAGAAGAACTTACATCTTGGTAAGTTTGAGAGGATTTGGACCAAGATAAATCATAGTTGCTTTGCAACTGCCAAATCTGGTCCAGAAATGATATTTGGATGATGCACTCAAATGGTGTGGCCACTTGAGCTCAAATTTGGCAAGGCTTAGGGATTTGGTCATAGTAAGATTCTGTAACAGTTTCATACCAATTGGATTTACCAAAATGGTACTTCCTTCACAAGCATCCTTTCTGTCCAGAAACTTAGGAAAACTCCTGAGGCAAAATGGCTTTATAAAGTGTGCCCAAAATTTGTGGAGGTAGGTTATATTGGTTGGAGAAGGTCCTGGAATATTTTCAGCCATAGTGGAGCAAGATAAAATACACTTGCTTCACAAACTGAAAATTTGGACAGAAACAAAGATTTGAGGGTGTGCTCACATGGTTGATTGGATGGAGCTGAATTTTGGAGGAGTGGAATAAAATGATCTCAAGAAGAAGCATGAAAAATTTCAACTCATTTGGATGACCCTAGCTAGTACTTCCTTCACTGTGGCTTATGTTTGACAGAAACTTTGAAAATTCACTGAGAAAGATTGGCTAGGAAACTATAGTTGAATTTTGGCATGTGGCAACGATTTGTACATAAAAGAATGCCCGACAAGTTTGGGGTCAATTGGGAAAAGATAAATAGCACTTGCTTCACAAAGTGCCATTTAGGACAGAGTAGGTAAAGGAATATTTGAGAATTATTTTTGAACATGTCAATGAAAAGTTTTGCCATATTTGATGAAGATATGACCCAAACAATTTATTAAAATTTATTTGGGAATTTTTGGAGTGACAGAGATATAGCTTGCTTCACGACCTAGGGCAGACAAGGTTATTCCTTTAATAGAAAAAGGAATATTCCCTAGAAAAAGAAATTAGGTTTTGGTCAGGCAGTGGAGTGACATGATCTTGGCAAGGTTTTGAGAATGATGAGCCACTTGGGAAGTCAAAAGAGGATGATTTCCTGGGTGACAAGGCCACAGAATCACTCCAAAAAGAAAAACAGAGCAAAAACCAATAAATCAAAAAGAAAAGGAAAAGGGCCGAAAACCAGGCTGTCACAAACCTTCCCCCCTTAAAGAAATCTCGTCCTCGAGAGTTGATGGCTCAGGGAACAAGTATGACTTGAGGATATCGTTTCCAACTCGGATATCCATTTCCTTTATTTATTTGTTTCCCATGAGAATTTTAGATGATCTGATTAACTTTGCTCGGAGGTGGTTTGCCTCATCTTTCCTCAAATTCTCAAAGGTTTTTTCTCATATACCAATTCATTTTGCTGACACTGATTCTTCCATATCTACAGCGATATCCAATGCATTTGAGCATAAATTTTCTTCTGGTCATGAAAGCTTTTTTTTACTTCTGCCATGGGGTGGCTTCAAATAAATGCAGGCCTTCTGGTTCCAAGAAATGCTCAGAATTATTCCTGGCCATCTTTTGAAGGGATCTGACTTCTCATAAGTGGTACTAACTTATTTTGATATATTCCTTTGGCTCGAGCATGAGATATAGGCCACAGATTTAACTGCCTTTTGTCGTGAGCATTATAACATTGTATGGAGTTTTAGTTGTGTCATACCTCAAATATTTACATCTTGCGACTGGCCCGACCGGGAGCTGACTGACAAATGCTTTTCCTGACAGACTAACTGTGTACTTGATTTCATCGATGGCTATACCGAGTCTGAACTGATTGGCTTGGTTTTTGTGTTTCTCATTTTGTCGGTATACTCATTTGAATTTTCCACGCTAACCATTCCAAGCGGGTCAACGGGATATTAAATCCTTGCAAAATAGAGTAGGCCACTGAGAGTATGCCTTTGTGGATCCATATGGAATTACGGCTTTTGACTGACTTGTGTATCCGGACCCTGATGGTCGCACAAAAATCATCATACCTTTGCTGGCAGCCTCATCTTTTGACGGTCGTGATTTTCTTTGTCAGGATACCTTACTGAAAATGACTTGCCCGTGCCTGTCCTTGATTTTTCGTATGGACATGATTAGGGCAATATTTTGACATTATTCCATAGGCATGTTTTTCTGACCTGGGTCCGCACATATATGACATATACCGGGGTTTGTGGCTGTATGGAGCTCATTGCTGAGGTCAATCATACCACAAGGTGACCAGGTTTTAGGATATCACCTTGTCTAGTGCGGAAATAATGACCTTGATGACCATTGTCATGACTGCTGATTTTTGTGATGTCATCCCTAGATCTTGTCGATCCTTGTAATTCAGGAGATGTATTTCTGCTTATTTTTCCTTTGCCTGACTCGCGAGGTTGTTGGATCTGTACTTTTCTTAGGTATATCTGCTGGATTCTTGCCGCATCTCGTATGAGTGACTGATGTGCATGCTCGCCATATATAAAAAATCATATGCAGCCGAACACTTGATTTCTGAAGAAGACACATGCCTTGGCGGATTTGTGCTTCCGACGAAAATGTATGCGAGCCTGGCACTGCCATACATTTGCAACTCATCATATAATCTCCGAGGACGGTGTAATAGCATGGTACTGACGTGGACTGAGTGGCTTACGAGAGAAGCCATCTGAGTAGCTTGTTGCGGAGAACTCGTTAGCTTCTGGTCAAATCTTTTGTCTGGGTATCGTGCAGAAGAAGGCTCTTATAGCTTACACACGAAGCTTGGTATGATTATTGTGCTGGAGAAGCCCGAGTTCCGTACTTGAGAAGCTTCCCCTCGGGTTTGCTTGTTCGAGAAAAAAATTCTTTTTGTCTGTCACAAGCTTTCGCTGAGGTATCTTGTTGAGAAAGACCGGGTATCGTGGGCTGAAAATTGTTCACATATCATGCTGACGAAATATTGGGGAGCCTTGCCTCAAAAATTACTTCCCATAACGTGTGGAGTAATACTGAGTTTCTTACATCCAAAGCTTCATACTGATAAGCAGACTGAAATCCATACACACGCTCATAATATTCTGAGGCTGATTATTTGCATGAGAAAAAAATGTTTTGACTGTCTTCCTCGAGTATATCACATTCTGACTTTATTTGGGATAATAATATATTCCAGGCATCATGCCTTGATGAGCCAAAATTTTGTATATGGTCCATACCTTTGCCAGAAAATATACCGTTGATCTTGTACCTGACTTGTCCTGTTGCTGACTTGACTGTCTGCGGCGAGTATTTTTTGTACGGATGTAGACTTGAGTTATCAGCAAAATTGATTATCAGTCTCAAAATCAGATATTTCTCCATTTCACTGCAGTCGGCTGAAAATTCCATTCTGTTTAGCTGAGTTTCCAAATATTTGAACTCCTTATTATTCCTTCGAGTCCGGTGTTAGTTCATGAGCCAGTCTTTATAGGGGGAAAATATTGTAACACCGGGGCCCAAAAGAAAGAAGCGTAAGAAAACTCAACTAAACAAAAGCACACCACAACAATCAATTCACACACAATCAATGTCACATATTACTGCTAGTCACACAATATGCATGCCTACTTAAGCACACAAAATCTCGCGGAATCTCCGGTTCTACGATCTAGCATGCTGTGACGATGTGCACGAGAGTGAATAAATGTGTGGAAGGATTGGTGTAAACAGCGCTACACCAAGTGCTAGCTTAGCCAGGTAGCAACCTGGACTAGCTCGGAGGTGAGGACGTACTTGGTAACCATGTAGCAGGACACGAATGTCGCGACCACATTATTATCAAGCAGACGGAAAATATCCGTACTTGTCCAAGAAAATAAGGGAAAAACTGGGTCTGTTGGCATTGCCCTCTCTCGATGAGTAAGACCATTAAGGGTTGCCAACACGACAAGAAATAGGACGATCCGGGGTAAATACATGTCTTCCATCGAAAGAAAAAGGAGCTGAGGGAAGGAACTCGGCGCGATACCTGAGCACCATTTTTGCAAACCGTGTCAGGATCACATGGCATCACTCTGCTGGGACAGAAATAATGCCAAACACTGAAGAACGAGCAAGAAAAGAAAACTGGAGAAATGCAAAGGCTGAGCTGTAGTGGATCCGAACCGATGCCATCTACACTCACCAGATAAATCATTAGTATCAAAATAAAAAGGCTATATGCTTGCTACGCAACAAACAAGCCAGACTCTATACTACCACTTACTACCGGTTTCTACTGCTCGCGCTAACTAAAGTGTCCTATTGCCAGACCTACTCTGATACCAAGCGATGTGGCACCCTGGCTCAGAAAACCGGAACGCCCCGTTTTCCAGCCCAGAGATCGAGGAGAAGTCTCTAGAAAACGGCACTGCTTGACATAGAACAAATCAGCTCTTATTACAAGAATAAATGATACAAGTGTCTGATGTTACAAAGAGCACATCAGCACGGCGACACTACGCCGGCGATACTACACTTGCTCAATGCTAGCAGCGGAAAACTTCTAGCAGCGGAACAACGACGAAGGTGGTGAACTCCACTCCGCAGGGACTCTGGCTGGGACACGATCTAGCTCTCACGCACGGCAACCTTGACAAGCAAGCAAGCAATCATGGCATCACCTACAATCTTGCATGACACGCCAGGTCAGTACATTGAATGTACTTGCAAGCTCACAACAACCAAAAGCATCAAGGCAAAACAATAACAAAGCATTAACGGGTTAATTAATTAACAACTATCATGATGAAGCAACAAATAAGCCTGGTATGAAACTAATACAATACTGATAAATCACTATCTCAGATTTACATAACCATAACTCTCTTGGCTAACCGGCCAGGTAATAAATCCTCTTGATCATCTTGTGATCAAAACCAAATGTGATCTTCCCAGCCATCACAACCATGACCAATACTTGGTCTACATCATCATCAATATCCTGCACTTCTCAAAATATCAATACATATATATATATAACTCACCTATTATTCATTTAGTTATTCCGTCATTTGAGAGTTGATCGAACGGTGTGACCTAGTATGAATTCATGCCCATGACCGAGGACGCGGCTATCGATAGATTAAACAAATACACTCTGCAGAGGTAGTGCACTATACCCACACCACGGAACCCATGGCCTCGTTCTCCCATTCGGGTGGACCAACGGCGTTCCGACAAAACCGATCTACTATCATGACACTCTCCCGGACACTCCGACTCATTCCCAACTGGGCTTAGTCCTGGGTGGCCTCGTGTCTACCAAAGACACCAACGACCACCGTCGTGGCCAAAACAAATAAAAGTCCCAAACAGGGACAAAAGCGCTTATTATCCAACTTACGGGCACACAAGGTTAGGTCCGTCTACCTGATCAGGGTAGCACGTGCCCATAACCTTCCCTAGTTGGAGGCGTCGGTGAGAGGCATGACAATAGCATCGCATTAGGGCCTTACCATAATGGCAAATTTGGTTGCACTGGGGAAAGCCCGGTTCGGTGGTACCTGACCAACTTAATGACGGATTTTATCTGAAAAGTTTTAGCTGCGATACAGATACTCCGATATCAACTATCAAACTAATAATCCAAGTCATAGCAATATCCAACAAATAATCAAAAGCTTAATATCATCATAAAAAAATACTCCAAGGATAACATAATATCTCTATCATGAAAAATCCGAGAACACTACTAAGCAATTCTCAAGAACTACCTATCCAACTATGATCCACATACAAGCATCAATTACCATCATCATTCTCCAAAACATAACATCAACTAGCATCATGATGAAAATAATCCTAGCCACTAATAATCCAAAGGCAACATGACATCCAAAGTAAATACTCCAAAAATACTAACAGATACTAGCATGAAAAATAGCCACTAAGAATCCAAAGGCAACACGATGTCCAAAACAATACTCCAAAATAATACCAGATACTATCATGAGAATAGCCACTAAGAATCCGAAGGCAACATGTCATCCACATAATCATCAAAATATAAATCCTAGAACTCCAAGTATAACCATGGCAACAACAAGATCAAAATACAACTCCGAGAAATGCCATGAACGAGATCATACATAGCTAATGTAATATTTTAAATAAGTTCAAATAAAGAACCATGTTAATGCATTGCACTCACGCAAATGGAGGGTGTGGCTTGCCTGGGGTAGAAGAAATCACCGGGACAAAGTGCGGAAAGCTCGCGAAAAGAATCACCGGAAAACATTCTCTCTCGGAGGGGGCTGTTTAACGGCAAGGGCAAAGTGGTCATTTTCAGAATGTTCAAACATAATGAATATGATGCCAACAGAACGAGCTCGACGAGACGAAGAGATGGCCTTTGGATTCACCTCATTTGGAGTTAGGATAAAAAAGATATGAATGTTTTTCTGTCAAGGACCTATCTGTAACAGAAAAGTTTACAGACTGGGCCAAAACAGAAAAACTGAAAACGCATTCCGGGAACTACGCTTTCGGGACAGTGAAGGCGTATTTTTTGCCGAACCCACAACGCTTTATGCTTTCACTGAAACGAAAGCGCACTCGAGGAAATGCGCTTCCACTTAATGACTAGGCAGAGGCGGGAACCGGGCGTTGGTCACTGACGTGCGGGTCCCGCGGCGGGGCCCGTCACTTATCCAGCGAGGCTGGGTGGGTCAACGCCTTTGAGGCCGTCGGGTGGGCTCAGGGCGACGCAGGGCCCGCCTGGCAGGTGCTTCTTCTTCCTTCTCGCTCGCCCGCGTGACAGGGGGAGGCCGCCGACGTCGGGCGGCGATTGCCGGCACCACAGAGGGCCTCCGGCGACGCTCCGCATACCAACGAGTTCAGGGCGACGAGGCGCTCCTGCCCGGGCCCTTCACGCTCGCCGAGGTGCACAAGAGATAGAGTAGTTTTGGCAGGGGCGGACGGGGCTCTACGGTCTCCGGCGAACTCGTGGCCAGAGGCCACCGGAGAAGGAGGGAAGTGGCGGAGAGGCTTTAGTGGGTGCGGTGGAGTGCACTGGTAACGGCCAAGAGGAGGGGGAGGGCTCGGGTGCCGCAAATTTAGGCGAGGCCGAGGCGGCGGCCATGGTGGCAGAGGGAGGGAACTAGAGCTTCAAAGGCCCGGGGAAGTGGCTAGGCGGGGCAATGGGAGGTGGGGGAGGCGAGTGGTGAGCTCGGAGAGGCTCGGGGAGGGCTATATATAGCCGGGCGAGAGGAGTGTCGTGCTGTCGTCGCCGCGGACGCGTGTCTGGCCGAGGCCTTGGCGACGGCTTAGCGAGCATGGGAGGGCGCGGGGGACACGAGGAGCCAGTGATTCAGAGCTCACGGGGAGTAAGCGACGCCGGGGAGCAAAGGAATAGGCCAAGGGGAGCTCGAGGCCAAACGAGGCACTGTGCCCCTGTTGCGTTCGACAGCGAGCGTCGGCGAGCGTTGGTGGAGGAAGAGGACGGAGGGGAAGACGGGTCCACAAGGTCTGCGACGGTGAGGCGAGGCCGAGGGACAGGCTCACACGCGCGAAGAAGACGAGGGGAGGCGGTGCCGAAGCACAAACGACGTTTGGGCGCGGCCACTGCACACACAGCGCGCGCACAGGCATGCCAGTGTCATGGTCACCGTGTGCACTGGCTTGTAGTGGTAGAAATGGGCTGTAGATTGATGTCTAGTGGTAAGTCCTTGCGTGGTAAGTCTCGGTTGTGGTGGTAGAATGGTGAAAAGCCCTCTGGTTGAATGGTAAAGATCCTCTGAAGTTTACTGCAGTAAACTTTGAGGAGAAATGCTGATCAACAGAAAATGAGTTGGAACCAAAGAGCTTGTCTGGGGGTTTGAGGTAAAGAAGAACTTACATCATGGTAAGTTTGAGAGGATTTGGACCAAGAAAAATCATAGTTGCTTTGCAAGTGCCAAATCTGGTCTAGAAATGAGATTTGGATGATGCACTAAAATGGTGAGGCCACTTGAGCTCAAATTTGGCAAGGCTTAGGGATTTTGTCATAGTAAGATGTTGTAAGATTTTCATACCAATTGGATTTACCAAAATGATACTTCCTTCACAAGCATCCTTTCTGTCCAGAAACTTAGGAAAAATCCTGAGGGAAAATGGCTATATAAAGTGTGCCCAAAATTGGTGGAGGTAGGTTATATTTGTTGGAGAAGGTCCTGGAATATTTTCAGCCATAGTGGAGCAAGATAAAATACACTTGCTTCACAAACTGAAAATTTGGACAGAAACAAAGATTTGAGGGTGTGCTCACATAGTTGACTGGATGGAGCTTAATTTTGGAGGAGTGGAATAAAATGATCTCAAGAAGCGGCATGCAAAATTTCAAATCATTTGGATAAACCTAGCTAGTACTTCCTTCACAGTGGCTTCTGTTTGACAAAAACTTTGAAAATTCACTGAGGAAGATTGGCTAGGCAAATATAGTTGAATTTTGGCATGTGGCAATGCTTTGTACATAAAAGAATGCCCAACAAGTTTGGGGTCAATTGGGAAAAGATAAATAGCACTTGCTTCACAAAGTGCCATTTAGGACAGAGTAGGAAAAGGAATATTTGAGAATTATTTTTGAACATGGCAATGAAAAGTTTTGTCATATTTGATGAATATATGACCCAAACAATTTATTAAAATTTATTTGGGAATTTTTGGAGTGACAGAGATATAGGTTGCTTCGCAACCTAGGGCAGACAGGGTTACTCCTTTAATAGAAAAAGTATTCCCTAGAAAAAAAAATTAGGGTTTGGTCAGGCAGTGGAGTGACATGATCTTGGCAAGGTTTTGAGAATGATGAGCCACTAGGGAGGTCAAAGAGGATGATTTCCCGGGTGACAAGGCCACAGAATCACTCCAAAAAGAAAAACAGAGCAAAAACCAATAAGTCAAAAAGAAAAAGAAAAGGGCCAAAAACCAGGCTGTCACAAGCTCTATCTAGCGAGCCATCCCCGTGACGGCACCTCCCATGGTCCTTGGTGCCTTGTTCTCGCATGGGCTAATCGCGGATGGGTAAGTAGGGGCCCGTGGCAGGTGCCTCACTCACGCGGGAACCGCGGCCTGGCTGTTTTTCTTTTGGATCGTGGCATGAGAAAACTGGGCACGACGTCTGTGCTCGGGTCCGTCCTTGCAGCGTCGACAAATCCAGTGGCTAAGCTATGTCTTGCGAGTTATCCCCGTGATGTCACCTCCTGGGGTCGCTGGTGTTGCGGCCTTCTCATGCAATATCCCCTGGAGATGCACTCGACGCAGGTCGACTCAACACCTCTCTTTTCACATTTTGCAGAAGAAGACTCAGGCACAACCCGCCTCAGGGTAAGGTCTCGTGGGTGATGCGTAAGCTCACGAGAACTTCCTTAGAGTCATTCAACTCATCCTAAGGAGGGCCCATATACACCTTGGTTGTCCTACCGTGCAAGCCACGCGTCAGGACGGGGCTGTACACGCCCCAGAGTCTCTCCCGGTGGGAGGCTCCCTCCCACGGTCAAGTGGAAGTACCAAGCTTCGCGCTGGCAGATCCAACCGAGGAGCGGTTATGCCCACGAACCAGTGGAAGCACCAAGCTCTGTGCAGGCCGATACGACCGAGGCGCGGTTATGCCCACACTCCGCGCAAGTTATAAACAACTGAGGGTGGCCCCCCGTGGTCGCCCCAACCTCAGGGAGCTTTTCAGCTCACGACGCTCACAGCTTCTCCTTGGATGGGTGTCGCGAGGGGGGCTAGGCACAGGGGTTATGCTCAGGTCACGCCTGGCAAATGCCACCCTACCAGGTGCCCAGACACCTGGCCTTCTCGTGCCCCCATCCCTGGCGAAGGCTCGTGGGCAAGGTATGGTGCTCGTTCTCCTTCATGAGAGCCATTCGTACGTCAAGGGGGACCCCTGGGCATCAAGACCCAGGGGCCTAACTGGGCACGTAGCCCCTCATCCCTTGAGTCTAGTTATGACGATAACCCCGGTCCTCCGGAGGGCTCAATGGCGATCGAGGTATGTGCGGGGTTGGGCCCTGCCGACGTAGAACGAAAACGGGACCGCTTGAACGTCAAGGGGGACCCATGGGCATCACGACCCAAGGGCTTCACTGGCCACGTAGCCCCTCATCCCTTGAGTCTAGTTACTACGGTAACTCTGGTCATCGGGAGGGCTCAGTAGCGAGTCTAGTTACTACGGTAACCCCGGTAATCCAGAGGGCTCAATGGTGGTCGAGGTATGCGCGGGGTTGGGCCCTGCCGATGCAGAGCACCTAAGAAAACATGAAAGGAAGCAAGCATGGAAATCATCTAGCTATTACAATAATGCCAAGTTTTTTTAAATTCAAACAAAGTTCTTACGCCTCCCCGAGGCACTCGCGCTTCTCTCATTAAGCAGGAACGGACTAGGCATCGTCGGGCACAGCAGTACCGGTCGTCTCTTCTTCGGCTGCGGTAGCAATAGCCTGGAGGAACGCCTCCACCAGCGACGCGACCTTCACCCTCAAGGCCTCGGCAGCCGTGCTCTCCATGACCTCGGTCACGGGCCCAGACAGCGAGGCCAGGTCAAGGGTGGGGTCACTAAGACTTAGGTGGCTGCACACATGCGTCAGGACCAAGGTAAGCAGCGTACGGCTCTCGACATCGGCTAACTGGCCAATTGCGGCCGTAACACCGCGCAGGGACTCCACGAGCGCAGCAAGGAGCCCGGCGGGACCTCCCTCCGGGGCGGCTAGCGGCTCCTTGAACCCTTCCTCGTAGGAGGCATGCAGCACCTTGCGGGCCTCAAGGTCAAAGGAGGCAAGGGCCTCGGGACTCACCGCCGCCGAGGCCGCAAGGGCTTCCTCCTGGACACGAGCGGCTTGGGCCGCCGTGGCCTGCTCAACTTCAACCTTCAGCTTCTCCAGGGTTGCGTGGTCAGCAAGCTGCTCCTATTGTAGCCGGGACGTCGCGGTTTTCTGCGCCTCGAGCTCCTTCTCCAACCTCTTGAGCTCCAGGGTGTGCCTAGTGTCTTCCTCGCGGAGGGCCCCCAGCTCGCTCTCTGCCTTGAGGCAGCGCTTCTCAAAGGATGCTGCGTCAGCTCGCGCGGCATCGCGAGCCAGCGTGGCCGCCGCAGCTTCCTCTCGACCCTTGGCAGCAGCCGCCGAGGCCTGATCCCAGGAGGCCCGTGTAGACTCGTCTGCCTGGAGCCACCCGTGGATCAGCCCCAGGCGCCCTTCTGTCAGGTGGCCGTCACCATTTTGCAGATCAGTGTGAAGACGACCCAGCGCGGCGGAGGCAGCATCCAAAGCCTTAGAACCAGGCTGCGCCGGCTGGCGCATGGGTACCAACATGACCGGCTGCTCGACCAGGGGCTCGGGGGCTCCGGCCTCCCTCGCCAGAGCAGCCGGAGCAGAAGCCAACTCCGCAACCTCACCGGAGACGGGGACGTCTTCGGGTGAAAGTGCAACTAATCCCCGGGTGGTTTTGGTAATTAATAACAACATATATATCATTGAACTAATAGTTACTTGAGAATCATTTCAGAGAAGTTCAGTGATATGGGTATGGAAATGACTGAAGAAGTGGACCCCTCAAAATGCTAAGGCAAGCATTGGCAAAAGCTCAAGACTCCATTTTTGGTTTAGTGATCAAAGATCACATTGAGTCCATAGGAAAAGCCAATACTATTAAAAGGGGATGAGGTTGTGTTGATGATCTGGTTGCTCAAGTGCTTAGTGATATATCTCCTTCAACTATCAGCAACTTTCACTACTATACACACTCATAAGTAATCTCGGACAAACCGATTTTCCAAACTCAGTCCCACCGAGATGAACCACCTCAGCCATAAGCCAAACCCTAGAAAAATCGGTCATTCCGAGTTTGAGTTCGGTCTCACCGAAACACGGGCTGCCAACCTTCTGTAACCGTTTGACATCATTTCGGAATATCCGAGTTGATGATTTCGGTCTCACCGAAACTGGCAAGTTCCTATCTTTGACTCAAATCGGACAAACCGAGATGGTATTTTCGGTCCCACCGAAAACCCCAACGTTCACTATATTTGAACTTTCGGTCTGACCGAGTTTCCACTTCGGTCTCACCGAGATTGCTCAATTATGTGTGTAACGGTTGGATTTTGTGTGGAGGCTATATATACCCCTCCACCCCCTCTTCATTCGTGGAGAGAGCCATCAGAAAGAACTACCACTCCTATCTTACACTTTCTGAGAAGAGAACTACCTACCCTTGTGTTGAGATCAAGTTGCTCCATTCCTACCATATGAAACTTGATTTCTAACCTTCCCAAGTTGCTTTCCACTCAATCCTTTCTTCCACCACAGCCATATCAGTGAGGAGAGTTGAGTGTTGGGGAGATTATCATTTGAAGCACAAGAGCAAGGAGTTCATCATCATCTACAACATCTATTACCTTTTGGAGGGTGGTGCCTCCTAGATTAGTTAGGTGTCGCTTGGGAGCCTCCGTCATCGAGATGTGGAGTTGAACCAAGAAGTTTGTAAGGGCAAGGAGATCGCCTACTTCGTGAAGATCTACCCCGAGTAAGGCTAGCCCTCCGTGGGCGTAGGCCATGATGGAATAGACAAGGTTGCTTCTTCGTGGACCCTTCGTGGGTGGAGCCCTCCGTGGACTCGCGCAGCCGTTACCCTCCGTGGGTTGAAGTCTCCATCAACGTGGATGTACGATAGCACTACCTATCGGAACCACGGGAAAAATCATTGCGTCTCCAAATTGCGTTTGATCTTCTCCACCTCTCTTTACTACATGTGCAATTTACTTTCCGCTGCTTATACTCTAGAATTGCATGTGTAGGGTGATACTTGACTTGATCTTAATTGTGAAACTACCTAAAACTGTTCTTTGTCAAAGGCAGAATTTTTATATCTACAAGTAGTCTAATCCCCCCCCCTCTAGACATACTTTTGATCCTACAAGTGGTATCAGAGCTTTGGTCTCCATTGTTTTGGTTTCCATTGCATTGGACTCCATAAGCTTGGTTTCACAACCTAGGAGAGTATGGCGTCTAGTGAGGGTAATTATCGTAGAGGTCCTTACTTTGATGGTACAAATTTTGCTAGTTGGAAGCATAAAATGAAAATGCATATTCTTGGTCATAACCCAGCCGCATGGGGCATTATTTGTGTTGGTATGCAAGGTGAATTCTTCGAGGAAGGAAAAGTTCCGGATCGCGAAGCTACACCGGAAGAGTTGCAGATGTCGCAAAACAATGCTCAAGCTTGTGACATTCTCTTCAATGCCTTGTGTCCCGAGGAGTTCAACAAAATCAGCCGTCTTGAGAATGCTAAAGAGATTTGGGATACTTTGGTTGAAATGCACGAAGGTACCGAGTCTGTGAAGGAATCAAAGCTAGATATTCTTCAAGGTCAACTTGACAAGTTCAAGATGAAGGATGGTGAAGGAGTCGCTGAAATGTACTCTAGGCTTGCTCTCATCACAAATGAGATTGCCGGCTTAGGAAGCAAAGAAATGACCGACCGATTCATCATCAAGAAGATTCTCAGAGCTTTGGATGGAAAATATGACACCGTGTGCACTTTGATCCAAATGATGCCAAACTACAAGACTCTCAAGCAAACTGAAGTCATTGGAAGAATTGTTGCTCATGAGATGACACTTAAGGATAAGGAAGAGCTTCACAACAAGTCAAGTGGTGCTTACAAAGCTACAAGTGATGCTCCCACAACCTCAAGTGACAAGTTAATTTCCAATGAAGAGATAAGCCTAATGGTTAAGAACTTCAACAAGTTCTACAAGAATAGAGGCAAAGAAAGAAGCTCAAAGTCTAGATCGTATGATGAAAAGAGATCTTCTAGTCGTGATCGAAACTGCTACAATTGTGGAAGACCCGGACACTACTCAAATGAGTGTACGGCTCCCCACAAGAGAAGAGAAGAATCTCCAAGAAGAAGATCAAGAGATGAGTCACCTCGGAGAGAGAGAAGGAGTAGAGATGATCGTTATGAACGAAGACCCTCTCGGAGAAGCAAGGATTCGGAGAGGAAAGACAAGTCATCAAGGAGCTACACAAGAAGAAGACATCAAGTTCATGTAGGTGAATGGGTCTCCGGCTCCGACTCCGACAATCAATCCGATGGAAGCTATCACTCCGACTCCGACTACAGTCAAGATGAAGGTGTTGCCGGACTTGCTCTCGTATCCTCCAACTCCAACTCCTACGACTTATTTGATTCACCAAATGAGGGAATTGGAAGATGCTTCATGGCTAAAGGCCCCAAGGTAACACACCCTGAATTCATTGACTTTGATAGTGATGAGGATGACTTGCTTGGTGAAGATGAGCTCTTGCATGATAAATCTAGTGAGCTTAGTAACGATGAAAATGCTAGTAGTCTTTATAGTCGAGAAGAGTCGAATGACAATGCTATGAAGGAGATTGAGCGTCTAACTAAAGAACTAAACACTCTTAAGTTAGCTCATGAAACAACTCAAGAAGATCATAGAGAGCTCCTAAGATCTCATGAGAAGCTACGCTTCGAGAAGCTCACTCCAGAGCAAGAACATGAGTTTCTAAAAGCGATCAATGACGATCTTCGAAAGAAGAGTTCTTTATATCTTGCCAAACGACTTCTCTTGTCTAATTTCTTGCCACCTATTAAGACTAAGCATGACAAGCTTAAGAAAAATTCTTCCTCTAGTAGTAACAATAACCATGTTAAACCTAATATTGTTGCTTCTAGTAGTTCTCTTGATTCCACTAACAATGTTTCAAGCCAAGTTACACTTGAGCAAGAAAATAGCTTATTGAAGGAAATCATAGAGAAAGGTGTCTACAAGAGTCTTGCCGGAAGCAAGAACTTTGAGGAAATTGTTCGCAAACAAGGAAGGCACCGGAAGAATCAAGGGATTGGTTTTGAGCGAAAGTTCAACGCCGAAGGTGTTGAGTGGGAAGAAGGTCAATACCCTACTACATAGTTTGTTTCTCAAAAGGAGAAGTATGATCCTACTTCTTCCAATGTGGAACAAGCTCAAGATGACCTTCCACCACAAGACCACAAGCTAAAGGCCAAGGACAAGCTTCAAGAGGAGATTGATGCATTCATTGAAGCACCTCAAGCCATGGTCAAGTGGGTTCCCAAGGACACGTCAAGTTCTACTTCGTCAAGCTCAACTACAACCCCAAGGATTCCCATCAAGATGATGTGGATCCCAAAGAAGAAGAACTAGAAGGTTCTTGAGGGTGACTCCGCCAACATACTTCACTCATATTCATTTTGGCAACTTGTGCAATCAACTTCCACATCATGCACTAGTTCATGGAGTCACAAACCCTCTTGTTGGTAAGTCAAGGGACAAGGTAATCATTGATTTCATGGACATCATCTATTGTGAACTTCAATCTATGTCCATGGATATCCTTGTTTGTTCCTTGTGGGACTAACCCATGTAGGTATTGAAAGTGCCCTAATCCAAAGGATAGCTCCCAACTCTTGATGATCTACATCAACATTGAGCATCCACATCTTCAACATCTACATGAAGTCTTCTACGACAACCCAAGGTTAGTTTGACCCTTTAAAAAGGGTTTCTCACATCTAGGGGGAGCTTTGCTCTAAAAATTGAGCTAAAGCATCTCCAAATGATGTGAACACATCAATGCTTTATGTAAAAGTGGTAACCCCACTTGTGCTTAAACGATGAGTATGACCTATGATCAAATGTTCTCATTTGGCTCCTAAGTCAAAATACTCATATAAAGATGACCTAGTCATCGACAAATTGTGTGCTAGTAGCTAGAGTTTTGGTTGTGCATGTTTGACACATATTTCATTTGCTATCTTATTGTGTGAGCATGTTGAATGCATGATTTTATCCATTCAAGGACATCCATTTGTTGTTTTGGTTGTTTTGATTTTTCTGGCCAAATGGATGGACAAGAATGCCTAAGCACCTCCCCTAGCTATCTATGCTTTCTTGTCTCAAATTCTATTCATGCTCATATCACAAACTTTGAACAAGTCATTTTCGGACCCTCCGAGTGAGGAGCACTCGGAGCCACCGATCCGTCTAAGGCTGACTTCCAAAACCTTCTAAGTCAATTTCGGTCAGACCAACTTCTCCCACTCGGTCCAACCGAAATGCTTAGACTGATCTAGGTTTCATCTCGGTGAAACCGAGTTCTAAATCTCGGCGTGACCGATATGCGTAACTGCATAGCAGTTATTCATCTCGGTGTCACCGAGTTTTTCAACTCGGTCCCACCGACAGCAAGGGGATATAAATACTGAGGGCAGCGCGCGATTATTCCTTCAAACCGTTTCACCCCCAAGTCCCCTGCTGCCGTCGCCCTGATCTCCGGATCGTCGCCGTCGTCGCCTGTGCGCCCTCGCCGCAGGCCTCCGCCGCCGTCAACGGTATTCTTCTCCGCGCCGTTGCCGCCGTAGAGGGACTCTACCAAGTTAGGGTGAGTCTCGATCCCTCTCGTGCTCCCCATCTGACTCATTGCACGATTGGTTTGCCCTGCATCTAGCCACGATTGAAAAACTTCCGTTCCATCAGATCGTTCTAGTTTCGAGCAAAATTCTTAGGTTTAGGTTTCCACGGAACACATCTCGGTGAAACCGAATTTAAATTTTCGGTGTGACCGATTTGGCCTCTGGCCATTGCACTGCACTTTCGGTCTAACCGAGTCGTGCAAATTGGTGTGACCGAAGTACAGTTTTAGTGAAACCCTAGTTTATCGGCAGGACCGAAACCCATTTCGGTCTGACCGAAAGTGGTGTGTAAGTTTCTGTTATACACTTCGGATTCACCGAAACTGAAAATCGGTTTGACCGAAATGCATTCTGTGAAAACTCAAAACTAAGATTTGAACTCATTTTTTTTGCAAAAACTCTGCAGTTTGTGATAACTCTTCTACTCTGCCTATACCTTATCTTTTCACAGGTTGTCAGCCATGTCAGATGCCAGTGACAGCCAGAACAGGTCAGAATCACCTTTTGCAGAGATTCCTGAGGCAGATACTAGTCCTGAGGCTAGTAGTCCAGTTGATGATGGTGAGAGGAGTACACCTAGTGGTTTGCCTCCTGCAGCCACCAGAACCAGAAAGCAGAGAAATTCTGATGATGAGGACTCTGACTTCATTGCTAAGGAAGTAACCTCCAAGCCCAAGAGAAATGTTGTTGCCAAAGAGCACCAAGGGCATCAGTCCAAGAAAGGCACCAGCAAGGTCAAGCAGTCAGCTGTTGCCAAGAAGCTGAACTTGGGAGAGCCAGCCCCAAGTAAAGTGAAGAAAACTTCCAAGAGGAAGAGGGTAGTGTATGCTGAACCTCATGCAGATGTAGCAGCCGAAGAAGAAGAAGAAGAAGAAGCACCCCAGCCTGCTCCTCAGAAGCAGAAACTCATGGGTGATGCAATTAGGGCTCAAGCCACTTCTAAGCCCAAGAAGCCTGCTCAAGCAAAGGCAGCTCCAACAAAGCCTTCTGCCAAGCCCAAGAGGACTACCAGGAACATCCCAGCCTCTGAGAAGAACAAAGGTGATGTGCCACCGTCTGAGTCTGAAGAAGAACATGTGTTGCTGAAGCTCCGTCCAAAATTGCCGCTCCACAATGATGCTCATCCTCAAGCCGAGGATATGAAGGCAAGGAAGGATAGAGGTCTCAGGCTATGGAGACAGTCTGATCCATATGCCGTGAGGAGAAGGACTGCTATGGACCCCAGATTCCACACCAGAGAGCAGCAGGACTTCTATGAGACCGTGCTGATGGATAAGAAGCCTATTGTTGCAGATACCAGATACGTTGACTGGGAGTACATTGATAGTGAAGAGCACCGAGACTTCTTTCCCCATGTGCATGAAAGCTTCACTGCATGTGGAGTTGATGAGTTTGTGGGTCAGAAACTGACAGATTGGAACGATGAGATGATTATGCAGTTCTACGCCACAGCCCACTTCTATCCTGATGGGAAGATCACCTGGATGACTGAAGGTCAAAGGTTTTCTTCGTCTGTTGAAGAATGGGCAGAACTTCTGAATGCTCCAGTGCAAAGAGAGGACGACATTGATGTCTATGGGATTCCTAAGAAGAACCATGATTCCATGAAGAACATGTATAAGGAGATCCCCGCAGCAGATTTGGAAGGGTGGAAGCTTGGCTCAGTGTACTATCTCCAGGCAGGTCTACCTACCACAAACACTATTCTGAGGCATACCTTGATGCCCAAGTCTGGAGACCATCGCATGATCCGAGGCTATTCTATCAACATGCTGCACATACTTGATGAGAAGGCACCTTTCAAGGTGATGGACTTAATGGTAGAGACCATTAAGAGGACTGCAGCTGACCAAAAGAGGTCGTGTGGATTTGCCCCGCAGATTCAGATGCTTATCAATGCCAAGTTTGGCACGGGCAAATTCCTGTTGGATAGGAAGCACTTACCACTGCAGCCAGAGCATGAAGATAACATTGTTGTGATGGATGAGGAGGATCCAACTTCTGTTGAAGGTCAAGCCAAGATTGAAGCTGCTAAGAAAGCCAAAGCTGATAAAGAGGCAGCAGCAGCAGCAGCAGCTAAACCAAAGAGCTTCGGAGAGCAAATTCTTGAAGCTACCCAGAGGATTGAACAACGCCTGGCCAGCATTGAACAATCTCAGGAGAGCCTAGAGAGGATTGTTGATGAGAAGGTCCACGCTCTGGACGTGAAGCTGACTGAACTTCAGGTGACCGTCAACAAGCTTGAGGCAGACATGGAGGAAGCTAGGCAGGACAGGGCAGAGCTCGTGCAGGATGACCTAGTCCAGGACACTCATCGCCAGACTACTCCGGTTCCCAGAGGATCCCGATCAGCTGCTATCCCAGTGACTGACTCCAGGACTACCACTTCAGCACCTCCTACAGCTCCAGCAGTCACTCCAGCCACAGCTCCAGTATCCACTCCTCCAGCGCAGACATCAGCTGAAGTCTTCGCCGATGCCGTCATATCTACTCCGACATCTACTCAGACGGGAGCCGCCAGCAGAGCCCACAGTGACGCTTAGCTCTATGCTTTTTCGAACTTTTTGGTAACTTGTTGCCAAAGGGGGAGAAATTGTATAGATCATAGGGCTTCAAGAGAGAGAGTGCTCTTTCGTTCTTTTGCCGGTTTTTCTTTGAGATACATTTGGTTCTTTTGGTTCTTGAAACTTTCAGTGTGCTTGATACTACGTTTGATGCTACCTTAATGAGTGCTTAGTCGTACTATGCTTTAATGTGTGCTTAATGCTTATCATATGCTATTCCTTTTTGTATGGCTAGTTACTCTTGTCTTGGTGATTGGGTGCATGTTATTCATTCTTATCATTTTGTGCGCTCCACCACGATGTATGTGACATGGAAGAGTGACCCATAATCCTAATCGATTGTGCATTTGCATTCAAACGCAAATTTTAAATAATGCACAAATTTAGGGGGAGCTCTTGTTTATCACATACTTCTCAAAGCGACGATATTATTCATTGATTATATCTTTTGTCGAAGATTTGATCTATATGTTGTCATCAATTACCAAAAAGGGGGAGATTGAAAGTGCAACTAATCCCCGGGTGGTTTTGGTAATTAATAACAACATATATATCATTGAACTAATAGTTACTTGAGAATCATTTCAGAGAAGTTCAGTCATATGGGTATGGAAATGACTGAAGAAGTGGACCCCTCAAAATGCTAAGGCAAGCATTGGCAAAAGCTCAAGACTCCATTTTTGGTTTAGTGATCAAAGATCACATTGAGTCCATAGGAAAAGCCAATACTATTAAAAGGGGATGAGGTTGTGTTGATGATCTGGTTGCTCAAGTGCTTAGTGATATATCTCCTTCAACTATCAGCAACTTTCACTACTATACACACTCATAAGTAATCTCGGACAAACCGATTTTCCAAACTCAGTCCCACCGAGATGAACCACCTCAGCCATAAGCCAAACCCTAGAAAAATCAGTCATTCCGAGTTTGAGTTCGGTCTCACCGAAACACGGGCTGCCAACCTTCTGTAACCGTTTGACATCATTTCGGAATATCCGAGTTGATGATTTCGGTCTCACCGAAACTGGCAAGTTCCTATCTTTGACTCAAATCAGACAAACCGAGATGGTATTTCGGTCCCACCGAAAACCCCAACGTTCACTATATTTGAACTTTCGGTCTGACCGAGTTTCCACTTCGGTCTCACCGAGATTGCTCAATTATGTGTGTAACGGTTGGATTTTGTGTGGAGGCTATATATACCCCTCCACCCCCTCTTCATTCGTGGAGAGAGCCATCAGAAAGAACTACCACTCCTATCTTACACTTTCTGAGAAGAGAACTACCTACCCTTGTGTTGAGATCAAGTTGCTCCATTCCTACCATATGAAACTTGATTTCTAACCTTCCCAAGTTGCTTTCCACTCAATCCTTTCTTCCACCACAGCCATATCAGTGAGGAGAGTTGAGTGTTGGGGAGATTATCATTTGAAGCACAAGAGCAAGGAGTTCATCATCATCTACAACATCTATTACCTTTTGGAGGGTGGTGCCTCCTAGATTGGTTAGGTGTCGCTTGGGAGACTCCGTCATCGAGATGTGGAGTTGAACCAAGAAGTTTGTAAGGGCAAGGAGATCGCCTACTTCGTGAAGATCTACCCCGAGTAAGGCTAGCCCTCCGTGGGCGTAGGCCATGATGGAATAGACAAGGTTGCTTCTTCGTGGACCCTTCGTGGGTGGAGCCCTCCGTGGACTCGCGCAGCCGTTACCCTCCGTGGGTTGAAGTCTCCATCAACGTGGATGTACGATAGCACCACCTATCGGAACCACGGGAAAAATCATTGCGTCTCCAAATTGCGTTTGATCTTCTCCACTTCTTTTTACTACTTGTGCAATTTACTTTCCGCTGCCCATACTCTAGAATTGCATGTGTAGTGTGCTACTTGACTTGTGTGTTATGCAAAATCTGCCAAAATCTGTCCTTGATAAAAGACAGAAATTTTATCTTGTCGAGTAGTCTAATCACCCCCCCTCTAGACACTCTCACCTTCTTCGATCCCTCAATTGGTATCAGAGCTTTGGTCTCCATTGCTTTGGTTTACACACCATTGGAGGAAGATGGACGTGTCTACGTTTGGGAGTGTTAGCCATAGAGTGCCTATTCTTAATGGAGAGTCATATAACTCATGGAGGTCTGAAATGCTTAGTATCTTTAAGATGTACAATTTGTGCAAATATGTTGAGACCCCCTATGTGCCTCCTTTTGATCCCTTGCACCCTACCATGGATGAAGAGCTTGATTTGCTTCGTAACCTTAGGACTGTAAATCTTATCATTAGAGGGTTACCCGATGACTTGCTTAAGCTTGTTACAAACTTTGAGTGCGCCTATGCTATGTGGAAGTTCTTGGAAGAACTTTATCCGGACTACTCTTTGAGAAGTCTTGATGAAATTCTACACAAGACTATTGAATTTGATAAGATGCGCCCCAATGATCCCAACTTTGATAAATGCTTCTTTGAGCTTCGTGATCTTATGAAAAAGAAGGGTGATCCCGGTCTTATCAATGTTTTAATTAGAAATGCTCTTGCATTACATTCCCAAGATTATTGTCACATTGACAAAACTAATGCAAGTGGTTATCAAATTGACCTAGGTGTTGATGATGAACAATCTATGGGTCAATATGATGATAAGCATGAGCATGATGATGATTACTCCGACTCGGACACCGAGCTAGACAAGATCATGAAGAGTCTCAATCTTATGGCAAATCTGAGAGACTACATGTCCGGCGGAAAAGAGTGGATTCTTGATAGTGGATGCACCGACCACATGACCGGAGACAAAGACATGTTTGGAGAGCTTGCAAAGAACGATGGTCCACGCAAGTATGTGACTTTTGGAGACAACTCCAAGGGTAAGGTACTTGGCCTTGGTAAGGTGGCCATATCTCATGATAGCTCTATTCAAAATGTCATGCTTGTAGAATCTCTTGGATACAATTTACTTTCCGTGTCTAGATTAGCTGACTTTGGATTCAATGTGTTGTTCACCAAAGTAGATTGCCAAGTCTTTCGTCGTGACAATCAAAACATGGCATTTATCGGTATCCGTAGAGGTGATCTATATATTGTTGATTTCACTAAGAAAGCCCAACCTAGAGCTTGTTTCATTGCTAAATCCTCTAAAGGTTGGTTATGGCATAGAAGGCTTGGACATGTTGGTATGCGTAATCTAGACAAGTTGATCAAAGGTGATCATATTCTTGGCGTTAAAGATGTTTTCTTTGACAAAGATAGACTTTGTAGTGCTTGTCAAGCAGGAAAACAAGTAGGTGGAAGTCATCCCGTGAAAAACATCATGACCACAAGGAGACCGCTTGAGCTTCTTCATATGGACCTCTTCGGTCCCAATGCTTACAAAAGCCTTGGTGGTAACTCCTTTGGTCTAGTTATAGTTGATGATTATTCCAGATTTACGTGGGTATTTTTCCTTGATGACAAATCGCAGGTTCAGAGAATCTTCAAAACCTTTGCCAAAAAGGCCCAAAATCAATTTGAAGTGAAGATCAAGAAAGTTCGGAGTGACAATGGAACGGAGTTCAAGAATGCCAATGTAGACTCTTTTCTCGATGAGGAAGGGATTCTACATGAGTTCTCGGCTACATACTGAAAGTGCAACTAATCCCCTGGTGGTTTTGGTAATTAATAACAACATATATATCATTGAACTAATATTTACTTGAGAATCATTTCAGAGAAGTTCGATGATATGGGTATGGAAATGTCTGAAGAAGTGGACCCCTCAAAATGCTAAGACAAGCATTGGCAAAAGCTCAAGACTCTATTTTTGGTTTAGTGATCAAAGATCACATTGAGTCCATAGGAAAAGCCAATACTATTAAAAGGGGATGAGGTTGTGTTAATGATCTGGTTGCTCAAGTGCTTAGTGATCTAGCTCCCTCAACTATCAGCACTCTTCACTACTTAACACACTCATAAGTAATCTCGGACAAACCGATTCTGCAAACTCAGTCCCACCGAGATGAACCACCTCAGTTATTCTTCCAAACCCTAATTTCTCGGTCCATCCGATTTTGAGTTTCGGTCTCACCGAAACTGGACTGTCAACCTTCTGTAACCAATTGACATCACTTCGGAATATCCGAGTTGTTAATTTCGGTCCCACCGAGATGGCAAGCTCCTACCTTTGACTCACTTCGGACACACCGAGATGGTATTTTCGGTCCCACCGAAAATCCCAACGTTCACTATATTTGAACTTTCGGTCTGACCGAGTTTTCACTTCGGTCTCACCGAGATGGCTCAAATATGTGTGTAACGGTTGGATTTTGTGTGGAGGCTATATATACCCCTCCACCCCCTCTTCATTCGAGAAGAGAGCCATCAGAAAGTCTACCACTCCTACCATACACTTTCTGAGAAGAGAACCACCTACCCTTGTGTTGAGATCAAGCCATTCCATTCCTACCATATGAAACTTGATTTCTAGCCTTCCCAAGTTGCTTTCCACTCAATCCTTTCTTCCACCACAGCCATATCAGTGAGGAGAGTTGAGTGTTGGGGAGATTATCATTTGAAGCACAAGAGCAAGGAGTTCATCACCATCAACAACATCTATTACCTTTTGGAGGGTGGTGCCTCCTAGATTGGTTAGGTGTCGCTTGGGAGCCTCCGTCATCGAGATGTGGAGTTGAACCAAGAAGTTTGTAAGGGCAAGGAGATCGCCTACTTCGTGAAGATCTACCCCGAGTAAGGCTAGCCCTCCGTGGGCGTAGGCCATGATGGAATAGACAAGGTTGCTTCTTCGTGGACCCTTCGTGGGTGGAGCCCTCCGTGGACTCGCGCAGCCGTTACCCTCCGTGGGTTGAAGTCTCCATCAACGTGGATGTACGATAGCACTACCTATCGGAACCACGGGAAAAATCATTGCGTCTCCAAATTGCGTTTGATCTTCTCCACCTCTCTTTACTACATGTGCAATTTACTTTCCGCTGCTTATACTCTAGAATTGCATGTGTAGGGTGATACTTGACTTGATCTTAATTGTGAAACTACCTAAAACTGTTCTTTGTCAAAGGCAGAATTTTTATATCTACAAGTAGTCTAATCCCCCCCCCCTCTAGACATACTTTCGATCCTACATCGGGCGACACCATCACCGCATGCACGGTGGCCCGGCCGACCGGGGCACCCAGCGCCGCGGCATCCTTCCCTGAGGTTGCACCAACAGCCAGAGGAGCAGGGCACCGCAGCATGACCTCCCCCTTCACCTTCTTCATCACACCCCCCAGGCTGCTGCATCAGGGAGAGCGCATCAGGGGCATGGAAAATAAGGATGAGTGAGAAATTGCACACTTTCCCGTCGGAGGTGAGGCGCGCCCTTCTCTTCACCAGCAGGTCAACAGAAGCTCCTGGCGCACTGGGTGTGCCGATAGCCCGGGCCTGGGCAAGGCGTGACGCCACGGTCCTGGGCACGGCCGCGGTCGCCAGGTTCGCTGGCATGGTACTCTTCGGCGGAGTTGCCACCTTGCTTCCCCCGGACGCAGTGCGTCCGGATCGACGTGGAGTGGTCACCTGGGACCGTCCGGTGGCACCTGTGCCTGGCATAATTGCTCCAGCGAACGCCTCGAAGGAGTCCCCTTCGTCGTCCAGGGTATCCTCCGAGCCTCCCTCGTCGCTCTCATCATCATCACCAGAAGACACGTCGAACGTGGGAGGAGCGCCCACGGGCGCACCAAAGTCTGGCATGGCCATCAACAGCTCGGCCTTGTCGGGGCGGCTGTACAGCGGCAGGTAAGCCCAAGGAAGATCCTCCGGAATCATCCCCATGAGAGCTCTCGAGGTAAAGTCCAGATCGTCTTCGGCCAGCATCGCTGGGTGCAGCTGGAGCCCATCGTCGTCGCCCATCAGCTCCCACATGGGGCGTGAGTGAGCCTGCAGTGGAGCCAGACGCTGCCTCAACAACTCCTTCACGATCTGCCCCCCTTCGAGCCTCGAGCTCAGGTCGGCCTCAATCTTCGCCAAGATGGGCCCGGCAAGAGGGCCGGTGAGCTTCGCGTGGCGCCAGCCGGCAAGCTTCTCCGGACGGGCAGTAGGCAGCGCCGGCAGAGGATGGGTGCCATGCGCGTCCAGACCGAAGACCGCAAGGACGATAAGGTGGATTTCACCATCTGATACGTCCAAAACGTATCTATAATTTCTGCTTGCTCCATGCCACTTTTGGGTGATATTGCTATGATATTCATACACTTCCATACACTTTTGATCATATTTGGACTAACTTACTAATCCAGTGCACCCCAGTGCCAGTTTCTGTTTTCGGCTGTTTTTGTATTTCAGGTTTTCACGTTTCGAGAACTGCCCAGAAAAATCCAGAAAAATTATATAAAAAATCAGCGATCCGGAAACAACACTGCGTCCGAAGGGCAGCCTGGGGGGGCCACAGGGGCTCCAGGCGCCCTGTGGGCGCGCCCCCCCCTGGGCCGCGCCGGGGGGGCGCCTGGGCCCCCCGAGGCTCCCCCGGTGCCCTACTTTGGCATATATTTAAAGGGTCCTCCGTAACCCTCAGAACAGGAACTCTTTTCACGATCCCATCTCTGTTCCGCCGCCGCCGCCGCTTCCAAGATCGGGAGCACCAGGAGAACTCTTCCCGGCACCCTGCCGGAGGGGAGGATCACCACCGGGAGCTTCTCCACCACCATGGACGCCTCCCGGATGACTCGTGAGTAGTCTCCCTTGGACCATGAGTCCATGACCAGTAGCTATGTGATGTTCTCCTCCCGTTCTTGTGCTTCACTAATTAGTCCTCGTGAGCTGCCCTACATGATCGAGGCACCTATGTAATCCTTATGCTGTTGCTATGTTGAGTTTGCTGGGATCCGATGGATTATGAGATTATGTTCAGATTGATCTTGAGTAATATATTTGATTCACCTCTTTTATATTTTAGTTCATAAGTAATTCTTGCATGTTCTCCGTTGTTATTTATTGCTTTGGCCGAGTAATAGTTAGTGACTCCAAGAGGGAACGTTATGCTCGATTGTGGGTTCATGCCCCTCGATGACTAGCTTGAGTGACAGAAACATGAGTCTAGGGGATGTGCTGTTGCCACAAGGGGGAAAACAACGGTGCTTGTGCCCGCGGGTGCAAGGATTGTTTACTTTACGCAAAGTTCTTTTAATGCAGTTGTCTGTTGCATTGAGTTTACACTATGGGTGGGACTCGCAACTTAATACCAGCGAGATGTTCTGGATAGATATCTCAAGGTGGATGATTAGTAGTAGATATTGATGGATTTCGGTCTACTTACTTTGGCGTACCGCCCATGCTTTGAACCTCAACCTTTCTTGCAATGTAGTCAGCATTGGTTTGCGTTCGTGGTCCTGTCAATTGCCCAGCTGTAATTTGTTTACCTCACATAGTTGTTTTATCGTCTTTTGGGAGAGAGACATCACTAGTGAACATCATGAGACTCCGGTCCATATTACCATCATTGATCACATCCACTATTTACATTTCGCTATTTACCTACTATTGCAAAAACTATCTATCACTACTATCGTTGCTTTTAATCCTTTGTGAACTACAAGGCCGGAGAGATTGACAACCTCTGTGTACTCGTTGGGAGCAAAGTTATTTGTATCTATGTGCAGGTCCACGTTGGTTGCTACTAATCTCGCGCCGTAGCAATTGACACCTACTTGTTGAACCTAGGAGTCTCTGGGGATTCGATCCTTGGCATCTTTGCTAGGGGAAAACACTTCTACTTACTGCATCTTACACCTTCCACTTGGGGTAACCAACGAGGGGTTCGAGGCCCATCACCATCGAGCCCACCACCGTGTCACCGCCTGATCCTTTTGTAGGCGAAGACCGCTTTTGTCAGGATAAGAACGTCCTTGTGTTCCCGCTCAAAAATGGCCGTTGTGGGATCCCTTCCCACCTAAACATTTCGGGGGAAGAGGACCGTGGCCGCCTATATAAGTAGCTAGGACTCCCACTGCAAAAGGAAGAGGCGAACACACTTGGCCACCGCACAAGGAGCAAGAAGACTAGCCTCCTGACCCTCCTGAGCTCGCCTCCTAAGCCCAGGGACCGTTTTACCAGCTCATATTCTAGCTCGCCCGGAGCCAATCCACAAAAGCAGGAAGTAGGGTCTTTCACCACACGGTGGCCCGAACCTGGATAAACTCTTGTGTGTTTGTTCGTTGTTTGCTTGAATCCTTCCACCGAGACGAGAGCGAGGCGCTAGGTAGACGTGAGTGGGAGAGATCTTCGTTCACGCCCCTGTGTACGAACTTAACGGGTTTTGCGGAGCCCTGAATCCGACACTCCTCCGCCTGCACTGACATCGCCATGGCTGTGGCAGGCAGTGTGACCTCAGGGGCCACAGCCTCCTCCTGCCTCCTCTTCGCCACAAGCTGGAGCCTGGTCACTAGGAGAGGGGTGTCATGAGCACGGCACCAAGGATGGAAGAACAAAAGGAAGGTACGGCGCTTACTCATCGGCGGCGCCGTACTCCCTTTTCCGGGTCAGGATGGCGGAGCCTCCGACCTTCTTGGGTGCAGGTTTCGTCGCGCCTCGAAGGACATCCGAAGGTACGGTGGGCGGCTTCGAAGCAACAGGTGACAAGGCGTAGGAGTCGCCGCAGTGAAGTGATACCGCCTCACCCTTCTTTGGAGTCCCTCGGCGAAGCCCCTGTAGAGGGGTGACCCCGGACCATGTCACGACACTGGTGGGGCGCAGAGTTCCCTTGACCAAGTGCTCGGCGGCGTCGTCATCGTCGAAGAGGTCACAGAGGAGCTCGCTCTACGACGAAGGAGAAGCCCCCTCCACACCATCCACATTTCCCTCTGAGTCCCCCTCTTGCCTCTCTTATTGGTCCTCACCAGAGGACACCTGCACCGGAGAGTTGGGAAGCCATGGCGGGACGAGCCCCAGCTCGTCGAAACCAGGCATGGCGGCGGCCAAGTCTGCACCGTCACCGCGATGGTACAACGGGAGGAAGGCATCCGGGGCGTCGCTCGGATCCTTCTCGAGCAAGGTACACACAGCCTTGCTCAGCTGCTTGTCCATGAGGCTGTCAGGGTGCAGCCGGAGGTCGTCCTTTGTACCCCTGAAATCCCACATGGGGCGCGAGTGCACGTGGAGCGGGGATAGGCGCTGTGTCGGGACCTCCTTGACGAGCATGGCCCCTGTCAGCTTATCAGAATCCAAAACCATTGTCACCTTCTTCAGGAGCGATGTTGCCCAGGGGTTGGTGAGCATCTTGTGAGCCCACCGCCTCAGCTTCGCCGGCATCATGGTCGGCATCTCCAGCCAAGTATGGAGGCGCTTGGCATCAATGAAGATCCACCTGCACCGGAAGTCCTCCACCTTCTTCCCGACCCTCGAGAGCGCGTTGCTGTCATGGGACGCTACAAGGCGGACGAACCCAGAGCACTGGGTCGAGTGTAACACCCCAAATGTAATACTACCTTATATCGCAATATATACAATTACCGTTTGATCCTTATCCTTTCCTTGGAGGTTCTTTATTAATTATGCCTTGTCATTGCATTGCATGTTTTTCTTTCTTTATGCATTCATGCATTGCTTCATCATCATCATTGCATCATGGTCATCATATGGCATTTCTTTTTTTTCATTGTGCTTTCTCATCCTTGTTAGATCTTCTGAGTTTGTCTAGCTCATGATTTGGTGATGTGATGCAAGTCCATGCTCATTCCCTAAGCCTCTCCAACCTTTCACCACTTCCCCTCCTTTCTTGTCCCCTTCTTTAAATTTTGCAAGTGGCATTTACCATCTTCTTTAAATGTGCATCTCCTCCCAACTTCCTTGGTACCTTGTCCTAAGTCACCTTGCAAAACCTCACCCTATTTGGAAATGTTTTGGTCAGGTTGAAAAATGACAGAAGTTTGAACCATATTCAAACTTGTTTTATTTTTCTACCTCTAAAAATGTCCAACTCATTTTTATAAAATAGGGCATAATTCCAGGAGCTAGGAAATATTTTTATTTCCTCCTAATTCCTTTTCTTTTGACCTGGGATTTTCTTTTTCTTTTCTTCCTAAAGAAAATAGGAAAAGAAATGCCAGCAGCAGCAATGCAGCCTTGCAGCAGCCACCGCAGTCTGCAACCCAACTGGGTTTGGCCTTTTCCCTCGGCCCAGCAACCAACGCAGCAGCCCAGCTAGCCAGCCCGCGACGTCCCTCTCCCCTTTTCTAACCCGCGCACCCGCGCCCCCCCTCTGCGTCGCCTCCACGTAGAAGAGACGGGCCCGCATGTCAGCGACTGCGAGTGTGCCCGCACCCACCTAATACGTCCAAAACGTATCTATAATTTCTGCTTGCTCCATGCCTCTTTTGTGTGATATTGCTATGATATTTATGCACTTCCATACACTTTTGATCATATTTGGACTAACCTATTAACTCAGTGCACCACAGTGCCAGTTCCTGTTTTCTGCTGTTTTTCTATTTCAGGTTTCCCCCATATTAAAAGTGCCCTAAAAATTCCGGGAAAAATACAGGAAAAATCAGCGTAACGGGAGCTTCAAGAAAAACCAAGGTGGGGCCAGAGGGGAGCCAGGGGCAGCCCAGGCGGCCCAACCCCTGGCCGCCCTAGGGGGGCGCCTGGGCCCTCCTCTCCGCTTCTGGTGACCCCCTTTGGCATATATACTCCTCGCGTCCCGAAACCCTCGAGGACGGAACCCTTTTTTACGATCTCGCCTCTGTTCCACCGCCGCCGCGCTTCCAAGATCGGGAGCACCAAGAGAACTCTTCCCGGCACCCTGCCGGAGGGGAGAACCACCACCGGGAGCTTCTCCACCACCATGGACGCATCCCGGATGAGTCGTGAGTAGTCCCCCTTGGACCATGGGTCCATGACCAGTAGCTATGTGATGTTCTCCTCCCCTCTTTGTTCTTCATGGATTAGACCTCGTGAGCTGCCCTACATGATCGAGGCACATATGTAATCTTTATGTTGTTGCTATGCTGAGTTTGCTGGGATCCGATGGATTATGTGATTATGTTCAGATTGTGTGTGAGTAATATATTTGATTCACCTCTTTTATATTTATGTTCTTGAGAAATTCTTGCATGTTCTCCGTTGCTGTTTATTGCTTTGGCCGAGTAGTAGGTAGTAACTCCAAGAGGGAACGTTATGCTTGATTGTGGGTTCATGCCCCTCGATGACTAGTTTGAGTGACAGAAACATGAGTCTAGGGGATGTCCTGTTGCCACAAGGGGGAAAACAACGGTGCTTGTACTTGCGGGTGCAAGGATTGTTTACTTTACGCAAAGTTCTTTTAATACAGTTGTCTGTTGCTTCGAGTCTACACTTTGGGTGGGATTCGCAACTTAATACCAGCGAGATGTTCTGGATAGATATCTCAAGGTGGATGATTAGTAGTAGATGCAGATGGATTTCGGTCTACTTGCCTTGGCGTACCGCCCATGCTTTTGAGCCTCTACCTTTCTTTACAGCATAGTTAGCATTGGTTTGCGCACATAATCCTGTCAATTGCCCAGCTGTAATTTGTTTACCTTGCTTAGCTGTTTTTTCGTCTTTTGGGAGAGAGACATCACTAGTGAACATCATGGGATCCCGGTCCATATTACCATCACTGATCACACCCGCTATTTACTTCCTGTTCTTATTTCCTAGTTGCAGTCATACCTATCACTATTATCTCTTGTGTTTGATCCTTTGTAAACGACAAGGCCGGAGGAATTGACAACCTCTCTGTACTTGTTGGGAGCAAAGTTATTTGTATCTGTGTGCAGGTCCTGTCAACCGCTAAGTATCTGGCACCGTTAGCAGTTGACACCTTCTTGTCGACCCTCGGAGTCTCACGGGATTCGATCCTTGGTATCTTGCCAAGGGAAACTTGCCGTTACGCTACATCTCAAACCTTCCACTTGGGGTAACCAACGAGGGGCGAGAAGCCATCACCACCTTTCTTCCTCCTCGCGTTCGCACCATGGGGACCGCGAGCCGAGCACACCGTCGTGCATCTCCGTCGTTCTGGCCCCTTTTAACGCCTCTCTCCTTGCCCTTTAGACGCCTAGGGTTCCCCTCTTCCTTCTCCCACCGCCAAGTGAGCTTAGAGCCACCAGATCCGTCGCTCCACCACCGTCCCGAGCGCATCTGAGTGCACGGACTCGTCGTCGGCGTGCTCCACGACCTCCTCTACCTCGCCAATGGTGCCCCTCTTCTTCCTTGACGTCGGCTACATCCTCTACGTCTGCTACATGGAGCTGAAGACCACGGCTGCTTCCTCTTCTTCCTCGTCTTCGACTCCGGCAACCACAGGTGTTCGATTGACCTCGCCGTCGACTCCGTCCTCTTCCCTGCCGTCCGAGCACACCACCGTGTTCGTGGTGAGCCTCTGCTCTTCCCCGTGCCTTTTCCCCCTTCTTTTGCACATTCTAGCTGCTAGTTCCCCGACCACCCGAGCTCGTCGCCGTCGGACCTCGTCGTCGACGAGTGCTCCGACCTCCTCTCGCCCCGTTTAGGTGTACGTTAGCTTCACCGTTCCCATGCATAGCAGCGAGTAGAGTCCCTGGCCTCGCCGTGTTCGTCTCCGCCACGTCGCTCCTGTCATAGCTCGCCGGCGTCGACTCCGTCGTCGTCTGGCTCATCCAGTAGCACCCAGAGGTGTTGGATTCCTGAGCGAATCCATCGAGTGCATCCGCCATTCGCCGGAGCTGTCCCAACGCCCTCGCCGTCGTCTCTGTTTTGCCGGCATCAAGTGGCTCTGTTAGCTGCTGTATTTTGTATTTCAGGCTATGCACCTTCCCTCTGCCAGTCACACGCACCGTAGCCCAGTGGCTTGAGCCTCCCTCTTGCACCCCGCAGACCTGGGTTCGAGTTCCCGCAAGGCCAGTTGATTTCGGCCCCTTTTTGCATTTTCTGTCTCGCTGACAGATGGGCCCCCTGCAGCCTCTGTGCACACACGTACCCACTTCCGCACACGCAGCTGCCAAATCAGCTCCCCCTGGACCCACTAGTCAGTGACCGTGGCTAGTCCAGGCTGGGTCTGTTTAGTATTCTTTTCTTTTCTGTTTTTGATTTAAATTTCAGTTCTGCATTTTCTTTTGCATATTACATATCTTTTAATATATGCATCTGTTCACAATACTTTATATATGAAAAATGCTTAGTTTTTAGTGTAGATTATTTATATGCAACTTGCTGCCATGTTAGAAACATTTAAAATGATGTTTGAATTTATTTGTGCTTAAAATATGTCCAAACTTGTTTAATTCATAACTAAATAACCGTAGCTCTAAATTTGACAAACTTTATATGTATTTTGGGTGGAAAAATGTGTAGATTAAGATGGTGCTGTTAATTTACATGTTTAATATCTCTAAAATATGGTTGTCACAGATCTGTCCTATATTTGTTTTTATGTTCATGGGAGTTTCCGGAATTCTTGTTTGTTCTTTCCGGCCCATTTAAAATGCTTGCATGATGTTGTTGGTCCTAGTTGCACCCCTTGCCATGTTAAACAACTTAAAACTTGTTGGGTGCTTGGATAGTTCATCTAAATAACTGTCGGTGTACAAAAAGATGGGTACACTTTTTGTACCCCTATGACGATGCACGGGCAGTCTGAGCCACGGGCACCACCACACCAAGCATGGCAAGGGAGGTGAGCCAGGGTAAGACCAAAGCTCGATGGAGACTGAAGCCCAAAGCCAAGACCACAAAGAGCAAAGGGGACGAAGCAGGATCCCCCGGCAAGATCCTTGCCGGGAGCTGGTTCTAGCAGCCCCGGCAAGATCCTTGCCCGGGCCAGCCTTAGCAGCCCCGGCAAGACCCTTGCCGCGGCAATTCGCCCCACGCCTACGGAGCGGATCACCCTTGAGTCCACTGCCCCCATGGGGCAAGGTTTCGGGAGACATCCCCGTAGTGGCATGCAGATCTTTGTGAAGACATTCAAGATCAGATACAAGCTAAGAAGACGACGACCCTTGGCGGAATCCCAGCCAAGGAAGACTACAAGACCTCCGGCAAGCACATTGTCGGGGATGACAGCAGGCGCCGCGGCAAGACCCTTGCCGGGGCCCCGGCAAGGCCCTTGCCAAGGACACCCGCGGGGCCACCATCAGGCCCGCACCAACTACGCATCCACTGCCCCATGCAGCTGCCGCCCCAACCAGCTGGGCAGGCACCTGCGTGGCAACATGCAGACCTTCGTGAAGACCCACCATTGCGCCACCTCAGCTACCTGCCTGCCTACATGGCATCTCAGGCACCACTGGCCAGGGCGCGTGTCAACACAAGGAGGAGCGGCGACGGACCAGACGGACGTCTCCCCTCGTCCCCGATAAAGCGAGGACACCTAAGCTAAGCGCATTAAATGCGCCTTTTCATGTAATGCAGGGGATAACCTCGCATCACTGTACCCTTTCCACCTCCTGTGTGCCACTGTGGCAACCCCTTTTCCCTATAAAAGGAGGCCCGAGGCGACCAGGAGAAGGATTCGGCTTTTGAGAACTCCTCACGACTCGGCTTTCAGAGCTCCTCACTAGCTGAAGAACACAAACATATAATCCACCAAAGCAGAAGTAGGGTTTTACGCATCTTTGCGGCCCGAACCTGGGTAAACGAACCGTGTGCTAACTATTAGATCTGCTCTTCTCTCAACCCTGCGCCCCGCAACCGTAGTAGGGATTCTTGTGATCCCATATGTGTCGAACCAAATACACCGACATCTTTGGCGCGCCAGGTAGGGGGCGCAGTTGCGAGAATCAGCTTTAGCAGTTAGTTCGGCGCTCCTTCATCATCATGGTGCCCAAGAAGAAGACGATGGTGGCGGTTGGCCAGTCGGAAGCCGGACAGCCCGTCCCGATGTGGGCGAGCAGCGGACCGGTCTCGGAAAGGACCCGGGGCGCTGCTCACGAACACCAACGCCATCCCAGCAGCCGGAGTTTGGGAGGTGGCGATGTTTGTGCGCCTGGAAACGGGCCACACACCGCCAGTTCCAAAGATGGAGCCAGGCCCTCCGCGGGTGGCGCGGGGCCTTCCAAGGTCGCTGCCGCATCACCCGAAGGCGACACAAGGGCCTCCAGAACTCCCACGCCGGCGCCAACAGCACGCTCCTCTCAAGCAGCGTGCGACGAACGGCGTCGTCGCCCCGAAGATCCCGGGCGTCGCCATGGGAAGAGCCCCGAGAGCCACTCTCGGGACGTAGAAGACCTGCCCGCCCGCCGAAGCACTGGTGGAGACGGTATGCGACCGCGGGATCGTGATGGAGCTCCTCCTGACACGGTCAGGTGTCGAAGCGCGTCAAGGTCCGTGCAGGTTTTGCAACCATTAACCCCAGCCGAAGCCCTGGCGCGCGTGCACTTGCTCCTCGACTTTCCTCCCGTTACGTGGAAACTCGACGAATGGAGAGCCACCATCCGAAGCCTTGTCGCAGTCGCCAACAAGGATGACCCAAATCCAGCGGAGCTCCCAGGTCGACGCTCCGATTTAGTCCCACGCACCGATGGCGGGAGGGCCGGCAGCGCCGTGGCTACGGTGCATTCGCCTCCTCCTCGCCCGGTACCGCGTGTGTCGACTCGTCGGGACGTGGCGGGCGACGCCATTTCCATAGCATCGTCCGACCCACGGACTCACGGCGACCAGCGTCAAGTTCTTCAGGAGCGAGCTCATGAAGACGCTCGAACCACCATTGAGCGCCGGCGCGGAGCGCGCCACCAGTCAGACATGTGAGCGGGGCCTGCTGTGGACCGCCCAGCACCGGAGAGCCCTGGAGGTCTACCTTACGAGGTAGGCTGTCCAGCTTTTACCCGTGAGCTGCAGCAGTTCCAGTGGCCCTCTCACCGCACCTTCAAGCCTGACGTTCGCGAGAAGTACAACGGCAAGACCCACCCGTCGGAGTTCCTCAGCATCTACACCATCGCGATGCAAGCTGCCGGAGCTCGCGATGATAAGGTGCTTGCGAATTACTTTCCGTTGGCTCTTAAACCCAACGCCATGTCATGGTTGATGCACTTGCCGGTAGACTCTATTTCCTCCTGGTCGGACTTGTGCCATGAGTTTGTTGGCGCCTTTACAGGAGGTCACCAAGCCCATGGCCAAGCGAGTGACCTACACGTCATACCCCAGAAGCAAGGCGAGAGTCTGCGCAAGTACATACAGAGGTTCAGCCGGGTACAGTACAATATCCCCGATGTTCACCCTGCCGCCATCATCAGCGCGTTCCATCAGAATGTGCGTAACCACAAGATGCGTGAAGAACTGGCGATGACCAAGGTGAAAGATGTGGCGGAACTCTATGTTCTTGCTGGCAGATGTGTCCGGGCTGAAGAGGGAAGGAAGTACCCCGGCGAAGACGCCGGTGCGGAAACCGACTCTTCAGACGAGGATACTACTGCCCCGTCAAAGAAATGCCGGAACCGCAACAGGAAGCGCAAGGGTAAAGCCGTGCTTGCCGTCGAGGGATATGATGACGCCGGCTCCGCCAAGAAAACTAGGGCGGGTGACCCCGGCAAGGAAATTGCCGGGTGTGTCGCCTGCCGGGCCTTGGCGGCCGCCGAAAAGCTAGGAAACTCGGCAAGCGATACTGCAAGATCCATCGCACCAAGGGCCATGATCTCTAGGACTGCCGGCAGGTTGAGCTCCTTGCTGAGAAGCAGAGGGCTGAATATGAGAGGCGGGACAAGGAGAAGGGCCAGGATGGTGCTGAAGGGTCCGGCAAGAAGCGTGACGGCCAAGCAGGCCGTCGCAGCAAGGATAAACAGCAGGAGAGGGCCGCCCGGGGCCGTGACAGAAGGCCCGAAGACGACGATCATGAGGAGGACGACGAGTCCGGCGACCAAGAATTTCAGAATGCTACAGAGGCCATGTGCGTCGATGGCGGCGCCTCGCTGCATACTTCTCACCGCCAACTTAAACAATGGGCGCGTGAGATTACAGTGGCGGAGCCGTCGTTCGGTGCCCAGAAGCCGCTGAAATGGTCCAGCACACCTATCATCTTTGACGCTAAGGATCACCTCGACCGCACTACTGTGGCCGGGTGCTTGCCATTGTTGGTTTCACCAGCAATACGCAACCTCAAGGTGATAAAGATGCTAGTCGATGGCGGGGCCGGTCTGAACCTACTCTCGCCCACCGTGATCGAGAAGCTGCAAGTTCCTGATGGAGACCTCGAAGAGACGGGCATGTTTCAGGGGGGTCAACCCGGGGAGAAGTCAACCAAAGGGGAAAGTCACGTTGCCCATGACTTTTGGAAGTGATCTGAACTACAGGACGGAGAGGATCGTGTTCGATGTTGCCAAGATCCCCTTGCCTTACAAAGGGATCCTTGGCCGCCCAGCGCTGGCCAAGTTCATGGCAGCGTCACACTACGCCTACAACACCCTGAAGATGCCAGGACCTGTGACGATCATCACCATCCCCTCCGATAAGAAAGGTGCGCTGATTTGCACTGACCAACTATACCAGCAAGCGGTTGCAGCAGCTGCCGCCACGAGGGCGCTTGCTCCTGCCACTGGAGCCCCGGAAGAGAAGAAGAAGAAGACCGGTGAGACCTCAGGCACCCACTCCGGTCAGCGCACCTCTTCGGAGTGCTGTGCTCCCGTCGAGGACGTGCCAGAGAGCTCCACCGGAAAGAAGAAGGCTGGTGAGACCTCGGACACCCACTCCGGCAAGCGCACCTCTTCGGAGTGTTGCGCTCCCGTCGAGGACGTGTCAGAGAGCTCCACCGGCAGAAACAAGAGGTCCAGGGCCACACCGCCGGGAACCAAGAAGGTTTCCGTCAAGGAGGACGGCATGGGAGGGGCTTTCACCATAAGCTCCACCCTTGACGACAAATAGGAAGACGCGCTCGTCACCTTCCTGCGGGCGATTGTCGACGTGTTTGCATGGCAAGCATCCGACATCCCCGGCGTTCCCAGGGAGGTGATTGAGCACCACCTTGCTGTCTGTCCTCATGCGTGGCCCATCAAGCAGAAGGTCAGGAAGCAAGATTTGGAACGACAAGAGTTCATCGTAGAGGAGATCCGGAAATTGGAAGCAACGGGTTTGGTAAGAGGAGTGCTCCATCCAACGTGGTTGGCCAATCCAGTGGTAGTGCGCAAGGCAAATGGGAAGTGGAGGCTGTGTATTGATTACACATATATCAATAAAGTTTGTCCCAAGGACCCCTTCCTGTTGCCGTGCATCGACCAGATTGTTGACTCCACGGCTGGGTGTGACCTGTTGTCATTTCTCGATGCCTACTCCGGCTACCATCAGATCTTCATGGCAGGAGAAGACAAAGAGAAGACATCATTCATCACCCCATGTGGTACGTACTGTTTCGTACGAATGCCTTTCGGGTTGAAGAGTGCTGGCTCGACGTTTGCAAGGGTAGCCCAGATTGGTTTTGAACCCCAGCTCCATAGAAATATGGAGGCATATATGGATGATATAGTGGTCAAAACCAAGAATAGGGCAACCCTTATACCGGATTTGCAAGAAACATTTGTAAACCTACGCAAGATCAACCTCAAGCTGAACCCTGAGAAGTGCGTCTTCGGCGTCCCGTCCGGCAAGCTTCTCGGGTTCTTTGTGTCGCAGCGTGGGATAGAGGCCAATCCGGATAAAATCAAAGCTATAGAACAGATTGAAGCACCCAAACGGGTCAAGGATGTGCGTCGGCTTGCTGGCTGCGTTGCCGCCATGAGCAGATTCATTTCCAAGTCTGCCGAGCGCGCCCTCCCCTTCTTCAAGATTTTGAAAAAGGCAGGCCCGATGGAGTGGACGGCAGAAGCTGAAGCAGCGTTACAAGATTTGAAGAGGTATCTTTCCTCCACGCCAATACTAGTTGCACCTAGGCCACAAGAACCATTGCTTCTATACTTGGCGGCAACGAACCAGGTGGTCAGCGCTGCACTAGTGGCGTAGAGAGAAATTGATGACGGGGTCATAGCAGCGACAGAGCCTGGTGCCACTGGCGCAGAGACGACACGGCTGGTTGGAGTGCAGCCATGGAAGAAAATGATGCAGCGACCGGTCTACTTTGTTAGCTCCCTCTTGCAGGGGGCTAGATCAAGGTACTCCGGTGTGCAGAAATTGCTCTTCGGCCTTCTCATGGCCTCGAGGAAGCTGCGTCACTACTTCCAGGTGCACGAGATCACTGTCGTCACTCTCCTCCCTCTACAATGGATATTTGTAACACCCCAAAAATTTAATTACTTTTTCTTTAAATAAAATTTTGCTAAAAACAAAAATTTTGATTTACAAAAAGTTCTTTAGTGTTTTAGAACCTTTTGTTTCTGTTTACTTCCCTCCATATAGAAATTTTTTTGCAGTAATCTCTGGGCTCTGATAGTCCTCTGAAAACATTTCATTACTTGTTCAATAATAATAAGAACTACTTCATAATAAAATTTTGCCATAGAAAATTCTTTTAATAGCTTTTTCTTTTCTTCATATGCTTCTTTTTGCACTACAGCTATTTTAAATAATTCTCTAAAAATTCCACCAAAATTATGAGGAGTCATGTGATGCCTATGGATCACCTTTCTGCAAAACTTCATTCCTTTCCTTTGAAAATTTTGAGTGAATCATCCTCATTTCTAATTCTGTCCAATTTCTAGGTTTCTACTACAACCATATTAATTCTTGCTCCAAAGATTCTGATACTTGGCCATCTTCTAGTTCCTCCTACCAAACCCTTAACTCCAGAAGATCAGCTCCATTTGAATTTTATAAGTCCACCAAAAACCCCTCTGAAGTTTCTGTCCAGAGTTGAATTTCAGTGAAACTTGCATTAGCAAGTTTTCTCTTTTCACAAACTAACTTCACTATCATCCCTCACACTTAATGAGACACCATTCTGCCAAATACCACTTTCATAGGATTATTCTAAATAGCCTTAGCATTTCATCGAGCACCTTGTGTGCATAACAACAATTTTGCCTATCTCCAAACTACACTGCACTCTTGATCATATGACCAAATCAACATGTCCACCAACCTTGCCATGTAGAGTAGCCCTACCCTGCCAAGTTTCCCTTGCAGAAGGTTCTTCTAGCTACCCCTGGCATTACGTCGAACACTCTGTGGTCGTGCACTACGCGTGGCCAGAGCGCCGGGACTGCAGGCCCTGGCATCGACCTGCTGCTGCCATCGAATGCTCCCCGTGCTCGCTTTAGTTCTCCACTGGATCAGCTCGACCACCACCTACCTCTCCGACACCTCCGTCTGTCCTCTAGCACCGTCCACGCCGACCGGAGCCGCCGCCCGACGAGTCCCGCATCGCCACGTCGCACCGACCGTCAACGCCTTGGACGCGTGGCTCGCCTCCGAGCCAAGCACGACGCCCGCCATCACTGCAAGCAGCCACCGTCCTCACCGACCCCCGCCGCCCTCACCAACCTCGCCACCGGCCTCGGAGCGCCATCAATGGCCGTCGCCACTGTATGCCGTGGACGGCGCCGTCCAAGCCACCTGGCGTCGCCCCGAGCCAACCAGCTCCCCCTGGCATTAGTGCGGTCGGCCACCGGCCTTGCTGACCACCGCCACCGTCCACACCGACCACAACCACCTCACCGGCGCAATTATGGCCGCCCGCAGCCGCGCCTTCTCTGGAAGCCACGGGCACGGCCGCCCCCGCCTATAAAAGGCCCCCCCTGAGGCCGCTGCACTCACCATCCCACTCCCTCCGTCCTCTGCAAGCTTCACTTGGGAGCAAAACGACCGGAGACGGTCGTCTTCTCCTTCCCCGACGACCACGGCCACCGCCACCTCTCCAATGGTTCCGACGAAACCACAGCCTTCCCACCTCCAACCTCTTCACCAACAGCTTCCTCCTGACCCCAAGAATCCATCACCACCTTCCATTTAGCTCAGGAACCACCGTGGGCGAAGCGCCCAATTCGTCTCCGCCGGAGATTTTCGGTGATCCTCGTCGCCGGCGATACAGGGGCTCCCGCCGGCCATGCGGACCACCGGCAGGACCGCCTCGGCCTCCTCGACCCAACGATGGGCTCGGCTCACCGTGGGGCGCCGTCGTTTGCCGGCGGCGAACGCCGGAGCTCGCCTCTGTCCTGTTCGGGCGCGCGCGAGAGGTGAAGGACGAACCCGACAGGCGGGGCCCACCGTCAGTGACTGGAAGTCACGCCTGCGCGGCCTCCCGAGCGGCTGGGCGATTGGGCTCGGCCCATTAGCGCCGTTTGTCCAAACCGCGCACAGGGCGCTTCTCTGCTCTCCATCTTTTTTTTATTTCCAGCACTCTTTCAAATATTCCCATAGCCACCAAATCAAATCCAAATTAGATGATTCCAATTTCTGTAGACTCCTAAAAATATGCTATATTTTTCCAGACTAGGTGAACATTTTTTTTCCTACACTCTGTCTCTACTGGATCCATTAAATAATCCAAATTCTTTATTCCTTCCAGATTAATAAATCCGTAGTAAATCACATGAACTCCAAATAATATAATTCTTTTTCTGATATTCCTAAAATTTGATCTAGTTTATTTTAAATAGTTATTACATAATTTTCCAATCAACTTTTTATCACTATTTTGCTATATGTGGTAATTCAAATATTTTTGAAATAGGAAATGGAGGGAAGATGTTTATTTCAAAACCTTGGAGTGCACCCCATATTTTCGCATACTCAAGGCAAGCATTTTGAACACTTGATATGATGAATGATAGAATATTTAGGGCATGTTTGATACTTTTATTAGGTTTGGCATATGGATAGAAATATTGCATGCATGCATGGTCATGGTTATATTTTTCTCTTGCATGCATTTCCTTCAAATTTGTAACATGCATAAGTTGAGAGCATCCAGAAGGGTGCACCTGTTTTGGACGTGCCGGTGGGCACGGGCCACTTTGACACGGTGGTGTCACGTAACATCTGTGGAAGCAGGCAAGGGTTGTAGCCCTGTCCTGGTGATATGGTTGAAAGGATACTGTGATGTGCTAACCCCTGCAGGAAACATAAGCCTCCTGAGTCGACCGTAGATCGAGTCTTGTTCCGGTAACCCCCATACTTGAATCGTGCTGCCACTTGTCCCTGCCACGGGTAGGGTATGGTTTAGTAAGTTGTTAACCCCTTTCCGTGCACACACCGTACAGAGGGCCACGATGAGGTTTTTCCACGACGGTGGACTAAATCCTGTCATCAGGTCAGGGGGCATGGGTGTTTCCGGCTGTTGTGATGCCGAGAGGGAGTGTACCCTTGTAATCCGCGCGTATGAATAGTGATCCCATGCTCATGGAGGTTGTAGCCTCTCCGACTTAGAGTTTTACTTCACTGTTGTTTTGGGTGATCCCTGGCAGCAGAAAAGTTAAGCTGGTGTGTGCTGGTTAGGTGTGTTTTCAACCCAAATACCATAATGGGAATTAGTCAGTATCACGATATTGACTAAAGAAATCCTATACTTGTGGGTAAAGAGTGCACCCTCTGCAGAGTTATATCTATTCGAATAGCCGTGTCCGCGGTTAAGGACTACAGTCTGGGTTGGTCAAGTGTCGGTCTTAGAGTCGGTCTCCGGAGGAAAATAATTCAGTGAGCTTGATTAATTTTGCAGGATGGGTATTACTGCTATTGATGTTATCATGAATATTATTGGTGCTATAATTTTGATTATGGACTAACCCGTTACTCCTATTTTATTTTCCAGAGTGTCTCAGGGGCTGGCTAGACTACCCCGGACACTCGCCTTTATTTAAAAGTCCTTTCTGTGGCGTCCCTCGAGTGTCAGGCGGTTTATCACGCCACTACTCTTGTGGACACCCGACTGGCATTTCTTTTCAAGTCCTTTCGTGGCGTCGCCTGAGTTCTCGGATAGTATCGTCCGACTTCCCTTTTAGACACCCGACTGGCATTCCTTTTCAAGACCGATCGTGGTGCCACTTGACATCCGACCGGCATTTCTTTTACATTTTATTGATACTAATATTTATATTCTGCACTAACTATTATTCATCATGTCCTGTTTTAATGCTGTCAGCATGCATTTAATATAAGACTATCTTGAGCACATGCATATAGTTTAATTCATCATATAATTGTTTGCTGCATTTGTTATAGCATTTGTCCATGATGTTTGCGAGTACATTCAAACGTACTCACAGGCCTGTCCCTGGCTATTTACTTGGTCAGGTTAGGAGTACTACAGCGACGTCCGTGCGAAGCCTAGGAGTGCAGCCACGCGGGATAGGATTTATCCGGGTCAGCTGTTCCTGTTGGAATGAAGCTCCATCGATGTGGAGATCCACAAGCCAATTCCTTCATCCACCACCGGAGTCATTATTGTATCAGTAGACCTTTATGGTCTTGTATCAAATTCTTGTAAATGCTTGGTAATCTGTAACAAGGAAGTGTCCACCAGTAACAGTAATCCTGGGCTGGTGATGACACTAGGGGATTAATTTCTGGAATATTGTGTTCCCGAAATCCGGCCCCGACAGCCTTGGTATCAGAGCCAGGCTGACCATTGGCTAATCCTATCTTAGCCTGGTCGCTATCCCTAGGTTTCCACACCATCCATAACTTTTCCTGTCCACAGACAAGCCTATCTCATCCGATAAGCCTACACACTGGCCAGCCGACAACTTTTGATAGTTGGTGCCAAACCTAGCAGTCGACCCATAAGGAGTGTGCCTGCGGCCGATGTCTGAGTCGTCCCATCCACAAGCATGTGACGGAGGACTCTGCTACCTATAAAAGAAAGCCCTGCTCCAACCCAGCTACTATCACCCTCTGAGCACCGTGTCCATTACTATCACACCTCTTGTTTTCACCAGAATCTACCTATCTGATACTTTATGTATCAGGAGGATTTGCCCACACTTAGAGGAGAAATTTCTTAAGGACCTTTCTCACAAGACTTTTTCCACCATAGATTCAAGTCGCGTGCCATCACGGCATCCCGCACAAGGCCACACCTGCTCTGCTAGTTGCACTAAGTACAACACGCACACACACACAGACAGCACCCAATACACCGACTCGATCACTCCCATCACACCAGAGTTTTTCCGAAGAAAAACTCGTGGGTTTTCACAGAGCACACACACTCTCTCTCGCACCAGACACTGCTACCTAGTCCCGATGATCACCACCGCCTCGGAGAGCCACCACCCGAGCAGCAGCCTCACGGCGATCGTCGAAGATCATCACACACAGTAGAAACGAGGAGCCGATCAGTGCTGCCAGCATACCGGCCAGAAGGATCGTGATCAGCTCCGATCCCACGTCCTCCATTGAGGCCTCGTCTCGACCTCCTTCAGCCAGAAGGAGAAGGAGAAGAAGGAAGAGAAGTGAGGTGAAGTGCGAGGCAGGAGAAGAAAACCGTGGCCGTTTTATAGCCCGAGCTCGGTGCACGGTGAGCGTAGTCCACCAGCGCCGCTCGTCGCTCGATCGCCGGTGTTCGGAGGCGAATCCGCGAGCAGTACCGACAGGGCACTGGCCCGCGAGGTGAGTGCACGCTGCCAGTGACAGCACGCCGCACACTACCACGGTACGACCCTAGATACCCTACACGCTAGACGCCATAGCAGCAGATAGTGCGGTAAGCACGCGCGGGAGAGAGAAAAAGAAGAAGAGCCGGAGGAAGAAGGACGCGAAGAGACTGACAGTGGGTCCTGGACCCACCTGTCAGCCAAAGAGAGCACTGTGCGCTGGAGTGCGACGAGCAAATTTTTTTTTGAATTAGAATTTTTTTTTTTACTTTTTCCAAATCTGTCATAACAGTAGAACACACTGTGGTTGCACCAATTATCAGTAGCCTTACGTCAACAGTGCCGAGCTAGGTTTTAGTATTGTTTGTTTGTGCTCAGCAGAATCTCCTCGGAAAGGGTGGGCTAATTTTTTTTTATAGCTACCCTAACAAATCTCGAGGACGAGATTTTTCTTAAGGGGGTTAGAATTTGTAACACCCCAAAAATTTAATTACTTTTTCTTTAAATAAAATTTTGCTAAAAACAAAAATTTTGATTTACAAAAAGTTCTTTAGTGTTTTAGAACCTTTTGTTTCTGTTTACTTCCCTCCATATAGAATTTTTTTTTGCAGTAATCTCTGGGCTCTGATAGTCCTCTGAAAACATTTCATTACTTGTTCAATAATAATAAGAACTACTTCATAATAAAATTTTGCCATAGAAAATTCTTTTAATAGCTTTTTCTTTTCTTCATATGCTTCTTTTTGCACTACAGCTATTTTAAATAATTCTCTAAAAATTCCACCAAAATTATGAGGAGTCATGTGATGCCTATGGATCACCTTTCTGCAAAACTTCATTCCTTTCCTTTGAAAATTTTGAGTGAATCATCCTCATTTCTAATTCTGTCCAATTTCTAGGTTTCTACTACAACCATATTAATTCTTGCTCCAAAGATTCTGATACTTGGCCATCTTCTAGTTCCTCCTACCAAACCCTTAACTCCAGAAGATCAGCTCCATTTGAATTTTATAAGTCCACCAAAAACCCCTCTGAAGTTTCTGTCCAGAGTTGAATTTCAGTGAAACTTGCATTAGCAAGTTTTCTCTTTTCACAAACTAACTTCACTATCATCCCTCACACTTAATGAGACACCATTCTGCCAAATACCACTTTCATAGGATTATTCTAAATAGCCTTAGCATTTCATCGAGCACCTTGTGTGCATAACAACAATTTTGCCTATCTCCAAACTACACTGCACTCTTGATCATATGACCAAATCAACATGTCCACCAACCTTGCCATGTAGAGTAGCCCTACCCTGCCAAGTTTCCCTTGCAGAAGGTTCTTCTAGCTACCCCTGGCATTACGTCGAACACTCTGTGGTCGTGCACTACGCGTGGCCAGAGCGCCGGGACTGCAGGCCCTGGCATCGACCTGCTGCTGCCATCGAATGCTCCCCGTGCTCGCTTTAGTTCTCCACTGGATCAGCTCGACCACCACCTACCTCTCCGACACCTCCGTCTGTCCTCTAGCACCGTCCACGCCGACCGGAGCCGCCGCCCGACGAGTCCCGCATCGCCACGTCGCACCGACCGTCAACGCCTTGGACGCGTGGCTCGCCTCCGAGCCAAGCACGACGCCCGCCATCACTGCAAGCAGCCACCGTCCTCACCGACCCCCGCCGCCCTCACCAACCTCGCCACCGGCCTCGGAGCGCCATCAATGGCCGTCGCCACTGTATGCCGTGGACGGCGCCGTCCAAGCCACCTGGCGTCGCCCCGAGCCAACCAGCTCCCCCTGGCATTAGTGCGGTCGGCCACCGGCCTTGCTGACCACCGCCACCGTCCACACCGACCACAACCACCTCACCGGCGCAATTATGGCCGCCCGCAGCCGCGCCTTCTCTGGAAGCCACGGGCACGGCCGCCCCCGCCTATAAAAGGCCCCCCCTGAGGCCGCTGCACTCACCATCCCACTCCCTCCGTCCTCTGCAAGCTTCACTTGGGAGCAAAACGACCGGAGACGGTCGTCTTCTCCTTCCCCGACGACCACGGCCACCGCCACCTCTCCAATGGTTCCGACGAAACCACAGCCTTCCCACCTCCAACCTCTTCACCAACAGCTTCCTCCTGACCCCAAGAATCCATCACCACCTTCCATTTAGCTCAGGAACCACCGTGGGCGAAGCGCCCAATTCGTCTCCGCCGGAGATTTTCGGTGATCCTCGTCGCCGGCGATACAGGGGCTCCCGCCGGCCATGCGGACCACCGGCAGGACCGCCTCGGCCTCCTCGACCCAACGATGGGCTCGGCTCACCGTGGGGCGCCGTCGTTTGCCGGCGGCGAACGCCGGAGCTCGCCTCTGTCCTGTTCGGGCGCGCGCGAGAGGTGAAGGACGAACCCGACAGGCGGGGCCCACCGTCAGTGACTGGAAGTCACGCCTGCGCGGCCTCCCGAGCGGCTGGGCGATTGGGCTCGGCCCATTAGCGCCGTTTGTCCAAACCGCGCACAGGGCGCTTCTCTGCTCTCCATCTTTTTTTTATTTCCAGCACTCTTTCAAATATTCCCATAGCCACCAAATCAAATCCAAATTAGATGATTCCAATTTCTGTAGACTCCTAAAAATATGCTATATTTTTCCAGACTAGGTGAACATTTTTTTTCCTACACTCTGTCTCTACTGGATCCATTAAATAATCCAAATTCTTTATTCCTTCCAGATTAATAAATCCGTAGTAAATCACATGAACTCCAAATAATATAATTCTTTTTCTGATATTCCTAAAATTTGATCTAGTTTATTTTAAATAGTTATTACATAATTTTCCAATCAACTTTTTATCACTATTTTGCTATATGTGGTAATTCAAATATTTTTGAAATAGGAAATGGAGGGAAGATGTTTATTTCAAAACCTTGGAGTGCACCCCATATTTTCGCATACTCAAGGCAAGCATTTTGAACACTTGATATGATGAATGATAGAATATTTAGGGCATGTTTGATACTTTTATTAGGTTTGGCATATGGATAGAAATATTGCATGCATGCATGGTCATGGTTATATTTTTCTCTTGCATGCATTTCCTTCAAATTTGTAACATGCATAAGTTGAGAGCATCCAGAAGGGTGCACCTGTTTTGGACGTGCCGGTGGGCACGGGCCACTTTGACACGGTGGTGTCACGTAACATCTGTGGAAGCAGGCAAGGGTTGTAGCCCTGTCCTGGTGATATGGTTGAAAGGATACTGTGATGTGCTAACCCCTGCAGGAAACATAAGCCTCCTGAGTCGACCGTAGATCGAGTCTTGTTCCGGTAACCCCCATACTTGAATCGTGCTGCCACTTGTCCCTGCCACGGGTAGGGTATGGTTTAGTAAGTTGTTAACCCCTTTCCGTGCACACACCGTACAGAGGGCCACGATGAGGTTTTTCCACGACGGTGGACTAAATCCTGTCATCAGGTCAGGGGGCATGGGTGTTTCCGGCTGTTGTGATGCCGAGAGGGAGTGTACCCTTGTAATCCGCGCGTATGAATAGTGATCCCATGCTCATGGAGGTTGTAGCCTCTCCGACTTAGAGTTTTACTTCACTGTTGTTTTGGGTGATCCCTGGCAGCAGAAAAGTTAAGCTGGTGTGTGCTGGTTAGGTGTGTTTTCAACCCAAATACCATAATGGGAATTAGTCAGTATCACGATATTGACTAAAGAAATCCTATACTTGTGGGTAAAGAGTGCACCCTCTGCAGAGTTATATCTATTCGAATAGCCGTGTCCGCGGTTAAGGACTACAGTCTGGGTTGGTCAAGTGTCGGTCTTAGAGTCGGTCTCCGGAGGAAAATAATTCAGTGAGCTTGATTAATTTTGCAGGATGGGTATTACTGCTATTGATGTTATCATGAATATTATTGGTGCTATAATTTTGATTATGGACTAACCCGTTACTCCTATTTTATTTTCCAGAGTGTCTCAGGGGCTGGCTAGACTACCCCGGACACTCGCCTTTATTTAAAAGTCCTTTCTGTGGCGTCCCTCGAGTGTCAGGCGGTTTATCACGCCACTACTCTTGTGGACACCCGACTGGCATTTCTTTTCAAGTCCTTTCGTGGCGTCGCCTGAGTTCTCGGATAGTATCGTCCGACTTCCCTTTTAGACACCCGACTGGCATTCCTTTTCAAGACCGATCGTGGTGCCACTTGACATCCGACCGGCATTTCTTTTACATTTTATTGATACTAATATTTATATTCTGCACTAACTATTATTCATCATGTCCTGTTTTAATGCTGTCAGCATGCATTTAATATAAGACTATCTTGAGCACATGCATATAGTTTAATTCATCATATAATTGTTTGCTGCATTTGTTATAGCATTTGTCCATGATGTTTGCGAGTACATTCAAACGTACTCACAGGCCTGTCCCTGGCTATTTACTTGGTCAGGTTAGGAGTACTACAGCGACGTCCGTGCGAAGCCTAGGAGTGCAGCCACGCGGGATAGGATTTATCCGGGTCAGCTGTTCCTGTTGGAATGAAGCTCCATCGATGTGGAGATCCACAAGCCAATTCCTTCATCCACCACCGGAGTCATTATTGTATCAGTAGACCTTTATGGTCTTGTATCAAATTCTTGTAAATGCTTGGTAATCTGTAACAAGGAAGTGTCCACCAGTAACAGTAATCCTGGGCTGGTGATGACACTAGGGGATTAATTTCTGGAATATTGTGTTCCCGAAATCCGGCCCCGACAATATTGCACAATCCAGATGCAACAGGAAGGATTGTAGAGTGGGCACTGGAGCTGTCCAGCTTTGGCCTAAAGTTTGAAAGTACCTCGACGATTCAAAGCCGAGTCCTGGCAGAGTTCATCGCAGAATGGACCGCAACGCCTGATGAAGATGTCCAGGAAACTGCTCTCCCCAGCAAAGAGGCGAGTTGCAACTGGATCATGTACTTTGATGGAGCTTTCTCCTTACAGGGCGCCGGGGCCAGCGTACTGCTGGTCGCGCCCACTGGAGAGCACCTCAAGTACGTGGTCCAGATGCACTTCCCCAGGGAGGTATCAACGAACAACACTGCTGAGTATGAGGGGCTGCTTGCTGGTCTTAGGATCGCGGCAGACCTCGGGATCAAGAAACTCATTGTCAGGGGCGACTCGCAGCTTGTCGTCAAGGAAGTCAACAAAGATTACCAGAGCCCATTGATGAAGGCCTACGTCGATGAGGTGAGAAAGCTGGAAGAGTGCTTTGATGGTATACAGGCGGAGCATGTTCCTCGAGCGGAGAACGACATCGCCGATTACCTGTCAAAGCGCGCTGCCCTCAAGCTACCTGTGGAACCAGGTACCATTGTGCTTCAGCTTTCTCAGCCATCCGTTGATCCATCAACAGAGCAGAACAAGAGGAGGAAATCAGGGCCCGGCAAGTACTTTCCCGCCGAGCTCCCCGGAGCCGCCGGCAAGGATGTTGCCGGAGACACTGAACCCGCCACTGGATGGGTAGCTCCGGCGAAGCGTCAAGCTCTTGCCATCGAGACAGCTGCTCCCATGGCGGAGGAAATGCCTTTAGTCCTCGTCGTCGAGCCCTAGGCTCTAGCGTGGGCACAGCATACCGTCCGATTCCTCCAGACTGGGAAACTTCCTGAGGAGCAGGAAGAAGCGGAGAAAGTAGCCCGTCGGTCTGCTATGTACCAGTTCGTCGACGACGTCGTGTACAGAAAGAGACCGAACGGCGTGAAAATGAAGTGCAACCCTCGAGAGGAAGGACTGGGGCTGTTGGCGGAGATACATGGAGGCATATCTGGATCCCACATAGGGTTAAGAGCCCTTGCCGGCAAGGCATTCCGGCAAGGCTTCTTCTGGCCCACTGCCCTCCAGGATGCGACGGCACTGCTCACCAGGTGTGAAGCATGCCAGTTTCATTCAAAGAAACTTCATCAACCAGCTCAAGCCCTTCAAACCATTCCTCTCTCCTGGCCCTTCTCGGTCTGGGGGCTCGACATACTGGGCCCTTCCCACGCGCTGTCGGGGGCTTTGAGTACTTGTACGTTGCAATCTACAAGTTCACAAAGTGGCCAGAAGTGGAGGCAGTGAGGAAGGTCACAGCTCAGTCAGCCGTCAAGTTCTTCAAGGGGCTAGTGTGCCGTTTTGGTGTACCCAACAGGGTCATCACCGACAACGGCACGCAGTTCACAAGCCGTACCTTCATGCAATATACCCAAGACCTCGGCAGCAAAGTCTGTTTCGCTTCCGTTTCTCACCCCCGAAGCAATGGTCAAGCTGAGAGGGCAAACGCTGAAGTGCTGCGAAGATTAAGGACAAAGACCTTTGACAGGTTGCACAAGAGCGGGAGGCACTGGATTGATGAGTTGCCGGTGGTTCTTTGGTTGATTAGAACGACGCCAAATCGAGCCACCGGCCAGACACCCTTTGCCCTGATATACGGGGCAGAAGCAGTTATCCCCACTGAACTCATATACGGGTCACCTCGAGTGCTCGCTTATGATGAGCTTGAGCAAGAGCAACTGCGGCAAGAGGACGCAACGCTCCTTGAGGAAGATCGTCTTCGGGCGGCTGTGAGAGCAGCACACTACCAATAAGCCTTGTGCCGCTACCATGGCCGCAAGGTCCGTGCCCGAAGCTTTGAGGAAGGCGACCTTGTTCTCCGGCGCGTTCAATCGGCCAGGAATACGAACAAGTTGACGCCAAAGTGGGAAGGCCCTTATTGGGTAATACGAGTCACCAGGCCTGGCGCAGTCTGCCTGGAGACCAAAAATGCCATTCCAGTGAGCAATTCCTGGAATATTGAGCATCTTCGCAAGTTTTACCCATAAGGCGCGGCTTGCCGGGCCCCCTGGCAAGCCACCCTTTTGTACAAGCCTTGCCGGCAAGGCATGTAACCCTTTGTACAAAGCCAGGCGCAGACCCTGAGCATAAATAAATGAAGCGCTGGCGCCCTAAGTTATAGCATGCATGCTGAGTCGAGTCGAGTCCTTGGTTAGGGCTGATAGTGCTTAGCGGCGGCTAACCCCTAGCTTAGAGGTCGAGTTTTGCATCTCTTTGTCTTTCCTCTGTCTCCTTTGGTTCACAGGACGCACAGATATCCTTGCCGAAGCCACTTGGGGAGAAGAAAAAGGAACAGACTAGCACCTAGGCCCCGGCAAGCCAGTGTTGCCGGGGGCTACAAGAGCAAAGATTCACCCACGGAAAACCAGGGTTGCCGGGGGCTGCAGCTTCAGATAAGTTCTTCATCCTTTATCATGCATTCCATTATGGACTGAGCTATGTGAAACCTTGTTCTTTTCCTTAAGCTACCGTGCTCCCATAACTCTAGGCCCTAGGGCTCGTTCCTGGGACTAAGTTTGGTCGTAGTCGTGGGGCGAAAGGATGAAATGAGGAGCCTGAGCCCACTTCATCCCTGCCTCCGCCAGAGGCGTGAGAAAGGTCGAGCGAAGTAGGGGGCGGCAAGGCCTGTTGCCGGGCGAGAAAATGTTTGTCTTAAAGATATCAAGAATTTATTCCTTGTCGTGGGTTTCACCCACAAGCAAATGACCCGGCAAACATCCCTTTTTCATTAAAAACATTCCATTCAGGAACAGTCCGTAGGGAATGAAAAACATGAACAAGGGGATTACAAGTTCTAAACTTAACAGATGCCCGAAGGCTTACAAACTAAAAAGAGATAAGATGCATGTAATGCCTTTCTTGTCCCTCTCCTCAGGAGGTAGGTCAAGGAGGCGAGAAGGGCAAAAGGAACGCCTAGGCAAGCTACGGGTGGCAGAAGACACCAAGAGGACCTCTTGGTGGCCGCCCAAAGGCTGGATGGTGATGGCGACGCCGGAAGCCGAGCTCGAAGACGAGGCAGCAGGACGTCAGTACGCGTCGAAGGCGTCGGTGCCCGCGTACTCCGACATGACGACCTTGCCGCCCGCCTTCTTCCTCTTCCTCTTCCGCAGCCTCCCTACGCCAGCCACTAAGGGGACGGCCCCGAGAAGTTCAAGGAGCCGGCGACGCGGATGATGGGGTCGCCGGTGCCACCACGAGCGGCGCCCGACACCTATTCGGACCCGCCATCCTACCGTCCACCGCCCTCGTCGTCGCTGCCATTGTCCTCCTCATCACCATCGTTCGAGGAGGAGTCTTCGTCATCGGAGGAGCTCTCCACGCAGCACCTTGCACGGGTCCCGAAGTGTCCGAAGACCTTGACGGAGAGAAGGCCACCCTCCATCAACTTAAAATGGAGAGTGAGCCCATCCGTCAGGCTGTGGATGCGAGCAAACATCTTCCATCCCTGACGAAGATACATCACATGAGGAGCGGGGAAGTCGACGCGGACCCGCGTGCCACTGATCCCGCAGCCCCTCATGTGCAGCCGGAGCGACGCCGGCGGATCCAGCTCCATCTCCCGCGCAAAAGGAGTCGGGAGACGAAGGCAACGGCGCGGCGGCCGCCGCAACCTGACGAAGAACTCGCAAGGGTCATCCCCAATATGGCACTCCACTGGAGGAGGAGCTGCCGGCGGGGGCGAGGCCGGCGGGCCGCCCCATCCTCCTCTCCCCCGAGCGCCCCGGCCTCGCCCCCTCCCCCTTCCCCTCGTGGCCGGCTCTGCCACTGCGGGTGCAGGAGAAGGAGGGACGCGTTGTCGAGCGGCGACCCTCGCCGCCACCGTTGAAGGACCGGGATTTCCTCTCTCCATGGCGAACGGAAGAGAGGAGCAGAAGTTGAAGGAGAAAGAAGATGGGAGAGTGCGGGGCGCCGTCCCTCCCCTCCCCTCTTTATAAAGGGGCGGGGCTGGGGCTCGACCGCCCCGCTCGGCCAATCAAGACGCAGAAGGCGCAGGAAGCCGGGACCGACCCGCCGCCCCAACCAGTGACGGCTCGGTTTCCCGCCTCCACCGTTCGCCACCCCAAGCGCATGGGAGGCACGTGGCAGACGTGCAGAACTGAGGGGACGGGTGAGGCGACCTCTCCCCACCCCGTGATCGTGGGGAGTGGATGCCTTGAGGACCGCACCTCGGCCCCATTCAGTAAATGGGCCGCGTCTCCACGCCTCCCCCCGGTTATGGGGAAGGCGCGAGGCCGCCTCTTTACTACGACGTGACGCATGCCTGCGGAAACCTCCCCACGCATGTCGCCCACGTCACGCACGCCCCTCCACCCCGCGCCGCGCGCGCAGATCATGGGAGTTGTAGCGCGCGGAAAATCTTACATTGGTAAAAATCGCCCCGCCTGCCCGCGCACTGTTCTGGGCCTAGCCCAACAACGCGTCGCGCTTATGTGTGGCCCAGGCCCGGGGGCTCCTGTCGGTTTACAAAAAGAGGGGTACACTTTTTGTACCCCTATGACTGTGCACGGGCAGTCTGAGCCACGGGCACCACCACACCAAGCATGGCAAGGGAGGTGAGCCAGGGTAAGATCGAAGCTCGATGGAGACTGAAGCCCAAAGCCAAGACCACAAAGAGCAAAGGGGACGAAGCGGGATCCCCCGGCAAGATCCTTGCCGGGAGCTGGTTCTAGCAGCCCCGGCAAGATCCTTGCCGGGGCCAGCCTTAGCAGCCCTGGCAAGACCCTTGCCGCGGCAATTCGCCCCACGCCTACGGAGCGGATCACCCTTGAGTCCACTGCCCCCATGGGGCAAGGATTCGGGAGGCATCCCCGTAGTGGCATGCAGATCTTTGTGAAGACATTCAAGATCAGATACGAGCTAAGAAGACGACGACCCTTGGCGGGATCCCAGCCAAGGAAGACCACAAGACCTCCGGCAAGCACCTTGCCGGGGATGACAGCAGGCGCCGCGGCAAGACCCTTGCCGGGGCCCCGACAAGGCCCTTGCCAAGGACACCCGCGGGGCCACCATCAGGCCCGCACCAACTACGCATCCACTGCCCCATGCAGCTGCCGCCCCAACCAGCTGGGTAGGCACCTGCGTGGCAACATGTGGATCTTCGTGAAGACCCACCATTGCGCCACCTCAGCTGCCTGCCTGCCTACATGGCATCTCAGGCACCGCTGGCCAGGGTGCGTGTCAACACAAGGAGGAGCGGCGACGGACAAGACGGACATCTCCCCTCGTCCCCGATAAAGCGAGGACACCTAAGCTAAGCGCATTAAATGCGCCTTATCATGTAATGCGGGGGATAACCTCGCATCACTGTACCCTTTCCACCTCCTGTGTGCCACTGTGGCAACCCCTTTTCCCTATAAAAGGAGGCCCGAGGCGACCAGGAGAAGGATTCGGCTTTTGAGAACTCCTCACGTCTCGGCTTTCGGAGCTCCTCACTAGCTGAAGAACACAAACATATAATCCACCAAAGCAGGAGTAGGGTTTTACGCATCTTTGCGGCCCGAACCTGGGTAAACGAACCGTGTGCTAACTGTTAGATCCGCTCTTCTCTCAACCCCACGCCCCGCAACTGTAGTAGGGATTCTTGTGATCCCATAGGTGTCGATCCAAATACACCGACAATAACCACTTTGTGACTATGGTTGTTCTTGCACTCTTTGCATGTTGTGTCTCCTACATGTCTTGTGTTCTTGCATATTGCCATGTCACATGTGCACCCATCATGTTCCCTTGAGATGCATCATATCTTGTCCATGCTTATATGCATCAGCATCATAACTTGCATCATGTGTTTGAGCATTGCATGGGGATTGATTGTTGTTCCGGTGTTTGTATTGTTGTGTTGGTTAGAGCCCCGTGACGATTCGGAGTTCGAGGTTCCTATCGAGACTGAGTTTGAAGATCAAGGTTACGATCCCTCCGTGGACTTAACAGGCAAGATGACCATTCCCCGATATCACCTCTATCTTTGCATACGCTCGTTGTCTCGCTCTTTAGCTATGCCTCGATGCCTATTCTTGTTTGTCAGCCTCCTATTGTTGCCATGAAACACTCTAACCGCCTTCCTAGCAAACCGTTGATTGGCTAAGTACGCTTTTGCTCAGCCCCTCTTATAGCATTGTTTGTTGCAGGTGAAGTTCTTGAAGAGTTCTCCACGTTTGGACTCGTTTTTGGGATAACACAATATATATATATGTTTAAAATAATGCACATATATATTTTGGTAATGGGTGGAAGGCCTGGCCTTCTGCTTGGTGTTTTGTTCCACTCATGCCACCTTAGGACCCGATAAACCGGTGTTATGTTCCTTGATTTTTTGCGTTCCTAACACGGTTGGGGTTTATGGGCCCCCCTTGATAATTCGCTCTGTTTAAAGCTTTTCCAACAAGGCCCAACATTGTTTTACATTTGCCTAACAACTAAAACTTGCATAGGGAGTTGAAAACCCGAGTTCTTAATCAACAACCCGGGCCAGTGCTCCTCATGAGTGTTGGTCCAAACTAGGGGTTATGCGGGGTCACCTTGGGGAAACCCGAGGGCTGGTATCACCTGTAGGATCACCCATCCGGTCATCGCCGGAGATGAGATACGCACGGCTACTATCAGGGTGTCGGCACGCCGGGAGGTCTTGCTGGATTAGTTTTACCTTTGTCGAAATATCTTGAGCATGGGATTCCGAGAATACTCGGGTCTTCCCACCTTGGAGTTGCGAATCCACAGATCGTGAGCTTGTGATGGGCTAAGTTGGGACACCCCTGCAGGCTAAGTTGCGACTTTCGAAAGTCGTGCCCGCGGTTATGTGGTTAATATCCGGTTTTAGATAACTTGACACCATATCCTTAAGAATACACTACCGGTGTGAGTAACCGTGATGGTCTCTTTCCGAAGGGCTTCGGGAAGTGAACACGGTAGAGTTATGTATTAGCGTGAGTAGCTAGGATCACTTCTTGATCAACTTGGCGACCGATGCCACATATTCTCCTCTCGCTCTGAACTTGTAAGTTGTGCTTGCCGCAAACACTTTAATGCCCTTTTCCACACCTAAGGCTTTGTTAGTTTTGATACCCGGGAGTGGGATTGCTGAGTCCTTGTGACTCACATATTACAACACACACCTGATGGAGGTACCGCTGAGAACAATGCAGGAGATGGATCAGAACTTCACTAGGAGTTCGATGAATAGAGTGGTCGTTTCTATGTTATGTATCACGACGATCAGTAGAGGTTCCTACTAGGAGTGATCCGGGCTTATGTTGTGGTATCTTTTATCGTTTGGATTTCGTCCATAGTCGGACCCTGTGTTACTTGGATGAATGTATGTTATTATATTCATTGTGTGACGTGGTTCGTGTAAGCCATGTATGTTTTACTCTTTCATTCCTGAACTTTCACATGAGTTGTGCAAAGATACCACGCTTGCGATCATTCCAGAATGCGCTTATGTCTCTAAGTCGTGCCTCGACACGTAGGAGATATAGTCGCATCCTGGGCATTACATGTTGGTATTCAGAGCCTTCTCCGACCTAGGAGCCCCCTGATTGATCGAACCGCTGACGGTTGAGTCTAGGCACACACACAAAATGTTTTGAGTCCGATATATATTGGAGAGTATGATTTCTTTTTACTCCTCATCCCCTTCGTCGCTCTGGTGAGGACTCCTGACGTTGTTTTAACTTCACTATCCTCGAAATTTCACCAAATTTTTTATTTTCTAGGATAACGCGGGTATTGTTTGGATTGTTCCGATATCTTTGTGACGAGAACATTGTTCTTGGTGCCTCCTGTCATTTACGGGTTGTGGTAGTGTCCCGGGGAGTTGAGCTCTGACGTGTTGTCGTCACAAATGTATCGTAGCGGTTCTAGAATACCTGAGGCGGCCGACATCGAAAACTCTTCTATGCATGTCTAGTGGTGAGATAACCCCGACGTCACCCAGTACTGGGGGGATATTCTGGGAGTATTGCCCCGGCTAGTATAGCGGATGCGTTTCAAAGGTCCGAGGTAAACAGTTTCCGAAGGTGCCTGGTTATGTGTTGACGGATGGATACAGCTGGATGTAGGTTTAGAGTTGAGTGCGATGTGCTTCCCCTATATCCCCAACACCAGATTGCATAACCAGAAATCTTCAGGAATTAATAGGTGGGATCAAGTAGATCTTAGGTAATCTTCCAACGGGTGCATAATATGAGGCTGGGGTTCAACATCTAGTCGAGAGGCTATCATGGGCATTGTTACACTAGGGGGTTGCATCTTAAAGGATCCTTGGATACACTGATCCGGGGATTGCAAGGCCCTTTGTAACACGTGCCGTGGGGTATTCAGCACGAATATGTGGGACGAAACCTCTATTATGTATTTGTTACATTTGTACCTTATTGTTTTATTTTATCATTTTGTTCTCCCAAATGGCTTCTCGACAAGTTGATGTACCATTAAGCTATGGAATTCATTCGTTCAATTTTGTTCAAATGTTCAATGTGAAGACTATATGTTGCAAATATCTAGCCCTTGATTCAGCTTATCTATTATTTGCTTCAATGGCTAACGGTTGTCATCATCTTCAGGATGGCACCTAAGAAAGTTACCAACCAGAACCCAAAGGGTGAAGAAGAGCGTCCTCCTTCCCCTCCTCCTCCGTCTGAGGCATGGAGAGAGATTATGCAGCCAACCAATCAAAACACTTAGATGCTCATGCAAATGATGCAGAGTTTCCAAGCCAATCAAGCAAATCAAGGCAATCAAGGGAACCAATGCCAAGGAAATATGTTCAATCAACCTCACTTTGCGACTCTGAACCAATTCCTGGAAAATCAGCCCAAGTCTTTCAGTTACTGTGTGGACCCACTAGATGCTGAAGATTGGAACACAGACATCAGGAAGCATTTCGAGTGCAGTAATGTCAGACCTGAGGATTATGTCAAGTTTGTCGCCTTCCAACTCAAAGATCAAGCTGCAGATTGGTGGCAACAGTACAAAGACTCCAGAGCGGGCCGTGAGATCTCGTGGACTAACTTCTGCCGCAATTTCCGTTCTCATCACATTCCTACCAGTGTCATTGAAGGTATGCGTGAGCAATTCCACAATCTGAGGCAAGGCACCATGTCTGTCTACCAATACAATGTCAAGTTCCAGAATCTTGCCCGTTATGCGAAGCAAGACATCCCCGATGCCAAGAGCAAAATCTACCAGTTCCGAGGTGGTCTGAAAGATGAACTCCAGCTTGCTCTGACTTTGTTTGAGCCAGATGAATTTGATCAATTCTACAACATGGCTCTCAATCAAGAGGCAGCTCAGCTCAAGTGTGAAGCTTCCAAAAAGAGGATAAGAGATGATGTTCACTCCTCCTCTTCCTCTCAAGTGGTTTCCAAGCAGCAGAAGTTCTGGCTACCGCCTCCTCCAGTGCTCCGTCCTCCAAGCAACAACAAGCACTCAGGCGGTCGTGGATTCTCCCACCCACCCAACCCAAGCAACCAGTCCAAGTCTCGGTTTCAAGCTCCAAGACCAAGCGGTCCTTATCATCGGCCACTTTCAGAAGTTACTTGCAACAAGTGTTCTCAGAAGGGTCAGTATGCTAACAAGTGACCCAACCAAAGGCGCCTTCCGCCTCCTCCACCTGTCAGCACTGCTATTGTCAAGCACAACCCAAACTCAGCAAGGGTGAACCTAATGAACGCAGCTCAAGCAGAGAATTCTTCTGATGTGATTATTGGTAATCTATCGGTCAACTCTTTTCCTGCAAAAGTACTATTTGATTCAGGTGCATCACATTCTTTTGTATCAAGACCTTTTGCATTGTCACATGATATGCCTTTGCAAGCTTTGCATAGACCAATGTCCATGCTTTCTCCGGGTTTGCTAATGAACTCCAACAACTTTGCTCCAGACATATCTATTCATATGGGTGATTACAGTTTTCTGGTTTCCCTGGTTGCTCTCGGCAACTCCGACATTGATCTTATTCTTGGGATGGATTGGCTTTCTGAGCATGATGAAAATATTGATTGTGCAAACAAGGAGGTCAAGCTAACTCATCCTTTCAAAGACGTGATTATCTTCGCAGCTCGAGATAACACAATCAGGCTATTCTCTCTCAATGATAAGGGCGAGATTAATGCCATTTCTCAGATTCCCGTGGTTTGTGAATATGAGGATGTATACCCTGAAGATCTTCTAGGCATGCCTCCCAGCCGTCCTGTTGAATTCATCATTGAACTTGAACCTAGTACCAAGCCAGCCTGTTAGCGTCCGTACAAGCTTTCTCCTGATGAGTTGAAGGAGCTGAAGAAACAACTCGATGCGCAAGAACGAATGGGTCTCATCAGACCAAGTACTTTTCCTTGGGGCTATGGTGTTCTTTTTGTCAAGAAGAAGGATGGCACGGAACGTCTTTGCGTTGATTACCGGCCATTGAGCAAGAAGACAATTAAGAATAAGTACCCGCTCCCCAATATCAATGAATTGTTCGAGCATCTCAAAGTTGCTAAGGTTTTCTCGAAGCTTGATCTCCGGATGGGATACCATCATATTCGTATCCGTGAAGAGGATATTCCCAAGACCGCATTCAGGACCAGCTATGGCTCCTACGAATACACGGTCATGTCTTTCGGGCTTGAAAATGCTCCACCCACTTTCTGTCGGATGATGCACTTCATATTCAACCCCTACACCAATGAATTCGTTCTCGTCTACCTCGATGATATCTTGGTATTCTCCAAGTATGAAGAAGACCATGCCAAGCACCTCCGTTAGGTCATTGACAGGCTCCGTGAGCACCTTTTCTATGCGAAGTTCTCCAAATGTGAATTCTGGCTTGATAAAGTCCTCTATCTTGGCCATATTATCTCTGCCGAGGGCATTTTTGTTAACCTCGAGAAGGTTGAAGCTATTGTGAAGTAGGAACCTCCTCAGAATGTCAAGCAACTCCGAAGTTTCCTTGGTCTCAGAAGCTATTGCAGAAGGTTCGTTGAGAACTTCTCCAAGATTGCCAAGCCTCTTTCCAACCTGTTGCAGAAGAATGTCAAGTACTCGTTGACTCCTGATTGTGATGTGGCATTCAAGACATTCAAAGAGAAGCTCATTTCTGCTCCGGTTCTTACTCCTCCGGATAAGTCCAAGCCTTATGAAGTGTTCTGCGATGCTTCATTGCAAGGTCTCGGTGGTGTTCTCATGCAAGACAAGAAGATCGTTGCATACACTTCGCGGCAGATTAAACCAATTGAGAAGAATTACCCCACACATGATCTTGAGCTAGCAGCAGTTGTTCATGCCTTGATCACGTGGAGACACCTTCTGTTGGGCAGAAAAGTGGACATCTTCACTGATCACAAGAGCCTGAAGGACATCTTCCCCTAGCCAAACCTTAACCTCCGTCAGACTTGTTGGGTTGAAATGATCCAAGAGTACGATCCAAGCATTGAGTATACTCCTCGCAAGGCCAATGTCATTGCAGATTCCTTGAGTAGAAAGGCTTATTGCAACAGTCTCCTCCTCAAACCGTTCCAACCTGAACTTTGTGAATCATTCAGGAAGCTCAACCTCCTAGTTGTTCCACAAGGATTTCTTGCCAACCTTCAAGTTGCTCCTACCTTGGAAGATCAAATCCGTGAGGCCCAACTCAGTGATTCTATGGTGCAGAAAGTGAAACATGGTACCCAAGTACAAGTGCTATCGCGTTGATGACATAGACACTTTGTTCTTTGAGGACAGAATTGTGGTTCCCAAAGGTGATCTCAGGAAGCTCATAATGAACGAAGCACATGACTCACTCCTCTCGATACATCCAGGATGCTCCAAGATGTACCATGACCTCAAGCAATCCTATTGGTGGACTCGCATGAAAAGAGAGATTGCTCAATTCGTGAACGAGTGTGATGTCTGCAGAAGAGTGAAGGCAGAGCATCAATGTCCAGCCAGACTCCTTCAACCTCTACCTATTCCCAAGTGGAAATTCGATCACATTGAGATGGATTTCGTCACCGGCTTTCCCAAGTCCAAGCGAGGAAATGATGCTATCTTTGTGGTGATTGACAAGCTCACTAAAGTGGCTCATTTTCTTCCAGTCAAAGAATCCATCAACACAGCTCAACTGGCAGAGCTGTACACCTCCAGATTGTCTCTTTGCATGGTATCCCTCAAGTAATCTCCTCAGATCGTGGAAGCTTGTTCACTTCCAAGTTCCGGGATTCCTTTCAGTCAGCTATGGGTACCAAGATTCGCTTCAGCACAGCTTTTCACCCTCCGACTAGTGGTCAAGTCGAGAGAGTGAACCAAATTCTTGAAGATATGCTCACGGCATGTGTAATCTCCTTCGGTATGAAATGGGAATATTGCCTTCCATTTGCCGAATTCTCCTACAACAACAGCTTCCAAGCAAGTGCAGGCAAAGCACCGTTTGAAATTCTCTATGGCAGAAAATGATGTACCCCTCTCAACTGGTCTGAGACTGGTGAACGTCAACTCCTTGGAAATGATTTGATCTCAGAGGCCGAAGAGATGTGCAAAGTCATATGTGAGAATCTCAAGGCCGCGCAATCGCGCCAAAAGAGCTACTATGATGGCAAGCATCGTGACTTGGCTTTCGACATTGGAGATCATGTCTATCTCCGTGTTTCTCCCATGAAGGGCACTCAGAGGTTCGGTATCAAGGGCAAGCTTCCTCCAAGATACGTGGGCCCTTTCAAGATACTCGGCAATAGAGGCGATCTAGCCTACCAACTCGAGCTTCCCTCCAACTTTGCAAATGTGCACGATGTGTTTCACGTGTCACAACTCCGCAAGTGCTTCAAGATGCCTGAACGCACCATTCCTTTCGAAGAGATTGATCTTCAGCAAGACTTGTCTTATCGTGAGCACCCCATTGCTATCCTTGAAGAAACTGAGTGCAAGACCCGCAACAAGTCCATCAAATTCTTCAAAGTGAAGTGGTCACACCATACCGACCGAGAAGCTACATGGGAACGAGAAGATCATCTCCGTTCCGAGTATCCCGCTTTCTTTTTGTCCTAGATCTCGGGACGAGATCTTTTCGTAGTGGAGGAGAGTTTGTAACACCCCAAATGTAATACTTCCTTATATGGCAATATATACAATTACCATTTGATCCTTATCCTTTCCTTGGGGGTTCTTTATCAATTATGCCTTGTCATTGCATTGCATGTTTTTTCTTTCTTTATGCATTCATGCATTGCTTCATCATCATCATTGCTTCATGGTCATCATATGGCATTTGTTTTTTTCATTGTGCTTTCTCATCCTTGTTAGATCTTATGAGTTTGTCTAGCTCATGCTTTGGTGGTTTGATGCAAGGCCATGCTCATTCCCTAAGCCTCTCCAACCTTTCACCACTTCCCCTCCTTTCTTGTCCCCTTCTTTAAATTTTGCAAGTGGCATTTACCATCTTCTTTAAATGTGCATCTCCTCCCAACTTCCTTGGTACCTTGTCCTAAGTCACCTTGCAAAACCCCACCCTATTTGGATATGTTTTGGTCAGGTTCAAAAATGACAGAAGTTTGAACCATATTCAAACTTGTTTTATTTTCTACCTCTAAATATGTCCAACTCATTTTTATAAAATAGGGCATAATTCCAAGAGCTAGGGAATATTTTTATTTCCTCCTAATTCCTTTTCTTTTGACCTGGGCTTTTCTATTTGTTTTCTGCCTAAAGAAAATGGGAAAAGAAAAGCCAGCAGCAGTAGTGCAGCCCAGCAGCGCAGCAGCAGCCACCGCAGCCTGCAGCCCAACTGGGTTTGGCCTTTCCCCTCGGCCCAGCAACCAACGCAGCAGCCCAGCTAGCCAGCCCGCGGCGTCCCTCTCCCCTTTTCTCACCCACGCGCCCCCCTCTGCGTCGCCTCCACGTGGACGAGACGGCTCCGCATGTCAGCGACTGCGAGTGCGCCCGCATCCACCTTTCTTCCTCCTCGCGTTCGCGCCATGGGGACCGCGAGCCGAGCACGCTGTCGTGTGTCTCCGTCGTTCTGGCCCCTTTTAACCCCTCTCTCCTTGCCCTTTAGACGCCTAGGGTTCCCCTCTTCCTCCTCCCGGTGCCAGGTGAGCGTAGAGCCACCAGATCCATCGCTCCACCACCGTCCCGAGCGCATCTGAGAGCACGGGCTCGTCGCCGGCTTGCTCCCCGACCTCCTCAGCCTCGCCAATCGTGCCCCTCTTCTTCCTCGACATTGGCTACGTCCTCTACGTCTGCTACATGGAGCTGAAGACCATGGTTGCTTCCTCTTCTTCCTCGTCTTCAACTCCGGCCACCGCGGGTGTTCAATTAACCTCACCGTCGACTCCGTCCTCCTCCCGACATTCCGAGCACACCACCGTGTTCGTGGTGAGCCTCTGCTCCTCCTCGTGCCTTTTCCCCCTTCTTTTGCACATTCTAGCTGCTAGTTCCCCGAGCACCCGAGCTTGTCGCCGTCGGACCTCGTCGCTGACGAGTGCTCCGACCTCCTCTCACCCCGTTTAGGTGTCCGTTAGCTTCACCGTGCTCTTCTTAGGCGATTCCCCATGCGTAGCTGCGAGTAGAGTCCCTGGCCTCGCTGCGTTCGTCTCCGTCGTGTCACTCCTGTCATAGCTCGCCGGCGTCGACTCCGTCATCGTCTGGCTCATCCAATGGCACCCAGAGGTGCGGGATTCCTCAGCGAATCCATCGAGTGCATCCGTCATTCCAATTGGTCGCCGGAGCTGTCCCAACGCCCTCCCCGTCGTCCCTATTTCGCCGGCATCGAGTGGCTCTGTTAGCTGTTGTATTTTGTATTTCAGGCTATGCACCTCCCTTCTACCAGTCACACGCACCACAGCCTAGTGGCTTGAGCCTCTCTCTTGCACCCCACAGACCTGGGTTCGAGTCCCCGCAAGGCCAGTCGATTTCGGCCCCTTTTTGCATTTTCTGTCTCACTGACAGATGAGGCCCCCCTGGCAGCCTCTGCGCACGCACGTACCCACTTCCGCACACGCAGCTGCCACAGCAGCTCCCCCTGGACCCACTAGTCAGTGGTCGTGGCTAGTCCAGGCCGAGTCTGTTTAGTATTCTTTTCTTTTCTGTTTTTGATTTAAATTTCAGTTTTGCATTTTCTTTTGCATATTTCATATCTTTTAATATATGCATCTGTTCAAAATACTTTATATATGAAAACTGCTTAGTTTTTAGTGTAGATTATTTATATGCAACTTGCTGCCATGTTAGAAACATTTAAAATGTTGTTTCATTTATTTGTGCTTAAAATATGTCCAAACTTTTTTAATTCATAACTAAATAACCATAGCTCTAAATTTGACAAACTTTATAAGTATTTGGGGTGGAAAATGTGTAGATTAAGATGGTGATGTTACTTTACGTGTTTAATAACTCTAAAATATGGTTGTCACAGATCTGTCCTATATTTGTTTTTATGTTCATGGGAGTTTCCGGAATTTTTGTTTGTTCTTTCCGGCCCATTTAAAATGCTTGCATGATGTTGTTGGTCCTAGTTGCACCCCTTGCCACGTTAAACAACTTAAAACTTGTTGGGTGCTTGGATAGTTCATCTACATAACCACTTTGTGGCAATGGTTGTTCTTGCACTCTTTGCATGTTGTGTCTCCTACATGCATTGTGTTCTTGCATATTGCCATGTCACATGTGCACCCATCATGTTCCCTTGAGATGCATCATATCCTTTCCATGCTCATATGCATCACAACTTGCATCATGTGTTTGAGCCTTGCATGGGGATTGAGTGTTGTTCTGGTGTTTGTATTATTGTGTTGGTTAGAGCCCGGTGACGACTCAGAGTTCGAGGTTCCTATCGAGACTGAGTTTGAAGAGCAAGGTTACGATCCCTTCGTTGACTTAATAGGCAAGATGACCATTCCCCGATATCAGCTCTATCTTTTCCTATTCTAGTTGTCTCGCTCTTTAGCTATGCCTCGATGCCTATTCATGTTTGTGAGCCTCCTATTGTTGCCATGAAACACTCTAACCGCCTTCCTAGCAAACCTTTGATTGGCTAAGTATGATTTTGCTCAGCCCATCTTATAGCATTGTTAGTTGCACGTGAAGTTCTTGAAGAGTGCTCCACGTTTGGACTCGTTTTTGGGATAACACAATATATATCTGTTTAAAATAATGCACCTATATATTTTGGTAATGGGTGGAAGGCTTGGCCTTCTGCTTGGTGTTTTGTTCCACTCATGCCACCTTAGGACCCGATAAACCGGTGTTATGGTCCTTGATTTTCTGCGTTCCTAACACGGTTGGGGTTTATGGCCCCCCTTGATAATTCGCTCTGTTTAAATCTTTTCCAGCAAGGCCCAACATTGGTTTTACATTTGCCTAACAACTAAAACTTGCATAGGGAGTTGCAACCCAAGTTCTTAATCAACAACCCGGGCCAGTGCTCCTCATGAGTGTTGGTCCAAACTGGGGGTTATGCAGGGCCACCTTGGGGAAACCCGAGGGTTGGTATCACCTGTAGGATCACCCATCCGGTCGTGGCCTGAGACGAGATACACGCGGCTACTATCAGGGTGTTGGCACGCCAGGAGGTCTTGCTGGATTAGTTTTACCTTTGTCGAAATATCTTGAGCACGGGATTCCGAGAATACTCGGGTCTTCCCACCTTGGAGTTGCGACTCCGCAGATCGTGAGCTTGTGATGGGCTAAGTTGGGACACCCCTGCAGGGTTTTGAACTTTCGAAAGCCGTGCCCGCGGTTATGTGGCAGATGGGAGTTTATTAATATCCGGTTGTAGATAACTTGACACCATATCCTTAAGAATACACTACCGGTGTGAGTAACCGTGATGGTCTCTTTCCGAAGGGCTTCGGTAAGTGAACACAGTGGGGTTATGTATGAGCGTGAATAGCTAGGATCACTTCTTGATCAACTTGGCAACTGATGGCACATATTCTCCTCTCGCTCTGAACTCATAAGCTAGATGCTTAGTGCTTGCCACAAACACTTTAATTCCCTTTTCCACACCTAAGGCTTTGTTAGTTTTGATACCCGGGAATGGGATTGCTGAGTCCTTGTGACTCACAGATTACAACACACACCAGATGCAGGTACCGCTGAGTACAATGCAGGAGATGGATCAGAACTTCACTGGGAGTTTGATGAAGAGCGTGGTCGTTTCTATGTTACGTATCCCGACGATCAGTAGTGGTTCCTACTAGTAGTGATCCGGTCTTATGTTGTGATATCTTTTCTCGTTTGGATTTCATCCGTAGTCAAACCTTGTGTTATTTCGATGAATGTATGGCATTGTATTCATTGTGTGACGTGGCGAGTGTAAGCCATCTATATTTTACTCTTTCATCCCTGAATTTTACATGAGTTGTGCAAAGATACCATGCTTGTGATCATTCCAGAATGCGCTTATGTCTCTAAGTCGTGCCTCGACATGTAGGAGATATAGTCGCATCCTGGGCATTACAAGTTGGTATTCAGAGCCTTCTCTAACCTAGGAGCCCCCTGATTGATCGAACCGCTGACGGTTGAGTCTAGGCACACACACAAAATGTTTTGAGTCCTATATATATCGGAGGGTAGGATTTCTTTTTACTCCTCATCCCCTTCGTCGCTCTGGTGAGGACTCCTGACGTTGTTTTAACTTCACTATTCTCAAAATTTCACCAATTTTATTATTTTTTAGGATCACGCAGGTATTGTTTGGATTGTTCCGATATCTTTGTGACGAGAACATTGTTCTTGGTGCCTCCTGTCATTTAGGGGTTGTGGCAGTGTCCCGGGAAGTTGAGCTCCGAGGTGTTGTCGTCACAAATGTATCGTAGCGGTTCTAGAATACCAGAGGCGGCCGACATCGAAAACTCTTCTATGCATGTCTAGTGGTGAGATAACCCCGACGTCACCCAGTACTAGGGGGATATTCTGGGAGTATTGCCCCGGCTAGTATCGCGGATGCGTTTCAAAGGTCCGAGGTAAACAGTTTCCAAAGGTGGCTGGTTATGTGTTGACGGATGGATACAGCTGGATGTAGGTTTAGAGTTCAGTGCGCGGTGCTTCCCATGTATCCCCAACACCAGATTGCATAACCGGAAAGCTTCGGGAATTAATAGGTAGGATTCAAGTAGATCTTAGGTAATCTTCCAACGGGTGCATAATATGAGGTTGGGGTTCAACATCTAGTGGAGAGGTTATCATGGGCGTTGTTGCACTAGGGGGTTGCATCTTAAAGGATCCTTGACTAAGCTAATCCTGGGATTGCAAGGCCCTTTGTAACATGTGCCATGGGGCATTTAGCACGAACATGTGGGATGAAACCTCTATTATGTATTTGTTCCATCTGTACCTTGTTGTTTTATTTTATCATTTTGTTATCCCAAATGGCTTCTAGACAAGTTGATGTACCATTAAGCTATGGAATTCATTCGTTCAATTTTGTTCGAATATTCAATGTGAAGACTATATGATGCAAATATCTAGCCGTTGACTCAGCTTATCTATTATTTGCTTCAATGGCAAACGGTTGTCATCATCTTCAGGATGGCACCTAAGAAAGTTACCAACCAGAACCCAGAGGGTGAACAAGAGCGTCCTCCTTCCCCTCCTCCTCCGTCTGAGGCATGAAGAGCGATTATGCAGGCAACCAATCAAAACACTCAGATGCATTTTCATATCTTTTAATATATGCATCTGTTCAAAATACTTTATATATGAAAACTGCTTAGTTTTTAGTGTAGATTATTTATATGCAACTTGCTGCCATGTTAAAAACATTTAAAATGGTGTTTGAATTTATTTGTGCTTAAAACATGTCCAAACTTGTTTAATTCATAACTAAATAACTGTAGCTCCAAATTTCACAAACTTTATATGTATTTGGGGTGGAAAAATGTGTAGATTAAGATGGTGCTGTTACTTTACATGTTTAATAACTCCAAAATATGGTTGTCACATATCTGTCCTATACTTGTTTTTATGTTCATGGGAGTTTCCGGAAAAAAAAATTGTTCTTTTCGGACCATTTAAAATGCTTGCATGATGTTGTTGGTCCTAGTTTCACCCCTTGCCTTGTTAAACAACTTAAAACTTGTTGGGTGCTTGGATAGTTCATCTACATAACCACTTTGTGACAATGGTTGTTCTTGCACTCTTTGCATGTTGTGTCCCCTACATGTCTTGTGTTCTTGCATATTGTCATGTCACATGTGCACCCATCATGTTCCCTTGAGATGCGTCATATCATATCCATGCTCATATTGTCACATCCCTAGCTAGCACTTGCATTAGGACCTGACTAGAGTGTGCATCATGTTTACTTTCAAAGAAACTTGAAATGGGATTAACAGAAACCCCAGCACCCCTCCCCTAACAACTAGGGTTTGCTAAAATATTTTCCAATGTACCCAAAATGCCCTTCAAAATGTTCATCATTTCTGCCTTGGTCTTAAACCTCTGCCAAAAATGGTGCACAATTTTCTAGGACAATCTAGGGCTTTGGATTAAATCATATGGTATTTGAATTTGGGCATTTAAATGCTACAAAATATTTTAAATGCTCAAATAATCATAAACTATAATGTTTCCTACTGTTCATATTATATACAGCAGGTATGACAAGTGTTATGATTTATAAAAATGTTTAGGCATTTTTATTAAATGAACAAAGTTGCAAAAGAAATGAAACAGAAAAGAAAATAGAAAAAAAGGGAGGAAGAACACTTACCTGGCGCCCACCCGGCCCACCTGCCGGCCCAGCCCAGCTGCCGCTCCAGCGAGCTGCTTGGCTCGGCCAGGCAGGTAGGCAGGTGCTCGACGGCGACCGCACGGCGCGCCACGCAGCTGCCCGCCGCCTTGCTTCACCCCCTCGCCGTCCTGGAGGGATGGATCGAACCTCCACGACCTCCTCGACCCCCCAGACACCTCCACCTCCCCCCAGCTCCTCTCCTCCGCTCTCCCCGCGCCATGGCCGACGCCGCCGTGATCGCACCGTCATAGAAACCGCGTCCACCGTCGTCCCTGAGCTCCGCCGTGTTGTCCCTCGTCTCCGCCGTCCTCGACTGCTTCGAACAGGCCGAGCCCCGAGCGCTCGCCCGCCCTGGAGACGCCCCCGACCTCTTCTTCCCCAACTCCGGCCGCGGAGATCCCCCTCGCCGTGCTGCTCAGCTCCGACCACCCCCGAGCTCGCTTCGGTGCCTGCCGCAACCCCTGTGAGCCTAGCTACCTCCTCCCCCTCTCCGTTGGCTCCCTCTTGCCCTGTAACACACTGCACGAAGCTCCACCGCACGCACCGCCGCCGTGCTCGTCGCCGGTGATGCTCCGGTGACCATTTGGTCACCGGCACTCGTCCAACATACTCACCACAGCACGTAGATGCGAACGGTGCTACGCACGCATCGCCTAGGCCCCTGCAGTCGTTTCTCCACACACGCCCGACGCCGGTCGCCGCCGTCGAGCTCATTGCCATCGTCTCCGGCCACCCCAGGTCCGGCGACCACCTCCATCCGACGCGCAAGAGCAAGAGCTATCCAACGCGCCTAGCCACAGCTCGAACCGTGCGCCGTAGACGTTTTCCGAAGCACGCCGCCGCGTTTGGCCTCGCCGGCGGCTAAACGCCGGCGAGTTGGACCTGTTTTGACCACGGGTTTGACCCCCTGGGTCAATGACATGTGGGCCCTGCCCGCAAGTCAAACTTAGTTTAGGTGTTAATTTAATATTATTTAGTTAATTAGTGTAGTCACTGACATGTGGGCCCTGGTCCCACTGACAGTTAATTAGTTTTAGTTTAACTCTAATTAACTCAGTTAATTAGCTGTGACACTGACATGAGGGACCCACTGGTCAGGTTTGACCTGGACTGGCCCAGTTGACTGGCTGACGTCAGCATGATGTCATGCTGACGCAGTAAAGGTTTTTCTGGGATTTTTAGATTTAAAATAATTCAGGAAATTCTAGAAAATACCCAAAACTTCTAAAAATCATATAAAATCAACCATAGCTCAGATGGAAAAGATTTATATATGAAAAATGATCAGAAAAATCCAATCTTTCTAATGGAACTGGTTTCATGCATGTTTGAACAAGTTAACTTGCTGTTTATATCAAAAACATGAAAATGCACTTATTTAAATAATAGTTTGAACTTCAATTTGAATCCTTGATTCAAATAGGTTCAAACCCTTCTGGTTTTAGTTGCATTAGCCAACACACATGCATCTTACCATGTCATAAACATGCATCATATTGTTGCATTTGTTTGTTAATGATTGTATCGTCGGTATACCCTGTGTTAGGTCCTGCTCCCGAGGATACTGCTGCGTATCCAGTTGAAGAGCAGTACCCGACAACTACCTTGTCAGGCAAGCAATCATTGATCATTCCGATACAACCCAATCTTCTCGCTCCTGCTCTCTTTTACTGCATTAAGGCAACAGCGCGTGAACTGCTACTTGCTGCGGTAGTTGAACCCTATTCCCTTGCATGACCTGTCATTGCCACAGTAAATAGTTGAAACCCACTAGCATGTGTAGGAGTTGATTGAGCCATGTGATGTGTGATCCACCATGCTATTTGTTTATGTTGCCTGCTATGCTTAGAGTTGTGTCTGGTCTGATTCATCTGGGTGATGGATCAGAGTGAAATGATCTTATCGATAAAGAGAAGGAAGTGTGGAATACGCTTGGTAAAGGTATCGATGAAAGGCCATGTAGGAGTACATGGTGGGTTGTTTCATTGGAATCGTCCATAGGACCCGAGATCTGTATGTGTGGTTCAAGTTACAGCTACTACCACGCATTGGGATCCTTAATTGACCCTCTCGGCTTATTAATTACCCTTGATCTCTGTCCAGGAGTTGCAACTAGTTTCTGGTGTTTATAGCTTACTGGAGGTCGTGCACAACGCTGACCCTCGGGGTGGGTTGTGATGCGACAGGTACGTGGCACGGTGTACCGGTTGCCCGTTTGGTGACTCGGGAACCCTGTACACATCGTTTGGGGCCGTGAGCGACACCCCGGCCGGATCTCCCCACGGATGGAACCCAAATAGGCGATAAACCTGGACGAGAGACTTGAGTAGTTAGTCAGGTCGTGGCCGACACCCTCGCTGGGCTTCCGCTTGAAGGTTGCCGAGTACACGCCGAGTAAACGGCGATAAGTGGTGGAATCGTGTGTGAAGAGGTACACCCCTGCAGGGTTATCAAACTATTCGAATAGCCGTTGTTCGCGGTACGAACTACTTGGTTACTCTTACAGTTCATAGACAAGTTGATGGATACTACTAAAAGCCTCAAGATAAGCGTGAGTGCCGTGGATGGCCCTTCCGTAGGATGACGGAAGAGGATCCTCGGTAGTGTATTGATGTGGAGAGTAGTGGACTCGTGTTCGTTAATAACATCTTGCAATCCGTTGAGAGTTGTAGTATAGGTTAGCCAAGGTCAAAGCTGGCATTCTGCTATAAACTCCACTATCCCCCTTTGATAATGTTGCATGTATAATAGGTTCTGTGGTAAGACTTGTTGAGTACCTTTGTACTCATGTTTGCTTAATAACTGTTGCAGAGGAGAACCCTGCCCCTGCTGATGGGTTCTACATAGACGTTGACGTCGACGAGTAGCTTGACACCCAGACGGTGATCTGGAGCTTGTGAAGGGCCTTGTAGATAGTCAGGCTACACCAAGCCTATTTTATTTTCTAAGTTGTCTGTACTCAGACATGTAGCTTCCGCTTGTGCTTGTATGACTGTATGACTTGAGTGTTGGGTCATGTGACCCTACCTGTATGAATATGTTATGTATGGCTCTTGGAGCCTTTTAAATAAAGTACTTTGAGTCATAGAGTTCTGTTGTGATGCAATGTTGTATTTGCACATATTGAGCATATTGCGTGTATGATTGAAATGCTTGGTATGTGTGGGATCCGACACCTAGTTGTTTTCCTTTGGTAGCCTATCTTACAGGGAAATGCCTCCTAGTGATTCCAATGAGCCTTGGTAGCTTGCTACTGCTCGGAACACGTAGGCTGGCCGGCATGTGTCCTTCTTCGTTCCTGTGTCTGTCCCTTAGGGGAAATGTCACGCGTTGTTCCTTTAAGTCCATGTAGCTTGCTACGACTTGGGTACATACGTTGATGACCGACACGTTCGTTGCTGGGTCATGGATGCCTGTCTCTGTAATTTAGTGCCACTTTTGGTTTATAACTAGCCATGTCGGCCCGGGTTCTCTGCCATATGGATGCTAGCGACACTGTCATATACGTGTGCCAAAATGCGCAAACGGTCCCGGGCCAGGTAAGGTGGCACCCGTGGGGTTACCGTGCGTGAGGCCGCAAAGTGATATGACGTGTTACAGCTAGATCGGTGTGACTTAGAATCGGTGTCCTGACAGCGTTGGCATCAGAGCTGGACTGCCTGTAGGTTTCTCAAGCCAAACTGGTCGATGTTGAGTCTAGAAAAATTCTTAGTTATATGTAGGGGAATTGATTGTCGAAGGGAACGTAAGGCTCTTTTTACTCCTTTACCATATGCCCTTCTGATCTGAGTCAGTCTATTCTTTCTATGGGGATTTAGGATTAGGCCTCTTATCCTTACTAGGTTCACGTGTTACTAATCCGTAGACTCTTAGGATTGTTGGTTTCAAGCCTCAGTTCAGTTTCTATCCTTTTAGTATGATGATTGTTGAACCGGAACCTTGATATGGAATTGTTGAGTGGCTATGCTATCATTTGTATGATGTCTCAAATCTTTGTTTGAGCATTTACAGTTGTTATGCTGCCCGATTTCTTCCAGAAACACTAATGCCTTTGCATTACTTCGTGTTTCAGATGTCTGGCCGCATCCCTCACCAAGTGGTTCGTTTGACTCGGTGCATTAATGTGCCCGGTCACACGGCCATGCTAGTCCGTGTGATGACTGAGACCGGTTATCGCTGGTATCCTGAATACACTGTGGAGGAACAGTATCGGGATTTCAATCAAAGTCAGTATTTCTGCACAGTCCGGATATACCCCTCATATCCCGGAGCAAATGATCCCATCCATTGGTCTTATGGACTCGGGATTACCATCGAGATGGCAGTACAGGATGCCGCTTATTCGATGATGACCATTCTCCGTGCTAGGCATGCCCTGTTGCTGAACACTGAGTTCTGTTACATGCCAGCTTCACTCCCCGGAGAAGAAGGCTACTACACTGGTCTGTATACTGATGCTGCTCATGAAGAGCCATTGCTTCAGACTACTGTTCAGATGTTGGAGGATAGGGACCGTGAGGTCCGTGCCCTCCGAATGGAGCTGTATAACACCCGAGCCGCTCACTGGACTACTTTGACACGGCTTGCACCTGCTGTGCACGCCGGATATCTGGACATGCGGGATTTGTATCCTGTGCGGACTCGTCTGCCTGATCGCATGGATTGGCGTGACGTTGGGGGTATTACACCTCCACGTGGGCGTCGGTTACCACCAGCATCGGGACCGAGACCACACCCATGCCCCTATGGTCCACAGCCTTCGAGTGCTCGCGAGTTCCAAGATCCGTCTGTACCACTTCCAGGCTACGGTGGTAATCTTTACGAGGATTACTACGCGAATGTCTGAGCTAGTCCGTGGTAGTAGTAGTATTGTAGTAGTTGTATTTCCACAGTCCTGCGCGTCTTGTGGAATATGACTTAGTGTGTACCGAATTCCGGAGGTGTAGTTAAATAATGTATAGGAGCTTGGAATGCCTCTGATGGGATGTATCGTCTTTCACCGCAGTTGTACTTTAGCCTTGGCTTGTACTAAACTTTGTATGGTGTGTATGACCACTGGTGTATATATAGCAGTTCCTATATTACCATGTCGTACGGATGAACATCTCTGCATTCTGTGACATCCATTACATTCTGCACTTCTATGTCAAAATTTTGCCATCCTTGTCTAAACCGTTGTTTTGTTTTCCTAGGATGGTCAACACTCACAACACTCCTGCTGCTCAGGAGCAGGGTGAGGCTAGTGGGGCTAGAGATGGAAATCTGCCCCAGCCACCCTCTTTGGCGGAAGTTATGCTTGAAGCAGAACGGAACAAGAGAGAGACCAACCGTCTGCTGGAACGCATAGAGCAAAACACTGGGTTCCGTCAGAGGAATGACGTGGTGTCAATCCACGATTTTATCAAGATGTGTCCACCGAAGTTCCATCACTCCACTGAACCTCTGGATGCTGATGACTGGCTACGTAGTATCACCCACAAGCTACACTCTGCCCGTGTGGCCGAAGCTGACAAGGTTATCTACGCCGCCTATCATCTTGAGGGCCCTGCCAGTCTTTGGTGGGAAAACTTTGAAGCTATGCGTCCTGCTGGCCAAGTCACTACCTGGGTTGAGTTCAGTGAGGCATTCCGTGAACATCACATTCCGGAAGGTCTCATGGATCGTAAGCGGGAGGAATTCTGCAATTTCACCCAGGGCCGTTTAACTGTGGACGGCTATAGTCATGAGTTTGGTAATCTGGCACGCTATGCACCTGAGGAAGTATCCACCGATGCCAAGAAACAGGCGAGGTTCCGCAAGGGACTCAGCCCTGAACTTCGTCGAGATCTACGTCTGCACGAGTGCACCTCCTTCCAGAAGTTGGTTAACAAGGCTATCAGTGCTGAGACAGGCCAGACCGACTTCGAGGCTACCCGCAAGCATACTCGAGACCTTGGTTCCTCATCCGGCTCTGGCTCTCACAAGCGCCGTGTATGGGTTCCTAACACTGCTCTGCCACCCAAGTATACACCGAGGCCATCCTATGAGGCGCCTCGCCCAACTCAACAGTTTGCACCTGCTAAGACCTATGGAGGTCCACCCTCCAACTTTGCTCCACGCACCACCACTGTGACATGTTTCAAGTGTGGAGAACCGGAACACTACATGCGTGATTGTCCCCAGAATCAGCCAGGAAAACCCGTTGGCCGTGGCAAGCCAACCGGCAAGGTGAACTATGTCAAGCCAATCCCCACTGCACGTGGTCATGTCAACTATGTTTCTGCCGAAGAAGCTTATGAGGATCCTAACGTCGTCCTTGGTACGCTTCTCGTAAACTGCCATCCGGCATCTGTTCTTTTCGATACCGGAGCATCCCATTCGTTCATATCTGAGAGCTATGCTCGATTGCACAACATGAATTTTTGTGACATGCCTACTTCCATGGTTATTCAAACTCCTGGTTCAAAGTGGCAAACCTCTAGGGTAAGCCATGGAAATGAAATCCTTGTCGATAGACTTGTTTTCCTTGCATCTTTAATCGCTCTCAAGTCCTCGGACATAAATATCATTTTGGGTATGGATTGGATGACAACCCATTACGCCAAAATTGATTGCTTTACTAGGACCGTTCAACTTACACATCCATCCGGCAAGATAGTCAATGTCTTGACTCGAATGGCTGAACGTCAGCTCTATTCTCTTAATGCCAGTCCTCTACCAGAACTCGAAGATATCCCGGTAGTCTGTGACTTCCCGGATGTTTTTCCAGAAGAACTGCCAGGAGTTCCACCTGACAGAGATGTCGAGTTCGTGATAGATCTTATCCCTGGAACTGTCCCAATCTCTAGGAGACCTTATAAGATGGCACCACTAGAATTAGCTGAGCTAAAGAAACAACTCGATGAGTCCTTGCAAAAGGGTTTCATCCGTCCTAGTTCTTCCCCTTGGGCTTGCCCCGTCCTCTTCGTCAAGAAGAAGGATGGAACGGAGCGGATGGTTGTAGATTACCGACCTGTCAATCTGGTCACCATAAAGAATAAGTATCCGCTCCCCAGGATCAACGACTTGTATGATCAGCTCGCTGGATCCTCAGTCTTCTCTAAGATGGATTTGAGGTTGGGCTACCATCAAATCAAAATCAAGAACGGGGACATTCCTAAAATGGCTTTCGTTACTCATTATGGCCAATATGAGTACACCGTCATGTCCTTCGGATTAACCAATGCCCCAGCTACCTTTTCTCGGTTAATGAATTCTATATTCATGGAGTATTTGGATAAATTCGTCGTGGTATACCTTGATGATATACTCATATTCTCCAAGAACAAGGAAGATCATGCCGAGCATTTAAGGCTGGTATTGACGAAACTTCGAGAGCACCGCCTTTATGCCAAATTCTCTAAATGTGAATTTTGGTTGCCAGAAGTAACCTATCTAGGTCATGTGATCTCTGGCAAGGGTATTGCTGTCAATCCCGAGCGAGTTCAAGCCGTCCTTGATTGGACTCCCCCTGAATCGGTCAAGCAAGTTAGGAGTTTTCTTGGCTTAGCGAGCTATTGCCGACGTTTCGTCGAGAACTTCTCCAAGGTTGCTAAACCTCTAACCGAACTCCTCAAGAAAGATAAAAAGTTTGAGTGGACCCCACAGTGCGAGTCCAGTTTTCAGGAACTGAAAAGACACCTGACATCTGCACCTGTACTGGTACCACCAGACTTTTCCAAGGATTTTATAATCTATTGCGACGCCTCGCGACAAGGACTGGGTTGCATTCTCATGCAAGATCGTCAAGTGATTGCATACGCATCCCTACAGTTGCGCCCACATGAGGATAATTATCCTACTCATGATCTAGAGCTTGCAGCTGTAGTCCATGCACTCAAAACGTGGCGACATTACCTTCCTGGTAATCGCTGTGAAATCTTCACTGATCACCAAAGTTTAAAGTATATCTTCACCCAACCGGATCTAAATCTCAGGCAAAGACGTTGGGTTGAGTTGCTCACCGACTACGACTTAGGAATCACTTACACTCCTGGAAAGGCCAATGTCATGGCTGATGCACTAAGTCGTAAGTCATATTGTAACAATTTAATGTTACAACAAAGTCAACCACTTCTCCACGAGGAATTTCGTAAGCTTAACCTTCACATTGTTCCTCGAGGATTCCTTTCCACCTTGGTGGCGAAACCTACCCTTATGGATCAAATCATAGTTGCCCAGCGGTATGATAAAGGCATATCTCGGATCAAGGAGAACATTGCTAGCGGAGTTGCTAGAAGCTTCTCTATGGATGATCGAGGTGTAGTGTACTTCGAGAACCGCTTGGTGGTGCCCAAGAAACCACAACTACGACAAATGATTCTTAAGGAGGTTCATGAATCTCCTCTCACGATTCATCCCGGTAATACCAAAATGTATCAAGACCTACGTCAAAGATTCTGGTGGACTAGGATGAAGAGAGAAATCGCTCAATTCATTGCTAACTGCGACGTTTGCCGTCGAGTCAAGGCAGAGCATCAACGGCCTGCTGGCACCCTTCAACCTCTAGCTATTCCTGAATGGAAATGGGATAAAGTCGGTATGGACTTCATTACCGGGTTTCCCAGGTCCAGGAAAGGGAATAATGCTATCTTCGTCGTTATCGACCGCCTCTCTAAAGTAGCTCATTTTCTGCCTGTTCGGGAGAGTATTACCGCTAGCCAGCTAGCAGACTTATATATCTCTCGAATAGTGTCACTTCATGGTGTACCGTTGGAGATTAACTCAGACCGTGGAAGTCTTTTCACTTCACGATTTTGGGAAAGTTTCCAGAATGCTATGGTAACTCATCTCTCTTTCAGTACTGCCTTCCATCCGCAATCAAGTGGTCAAGTGGAACGAGTCAATCAAATTCTGGAAGACATGCTTCGAGCCTCTGTCATTTCTTTCGGTATGGAATGGGAAAAATGTCTTCCGTTTGCCGAATTCGCTTATAACAATAGTTATCAAGCCAGCTTGGGTAAAGCCCCCTTCGAAGTTCTATATGGACGAAGGTGTCGAACGCCTCTTAACTGGTCAGAGACCGGGGAAAGACAATTCTTTGGCCCGGATATGATCCAGGAAGCAGAGGAACAAGTTCGCATCGTTCGTGAGAGATTGAAAACGGCCCAGTCTCGCCAAAAGAGCCAATATGATAGTCATCATAAGGCTGTGACTTTTGAAGTCGGCGATAAGGCTTACCTTCGGGTTACTCCTCTTAAGGGAACCCATCGATTCGGTATCAAAGGCAAATTGGCCCCTCGTTACATCGGTCCTTTTCGCATTCTTGCCAAACGAGGAGAAGTTGCCTACCAATTGGAACTACCTCCGCACCTCTCCAGAGTTCATGATGTTTTCCACGTTTCTCAACTCAGGCGTTGCTTCTCGGATCCTATCCGCGGAGTGGACCACGAAACGCTTGATCTCCAAGACAATCTCACATATCGAGAATACCCCGTTCGTATTCTTGATCAAACTGAGCGCACCACTCGACGCCACAATATCAAGTTTCTTAAGGTTCAATGGTCGCATCATTCCGAGAGTGAAGCTACTTGGGAAAGGGAGGATCGTCTTCGACTTGAGTACCCCACCCTCTTTCCGGAGGAACCCGAATCTCGGGACGCGATTCTTTTAAGTGGGGGTGAGTTGTCATCCCTAGCTAGCACTTGCATTAGGACCTGACTAGAGTGTGCATCATGTTTACTTTCAAAGAAACTTGAAATGGGATTAACAGAAACCCCAGCACCCCTCCCCTAACAACTAGGGTTTAATAAAATATTTTCCAATGTACCCAAAATGCCCTTCAAAATGTTCATCATTTCTGCCTTGGTCTTAAACCTCTGCCAAAAATGGTGCACAATTTTCTAGGACAATCTAGGGCTTTGGATTAAATCATATGGTATTTGAATTTGGGCATTTAAATGCTACAAAATATTTTAAATGCTCAAATAATCATAAACTATAATGTTTCCTACTGTTCATATTATATACAGCAGGTATGACAAGTGTTATGATTTATAAAAATGTTTAGGCATTTTTATTAAATGAACAAAGTTGCAAAAGAAATGAAACAGAAAAGAAAATAGAAAAAAAGGGAGGAAGAACACTTACCTGGCGCCCACCCGGCCCACCTGCCGGCCCAGCCCACCTGCCGCTCCAGCGAGCAGCTTGGCTCGGCCAGGCAGGCAGGCAGGTGCTCGACGGCGACCGCACGGCGCGCCACGCAGCTGCCCGCCGCCTTGCTTCACCCCCTCGCCGTCCTGGAGGGATGGATCGAACCTCCACGACCTCCTCGACCCCCCAGACACCTCCACCTCCCCCCAGCTCCTCTCCTCCGCTCTCCCCGCGCCATGGCCGACGCCGCCGTGATCGCACCGTCGTAGAAACCGCGTCCACCGTCGTCCCTGAGCTCCGCCGTGTTGTCCCTCGTCTCCGCCGTCCTCGACTGCTTCGAACAGGCCGAGCCCCGAGCGCTCGCCCACCCTGGAAACGCCCCCGACCTCTTCTTCCCCAACTCCGGCCGCGGAGATCCCCCTCGCCGTGCTGCTCAGCTCTGACCACCCCCGAGCTCGCTTCGGTGCCTGCCGCAACCCCTGTGAGCCTAGCTACCTCCTCCCCCTCTCCGTTGGCTCCCTCTTGCCCTGTAACACACTGCACGAAGCTCCACCGCGCGCACCGCCGCCGTGCTCGTCGCCGGTGATGCTCCGGTGACCATTTGGTCACCGGCACTCGTCCAACGTACTCACCACAGCACGTAGATGCGAACGGTGCTACGCACGCATCGCCTAGGCCCCTGCAGTCGTATCTCCACACACGCCCGACGCCGGTCGCCGCCGTCGAGCTCGTTGCCGTCGTCTCCGGCCACCCCAGGTCCGGTGACCACCTCCATCCGACGCGCAAGAGCAAGAGCTATCCAACGCGCCTAGCCACAGCTCGAACCGTGCGCCGTAGACGTTTTCCGAAGCACGCCGCCGTGTTTGGCCTCGCCGGCGACTAAACGCCGGCGAGTTGGACCTGTTTTGACCACGGGTTGGACCCCCTGGGTCAATGACATGTGGGCCCTGCCCGCAAGTCAAACTTAGTTTAGGTGTTAATTAATATTATTTAGTTAATTAGTTTAGTCACTGACATGTGGGCCCTGGTCCCACTGACAGTTAATTTGTTTTAGTTTAACTCTAATTAACTCAGTTAATTAGCTGTGACACTGACATGAGGGACCCACTGGTCAGGTTTGACCTGGACTAGCCCTGTTGACTGGCTGACGTCAGCATGATGTCATGCTGACGCAGTAAAGGTTTTTCTGGGATTTTTAGATTTAAAATAATTCAGGAAATTCTAGAAAATACCCAAAACTTCTAAAAATCATATAAAATCAACCATAGCTCAGATGGAAAAGATTTATATATGAAAAATGATCAGAAAAATCCAATCTTTCTAATGGCACTGGTTTCATGCATGTTTGAACAAGTTAACTTGCTATTTATATCAAAAACATGAAAATGCACTTATTTAAATAATAGTTTGAACTTCAATTTGAATCCTTGATTCAAATAGGTTCAAACCCTTCTGGTTTTAGTTGCATTAGCCAACACACATGCATCTTACCATGTCATAAACATGCATCATATTGTTGCATTTGTTTGTTAATGATTGTATCGTCGGTATACCCTGTGATAGGTCCTGCTCCCGAGGATACTGCTGTGTATCCAGTTGAAGAGCAGTACCCGACAACTACCTTGTCAGGCAAGCAATCATTGATCATTCCGATACAACCCAATCTTCTCGCTCCTGCTCTCTTTTACTGCATTAAGGCAACAGCGCGTGAACTGCTACTTGCTGCGGTAGTTGAACCCTATTCCCTTGCATGACCTGTCATTGCCACAGTAAATAGTTGAAACCCACTAGCATGTGTAGGAGTTGATTGAGCCATGTGATGTGTGATCCACCATGCTATTTGTTTATGTTGCCTGCTATGCTTAGAGTTGTGTCTGGTCTGATTCATCTGGGTGATGGATCAGAGTGAAATGATCTTATCGATAAAGAGAAGGAAGTGTGGAATACGCTTGGTAAAGGTATCGATGAAAGGCCATGTAGGAGTACATGGTGGGTTGTTTCATTGGAATCGTCCATAGGACCCGAGATCTGTATGTGTGGTTCAAGTTACAACTACTACCACGCATTGGGATCCTTAATTGACCCTCTCGGCTTATTAATTACCCTTGATCTCTGTCCAGGAGTTGCAACTAGTTTCTGGTGTTTATAGCTTACTGGAGGTCGTGCACAACGCTGACCCTCGGGGTGGGTTGTGATGCGACAGGTACGTGGCACGGTGTACCGGTTGCCCGTTTGGTGACTCGGGAACCCTGTACACATCGTTTGGGGCCGTGAGCGACACCCCGGCCGGATCTCCCCACGGATGGAACCCAAATAGGCGATAAACCTGGACGAGAGACTTGAGTAGTTAGTCAGGTCGTGGCCGACACCCTCGCTGGGCTTCCGCTTGAAGGTTGCCGAGTACACGCCGAGTAAACGGCGATAAGTGGTGGAAGCGTGTGTGAAGAGGTACACCCCTGCAGGGTTATCAAACTATTCGAATAGCCGTTGTTCGCGGTACGAACTACTTGGTTACTCTTACAGTTCATAGACAAGTTGATGGATACTACTGAAAGCCTCAAGATAAGCGTGAGTGCCGTGGATGGCCCTTCCGTAGGATGACGGAAGAGGATCCTCGGTAGTGTATTGATGTGGAGAGTAGTGGACTCGTGTTCGTTAATAACATCTTGCAATCCGTTGAGAGTTGTAGTATAGGTTAGCCAAGGTCAAAGCTGGCATTCTGCTATAAACTCCACTATCCCCCTTTGATAATGTTGCATGTATAATAGGTTCTGTGGTAAGACTTGCTGAGTACCTTTGTACTCATGTTTGCTTAATAACTGTTGCAGAGGAGAACCCTGCCCCTGCTGATGGGTTCTACATAGACGTTGACGTCGACGAGTAGCTCGACACCCAGACGGTGATCTGGAGCTTGTGAAGGGCCTTGTAGATAGTCAGGCTACACCAAGCATGTTTTATTTTCTAAGTTGTCTGTACTCAGACATGTAGCTTCCGCTTGTGCTTGTATGACTGTATGACTTGAGTGTTGGGTCATGTGACCCTACCTGTATGAATATGTTATGTATGGCTCTTGGAGCCTTTTAAATAAAGTACTTTGAGTCATAGAGTTCTGTTGTGATGCAATGTTGTATTTGCACATATTGAGCATATTGCGTGTATGATTGAAATGCTTGGTATGTGTGGGATCCGACACCTAGTTGTTTTCCTTTGGTAGCCTATCTTACAGGGAAATGCCTCCTAGTGATTCCAATGAGCCTTGGTAGCTTGCTACTGCTCGGAACACGTAGGCTGGCCGGCATGTGTCCTTCTTCGTTCATGTGTCTGTCCCTTAGGGGAAATGTCACGCATTGTTCCTTTAAGTCCATGTAGCTTGCTACGACTTGGGTTCATACGTTGATGACCGACACGTTCGTTGCTGGGTCATGGATGCCTGTCTCTGTAATTTAGTGCCACTTTTGGTTTATAACTAGCCATGTCGGCCCGGGTTCTCTGCCATATGGATGCTAGCGACACTGTCATATACGTGTGCCAAAATGCGCAAACGGTCCCGGGCCAGGTAAGGTGGCACCAGTGGGGTTACCGTGCGTGAGGCCGCAAAGTGATATGACGTGTTACAGCTAGATCGGTGTGACTTAGAATCGGGGTCCTGACACATATGCATAATAACTTGCATCATGTGTTTGAGCATTGCATGGGGATTGATTATTGTTCCGGTGTTTGTATTGTTGTGTTGGTTAGAGCCCGGTGATGATTAAGAGTTCGTGGTTCCTATTGAGACTGAGTTTGAAGAGCAAGGTTACGATCCCTCCGTGGACTAAACAGGCAAGATGACAATTCCCCGATATCACCTCTACCTTTGCCTATGCTAGTTGTCTCGCTCTTTAGCTATGCCTCGATGCCTATTCCTGTTTGTCAGCCTCCTATTGTTGCCATGAAACACTCTAACCGTCTTCCTAGAAAACCGTTGATTGGCTAAGTACGCTTTTCTCAGCCCCTCTTATAGCATTGATAGTTGCAGATAAAGTTCTTGAAGAGTGCTCCACGTTTGGACTCGTTTTTGGAATAACACAATATATATCTGTTTAAAATAAAGCACCTATATATTCTGGTAATGGGTAGAAGGCCTGGCCTTCTGCTTGGTGTTTTGTTCCACTCATGCCACCTTAGGACCCGATAAACCGGTGTTATGCTCCTTGATTTTTGGCGTTCCTAACATGGTTGGGGTTTATGGGGCCCCCTTGATAATTCGCTCTGTTTAAAGCTTTTCCAGGAAGGCCCATCATTGGTTTTACATTTGCCTAACAACTAAAACTTGCATAGGGAGTTCCAAACCCGAGTTCTTAATCAACAACCCGGGCCAGTGCTCCTCATGAGTGTTGGTCCAAACTGGGGGTTATGCGGGGCCACCTTGGGGAAACCCGAGGGCTGGTATCACCTGTAGGATCACCCATCTGGTTGTGGCCTGAGACGAGATACGCGTGGCTACTATCAGGGTGTCGGTACGCCGGGAGTTCTTGCTGGATTAGTTTTACCTTTGTCGAAATATCTTGAGCACGGGATTCCGAGAATACTTGGGTCTTCCCACCTTGGAGTTGCGACTCCGTAGATCGTGAGCTTGTGATGGGCTAAGTTGGGACACCCCTGCAGGGTTTTGAACTTTCGAAAGCCGTGCCCACGGTTATGTGGCAGATGGGAGTTTGTTAATATCCGGTTGTAGATAACTTGACACCATATCCTTAAGAATACACTACCTGTGTGAGTAACCGTGATGGTCTCTTTCCGAAGGGCTTCGGGAAGTGAACATGGTGGGGTTATGTATGAGCGTGAGTAGCTAGGATTACTTCTTGATCAACTTGCCGACCGATGGCACATATTCTCCTCTCGCTCTGAACTCGTAAGCTAGATGCTCAGTGCTTGCCGCAAACACTTTAATGCCCTTTTCCACACCTAAGGCTTTTTTAGTTTTGATTCCCGGGAATGGGATTGATGAGTCCTTGTGACTCACAGATTACAACACACACCAGATGCAGGTATCGCTGAGAACAATGCAGGAGATGGATCAGAACTTCACTGGGAGTTCGATGAAGAGCGTGGTCATTTCTATTTTACATATCCCGACGATCAGTAGTGGTTCCTACTAGGAGTGATCCGGGCTTATGTTGTGGTATCTTTTCTCGTTTGGATTTCATCCGTAGTCGGACCCTGTGTTATTTGGATGAATGTATGTTATTGTATTCATTGTGTGACATGGCGAGTGTAAGCCATCTATCTTTTACTCTTTCATCCCTGAACTTTTACATGAGTTGTGCAAAGATACCACGCTTGTGTTCATTCCAGAATGCGCTTATGTCTCTAAGTCGTGCCTCGACACGTAGGTGATATAGTCGCATCATGGGCATTACATCGAGATGCGCATCCGAAGGTAGAAGAAGTGGTGGAGCAGCACGACGGAGGTTGCCACCCCCACAAATTCCTCGCAGTAAAAGGCAAAGATTGACAATAGGATGGAGTTGGGATGAAGATGCAAGGCGTGGATTTGGTAATGGTCGAGGATGACAAAGAAGAAGTCACAGAAAGGTGGGATGAGCCCCGCAAAGACGATGTGAAGAAAGAAGGGGTAGAAGGTCCCCGCCAAGGTCTCCCGCTTGGTGCTGACGACTCGAAGCACTGTCTCCTTCCCCTCGTTGTCATTGCTCGCCGTCAGCGGGAGTGCGGTGGAGAGGTGCTTCGCCTCGGTGATGGTGGATAAGCTGAGGGCCGCCTCAGGCGCGCTCGCGGCTGAGGCGGCCGACTTGACCTTCTCAGATTCCATCGGTGGAGAGCTCACAAGAAAGGTTCAGCAGATCTGGATGAGTATTCGCCAGGGAGGACAAGGGGACCTGGAGAAAGACGAAGGCAGGGCAATGAAGGCTCGGCGTCAGGAACATATTCTTTTGACGGCCTGGGATGGTTGCCGAGGCTGCGTGGGGATGTGGAGATGCCCACGTCCCATCAAGCGCCACACATTGACTCGGTTTGCCGGCGATTGGGGCCCGCGTCACTTTGCACTCGTCTGTAGGCTTCCCTCCGTAGCCAAGTCCAAGCATGCCTTGGGCCCGGGGGCTACTGCCAGCGTCCTAGGAACAAGGGTACCCAGACTTGCGTGCCTGCGGTGCACAACGTGGCCTCACCGACGGCCTGGTACGGCCCATCTTCATCATCCGCATGACAAGACCCTTGCGAGGGGCTAAGCCTCGTGAGGCAGACAACGCCAAGACCTCCAGAAGGATTGGCCTCCTAGGTTGGCTCCTAGGGAGCAGAGATTCCTATCCAAGCGCCCACCTCATGAGGTTCAAGGGACACAAGCCATGACGACCGAAGCTAGGTGGGCGCCAGCGGGCGCAGAGCGGCGGGTTTCCTCTTTGGTGCTAACGAAGCCAGCGCGGGCACAGAGTCCCGAGGAATCTACCAAAGGTTTCCATTCTCATACTACAAGATCAAGACCGCCAGGACGGCGGGACGGATGTCATCGCCGAGCCCACCACGGCGTGATGGCCAGTAGCTTTGCAGGCAAAGACCACCTTTCATCAAGATAAGATGTACTTCTTGTCCCCTTTCAAATTGGCCATTGTGGTATCCCTTCCTGCCTTCCTTTTAGTGGAAGAGGACCAAGGCCACTATAAATATAGGATAGCCACCACCCGGCAAGGGGGTCGGATCCACCAAGACCTCATCCACACCAACCTTCACAAGAGCAGACATCGCGAGGTTGCTCGGCCCTTGTACTAGTTCATCCTCAGCCCCCACGGCTAATCCACCACAAAGCACGAGTAGGCTCTTACACCGCAAGGTGGCCCGAACTTGGGTAAATTGCTGAGTCTCTTTCCTTGCGTGTTCATCGAGCCAGGCCTTGAGAGCGACGAGTAGATAGGCTGGAGAGATGGAGTTCTTCGCACACGCCCCTGTGTTCGAACCTTTTCTTGGGTCTGCGGAGCCCTGAATCTGACAATCGCATCCCACACGATTCTTGCTAGTAAACTATTTATCGTGTACCTGATTTTTTCATTCTGATTTGTAATGCAAAATGTTGTTGCGGACGGAGAGGACGGTGTTTGAATTGCTAGAGCATTATTATGCAATGAACATGCAACTATATGAGTGTCGTGTTAAAATTTCAAATTATTCCGGGTTCGTTTGGCCTTTTTAATACATTAATTGAGTTTATAGGCATTTAATGTGCATAATTCAAATTTGAACTACAAGCACATGCTCTAGTTCACCATAGTTTGTTGAAAAATCACATGTGTGTCTTTGGGTGAATTTATAGGTCCGATGCAAGAAATGGGACTGAAATTCAAACATGTGGTCATCGTGGCTCGGCCGGAAACTTTGAGAAACTTGGTTCTTAAATTCCTCTAATTCCAAAACTCGCCTGAAAACCATGAAACTTGGCATGGTGTCATGACATGGCACCAAGATGTTGTGGTAACTTTTTTTGGTTGAATTTGGACAAGTTTTGGTATAAACTTCTTGCAAACCCGAGCTTCTCTCGAGAAGGCTCGTGGTTCCAGAAGGGAACATGTCACCTTTGTGTGCGAAACGACAAATGCTGTCCTGCCCCCCTTTGATTTATTTAAAGAGGCAAAATAGAACTATGTGAATGTCGTGTTAAAAATTGGAGCTATTCTGGGTTTATTTTGCCTTTTTTATACATTAATTGAGTTTCTGGGCATTTAATGTGCATAATTCAAATTTTAACTACAAGCACATGCTCCAGTGCACCAAAGTTGGTTGAAAATCACATGTGTGTCTTTGGTGAATTTATAGGTCCCATGCAAGAAATGGAAGTGAAATTCAAACATCTGGGCATCGTGGCTTTGTTGGAAACATTGAGAAGCTTGGTTTTTAAAATCCTGTAAATCCAAAACTCTTCTGAAAATCATGAAACTTGGCATGGTGTCATGACATGGCACCAACATGTCGTGGTAATTTTTTTGGCCGAATTGGGACAAATTTTGGTATAAGCTTCTTGCAAACCGGAGCTTCTCTCAAGAAGGCATGTGGTCCCGAGATGGAACATGTCACCTTTGTGTGTGAAATGACATACACTGCCTCCCCCTTGATTTTTTTACAGAGGCAACATAGAACTATATGAGTGTCGTGTTAAAATTTGGAATTATTCCGGATTCATTTGGACTTTTTATACATAAATTTAGTTTCTGGCATTTAATGTGCATAATTCAAATTTGAACTATAACTACTTGATCTAGTGCACCAAAGTTGGTTGAGAAAACACATGTGTGTCTTTGGGTGAATTTATAGGTCCCATGCAAATGGAAATGAAATTCATACATATCAGTGTCGTGGCTCGGCCGGAAACATTGAGAAGCTTGGTTTTTTAATTCCTGTAAATCCAAAACTCATCACAAAATCACGAAACTTGGCATGGTGTCATGACATGGCACCAACATGTTGTGGTGAAAAAATTGGCCAAATTGAGAACGTGCACATATTAACAACCAACAAAGTCATTTTGGAACAAGAGCTCTCACATTACAATCGAAAAGACAAGTATTATTGAAACCATGGGCGTTGTACTAACCATTTACGTACCGCCACACATGCCCTTTTATTTGCTACGAGGTGTCGCGCGTGGTAGCTATTTCAGTACAGGAGGAGTGTGAATAGACCGATGTGAATGCTTATCTGGAGGCGGCCCCTTTGACTCCATCTACTGCGCACCTCCCACCCAACTTCTCCATTAATGGTGCCTGAGCCCATGATTATATTCTAGGCGCTTAATGGTGTGGCTATGTCCCACTTGACTGAGATTTAACAGAGAAAAGTAAATCTCACAAGAAATTTTTGCACAAATCTTGATATAAGATCTGATGGACATATATAGCATCGACTGAGACTTAAGACTGATATAAATATAATGACGGTGGCAATGGAGGCAATATAATAACAATGGCAATGAATAATAATTTTATCATTGTGTTACATATTTAAGATCTGATGGACATATTTAGGAAGAAAAATAAAAATGCCACATGCGGCAACGCCCGAAAGACACAAGGTCAAAATAATAAGGAAGACACGCCCGCCTAAAAGAAGAAGAATAAGGATGACGTATGCTAGTTCTGGCGATGAGCAGCGATGCTCTCTTTCATGTAGTCAACACGTTGCTGGGCAGCAGCCATGGATTCCTCCACCAGCCATTCGCGCTCGATGCGGGGAATGACATTCTCGTCCATAATTTTTTGGACGATGTCGCCCGTCCTCTTCATCAAAGCAGTGGTCTCCTCCTACTGCTCCGCACTTCCAGCAATTTTTGCCCTCAGCGGGTCGCGCTTGGTGTGGAGCTTCCCATTGTCCTCCCTTAGTCGCCGGATGATGCCAGTAGCATTTTCAAATGAGGCATTCATCTCGCCCTGCAACTCGCCCAGTCAAAGATCCAATCCATCAGGTTATCAAGCATCGCATGCATGCGCCTGTGAGAGTCCTTGCCTGCCCACGAGTAATCTTCCCAGGCCACCGCGGCGCGGGAGGACCTCTCCGCAGCTCGTGGCGCGGCAGGACATATCGGCCGCTTCCGCAGCGCGGCCAGACCAATCCACTAATTAGATAGCATGACGGGACCTCTGTGCTACTTCGGCGGCACGGCGGGGCCTCTGTGCTGCTACGATGGCGCGACGGGACATGTCGGATGCATTCACCATGACGCGGGACATCTCTCTTGCTTCGGGTTCCACACTCGCCTCTCTCCCTGGTAATTTCTCGACCTGGTACTTACGCAGGCCACGACAGAGGCAAGGAAGGATGAAGAAAGACTTGTTCGTCTGGTGAAGAGTAGGGTGACCGAGGAGGAATGTTCAGTCATCCTGGAGTACGTAGGTAGTATTTAATTATAACCCCGGTAATACGCTGCTAAGTGGAAAATCGTTTAGGTTTTGATCGGTGTGAACATGTTTTGATCGGCATGAATAGTAATTGGGAATGTGAAGGGAAGCAAGTTCAAAATTTATTGACGGTTCATATTTTGAAGGGTGGTATGATTCTCGGAAGGCGTAAAGTGCGCACGCGTTCTTGGATGCATACGTGGCATTTGCACCATACGATGCACCGCAATCGGCGATCTCAGTTCATGACTTTTTCGATCAACCGTGCGCACTCATTATTACTATCACGCATGCTTCTTTTAATTAGAATGTGTGCCCATCTTGCGCACACACCTTGATCTGTCTGTAAGTTTCTGTTAGGCGTGTGATACGTCTCCAACGTATCTACTTTTCCTAACGCTTTTCCTCTTGTTTTGGACTCTAATTTGCATTATTTGAATGAAACTAACCCCGGACTGACGCTGTTTTTAGTAGAACTAACATGGTGTTGTTCTTGTGTAGAAATAAAAGTTCTCGGAATGGATCGAAACTTTACGACGATTTTTTATACAATAAAAAAATACTGGGGTCAAGAACCACCGGAGGTGGGCACCTTGGTGGGCACAACCCACCAGGGCGCCCCCCTCCTGGCGCGCCCAGGTGGGTTGTCCCATCTGGTGGCCCCGCGGACGCCAACCCTGATACTATAAGTTCACATTCGTCTAGAAAAAAATCAGGGAGAAAGAATTATCGCATTTCGCGAGACAGAGCCGCCGCCACCTCCTGTTCTTCATCGGGAGGCCAGATCTGGAGTCCGTTTGGGGCTCCGGAGAGGGGGGTCTTTGTTCTTCATCATAACTAACCCTTCTCCATCGGCAAATCCATGATGCTCCCTGCCGGGAGTGATTAATTCCTTCGTAGGCTCGCTGGTCGGTGAGGAGTTGGATGAGATTCATCATCTAATATAGTTAGTTTTGTTAGGGTCGATCCCTAGTATCCATTATGTTCTGAGATTGATGTTGATATGACTATGACATGCTTAATGCTTGTCACTTTGGGCCCGGGTGCCATGAATTCAGATCTGAACAATTTATGTTATCATCATTATATTCATGTTCTAGATCCGATCTTGCAAGTTATAGTCACCTACTACGTGTTATGATCCGGCAACCCTGGAGTGACAATAATCGGAACCACTCCCGGTGATGACCGTAGTTTGAGGAATTCATGTATTCACTATGTGTTAATGCTTTGTTCCGGTTCTCTATTAAAAGGAGGCCTTAATATGTTGGGTAACATAGCAGAATTTAAAAAATTTGTACGCTTCACCAAGATCAATCTAAGGAGTCATCTAGCAACGAGCATAAAGGAGTGCATCTACATACCGTTTGTAGATCGCGAGCGGAAGCATTCGAAGGAACGTGGATGATGGAGTCGTACTCGTCGTGATCCCTATCACCAATGATCCCAGCGCCGAACGGCCGGCACCTCCGCATTCAACACACGTACGGTACAGCGACGTCTTCTTCTTCTTGATCCAGCAAGGGGGAGGAGAGGTTGATGGACATCCAGCAGCACGATGGCGTGGTGGTGGATGCAACGGGAAAAGCTACAGGGCTTCGCCAAGACCCTGCGGGAGGAGGGAGAGGCGCCAGGGGCTGAGGTGCGGCTGCCCTCTCTCCCCCGGTCACACCCTGATTTTCATGCCACATTGCTTAAACTGACAATCCTGCTAAAAATGAGGATTGACAAAAAACTTTTGAGTGTTTTTGACTTTGCTTGGTTGATTTTCTGTCTGCTGTTTGCTAGTGCTCTAAAAATCAAATAAATCCTCCAACTCTTATACTTCATCTCCTTGATCCGAAACCTTTTCCCAATGATCATGCCATGTGTATAGAACAGTATAGTATTTTCTTATAAAAATATTTTGGCCAAATAGCATTTTCTAAATTTAGTTTTCCAAAAACCCCTGAATTGAGGTTTGCACTGCAAGTACCTTAATTAGGGTGTGAAAAATCTTTCAAAAAGTTTATATGAATCCTATTAGGTATAGGACTCCCAGAAACCACAAAATTATAATTTTAAAAGTTATTTTTATATTTTATTTAAAAGCTTTTCCTTAAGGCCAGAAATGGTCTTTAATAGGGAAAAATTATTTAATTATTTCAAAAATATTAGCCAAAATTCAGGGAAACTCATAGGACATATATTGTCCATATATAAGAGTTTCAGCACATGGTCATGTTCAAAATATTGGACAAATCCTTCCAAAATCCTTTCTGGATATTTCAAGCTTTTGAAATATTTACAAAGGAAATATTCTCCAAAAATTCCAGGGAAATTCTATCATGTTAAATATGACATATTTGATGATCTTGCAAGGCCTCATGCCTTGAAGATCAAGGAATCATCATCTAATCCCCTCAAAACCATTTCTGTCCATTTTGAAGTTTGAGCAACTTTACATTGCCAAACTTGTCCAAATGCTCTCAAACTTGGTGCACATGCTAAAAATATGTAATTATGCATCTATGCCAAATGGCACAAGTTTTGGAGAAGCATAACTTGATCTAAGTGCCCCAAAACCCTTTCTGACCAGATCCAAATTTGAACTCTACATTACCAACTTTTTACCTGGGGCTTCAAACTTTGTGGGAATGGTCACAACCCCAAATGATGACACTACACCAAGTGGTGCATCAAGGGGAGATGATTTGCTTAACTTAATCTTGGAGGATCCATTTCTGTTGATTTCTAGGGTTTACAAGAGTTGCATTGGCAACTTTGCCCAAATGAGCTCAAATTTGGTGGAAGGACCTAAATGTATGTGGCATTCCATCCTGTTAAGTCCCATGTCAATTGGAAGTCATTTGCTTTCCCAAAACATGATCAAACACCTTCTGCCAATTTACCGAAACCTTTGTTTTGACCCCTTCCCCGGTTTCCCTTTACCTCAAATTCTTACCACAGGTAAACCTGATCATCTTCTACCTCCTGTAACTCACCCATGCCTCAGCTCAATCATTGGAGGGGGTAAAACCCCATTTTACTCTTCTGGTCAGCAGCTTTCTCCTCCTCTTTCACCTCCCTCCTCACTCCAGTGGCCCTCCATGGCATCCAAGACCATCACACATTTGTTTACTACTCCCTCGACCCCCTAGACATCATTGGGCAAGGTGGATGCGTCCAGAGCGGCGAGGACACGGCCATGCCGGCCAAACAGGTGCTCTGGAGTGCGCTACAGTGCCCTGGCGCACTGTAGCCACCCCCCAATCACCAGCCCCGACCACCTCGGGCCTTCCCAGCACGCCATGCAACGTCCCTCGACGTCCGCATCACGACCAGGCACTGTCCCCCTCCTCTCTCCCCCTCTCTCACCCCTGCTCGCACGCGCGCCATGGCCGCCCGAGCGCTCCAGTGGGCAGCCCCACACGCGCGACGCTCTGACCCTTCCCCACTACCTCTCTTCTCTCCCCTCGCCCTAGACCAACCCCAGGAGCACCCCAGACATGCCCATGCGTGCCCCCGTGGCTTGCAGCGACGGCAACGGCCTCGCCGGCGCACGAGTCCTCGGTGGACCGCCGCCCACCTATTTATAGGCCACCCCCGAGCCCCCTCGCGGCTCCGTTCGCCCCCTCTCCTTCTAGTGTACCTCCCCGACAGGCCTAATGCTCTCCCCATGCCCTCCAGCCATCTCTATGGCCGGAGCAGAGCCGCCGGCCGCCGCTTAAATTCGTGGGCCTCGACCCTTCTCTCCTCCCCCTGAACACTCCCGCACCCTCTCATCACCACCGCCAACTCACCCCATGCTCCATTCCCTCCTCCTCGTGTTTTCCTCACCGTGTTGAACACCGCCATTGCCGTCGTCCGCCGCGGCCGATGCGCTGCTCGTATCCGACCACCCCATCGGTCGTGGCGCACCTCTACGGATGCGGCACACCGTCCTGAGCACGCCGGTGTGCTGGGCGTCGACGGAGGCGGCCGGTGCCGCCGGGGAGAGCGCCGGCGCCGCTCGGCCGTGCCTCCTCTGTTTCCCGTCGTGCCGCGCGAGAGGAAGAAGGCGACCTGCCGCTGGGGCCCGCGCGTCAGCGACCCAGTGGGCGC
>LR738709.1:572273569-572328808 GCA_902687465.1 Secale cereale
CCGTTTAAGTGGAAACGGCTCTGGCCTTGACCGCCTCCCCTGCGCGAAAACGCCCCTCCAGGAAGACGCCTTCGACGTGGCCAGGTCCCCTGCGCGCGGCTGTGCAGTTTGGCCGGCCCAGTGCACTGCGGCCTAATACTGCGCCCTGTGCGCAGTAAAAGGTAAAAACCTCTCCCCTTTTCCCTTTTTCTTTTTCTGTAAACTTCATAAATCCATAAACAATTAATTTGGACTCCAAATTGGATGATTCAAATTTCTTCTGGCTCCATAATTCATTCTCTATCACATGGTGCAACATGCACATTTTTCCAGAAACTTTTCCTTCACAAATATTATCAAAGTGTCATTATTCTATTTCTGTGATGAACTTTAGAAAATCACAGAGGGCTCAAATTTGATCCAAATGCAGTGGTTCAAATTCCTAGGTGCTTGTCATATCCAAACTTAGTTTTGGGACAGTTTTATTAATACTTTCTGTACCACACCAATTAGTGAGCCATTTCTTCATATTTATCAACTTTACAAAATCCTAGGGAATTCATTTGAATCCCAAATCCAGTGAAACCAACTCCTAGATGCTTCTAAAATCATGACTTGATGGATAGGTGCCTTTGCTCATTGTTCAAAAATATATTTCTGTACATTTCTTACAAATCCATAACCCCTTGATCCCATCATATTGAAATGTGCCAAACCATCCATTGATCATACTCCAATGAAACCACCTTGGTTATTTTTCATATGACCAGAGGTATCCTAGAAAATTCCAACTCCTATTTTTAGAGCACTTTTATTTTGCTTTGTTGTGTTGCTTATTATGATTGTTTCCATCGATTAGTTGACGAAATAAACGGAGTACTCGGAGATGGACCAGAAGGTTTGAAGACTCGGAAGGATAAGGCAAGCAGCCCTTTGACCATGTTCGAGAAACCTTTTTATGCATGTCTCATAGCACCTTATTATCAATGCATCGGAATCATGTAGAAGAGGTGACCACTTCGGTTGGTACCTTTGTTACTTTACTATTGAAACTTGCATCAAACATGACCCTACCTTCCTATGAGGGTTATGTGGGTGGGAGTAGATAGATATATGCTATAGTAGTTGGCTACGCAAAATGGGTCAGGGATATGCATTGAGAGAAACAAGTGTGGTAAGACATACTTGCAGATAACCCAGTGGGTGCCACTAATGCCCCTGGGAGTTGATGAGGAACTAGGGCACTACTTGGTGAAGAAGTAGTGTACCGAGGCTTGATGAGAGTGTTGTTTATAGAGATGGATTAGATTTATGTGTGACTACCGTCCCAACCAAACATGCGCAACCACTCTACCCTTATATGGGAAAGGGCATTATTGATTACCTAGGTCGATACTAGCATGGTGCCCACATTACTAGTGACGGGGGTGACATGAGGTCACTCTCGGGACGGGGTCGTGCTTGGATAGGCGGCCATGACTGTTTTCACAGGGCACCGAACACACCGTTGGTACCCCGTGTCAGTGGTATGAGATGAATATGGGAGCAAGGCTCCACAATCTTTAAGATGTGAAATGTTTGGCACGGGGCTGTTACCAATCGAGTGGACTCTATGTTAGTGTCATCTAGGGAAAGATAGTGATCGGGTGCTTACCCCGGGTACTTGAGGTACCGCGGGTCGTGAATGACACGGAAGTTCCCCGGATCTTGTGGGTAAAGTGTGCAACCTCTGCAGAGTGTAAAACTATTCGAATAGCCGTGTCCGTGATCAAGGACAGTTGGGTGGTGCTACTTAGACTATGTCCATAAGTTTCTGGAAAACAACACAGTTTGGTAAATATGTTGGTGTGATTGTGAGAAAATCATGACGAGCGTGAGCAAGAGTTGTTCATGACTCTTTATCGATATTGATGTCTGAACCCCCTGATACTTGTTGCAGACACATGCATGTCCATGTTATAAGTTGATCATACTTGCATATGAAAAACTAGCTTTCCGCAAAACTGCCAATCTAGCAGTAGAGCCTTGCATAATTATTCTGTCATCACACTTGGGTTGCTTGCGAGTACATTCAAAGTACTCATTGGCTTGCCACTGGTTATTTTATTGGCCAGGCATGAGTGAACAGGATATGATGAAGATTTCTTGGTGACGAGCATGCGAGCTAGGATGCTTCCCACTCAGAATGCCTGTAGGGTTAAGGCAGATGGCATGGGTCCAAGTTGTTATTGAAGATTTCCGCTGCGATGATATACTCAAGACTTGACCATTATGGTCCTATTTGTGTAATACGGTATGTATGGATGTAAGACTCTTGTTATTCAGCTTCTGTGTGTTCAGTGAGCATTGATCTCTGGGATCACTGTACACGTGCATTCGGTGATCACAACTTACGAGTCGGGGTCCCCACACCCCCCCCACTATATATAGGGGCCAGGGGGCGCCGGCCCTAGGAGATTGGATCTCCTAGGGGGCGGCGGCCAAGGGGGTGGCTTGCCCCCCAAGCCTAGGGGGCGCCCCCCACCCCTAGGGTTCCCAACCCTAGGTGCAGGGGGGGTAGCCCAAGGGGGGTGCGCCAGCCCACTAGGGGCTGGTCCCCCTCCCCCTACAGCCCATGGGGCCCTCCGGGATGGGTGGCCCCACCCGGTGGACCCCCGGGACCCTTCCGGTGATCCCGGTACACTACCGGTGACCCCCGGAACTTTTCCGATGGCCGAAACCGGACTTCATATATATCATTCTTTACCTCCGGACCATTCCGGAACTCCTCGTGATGTCCGGGATCTCATCCGGGACTCCAAACAACATTCGGGTTACCGTGTGCATATATCTCTACAACCCTAGCGTCACCGAACCTTAAGTGTGTAGACCCTACGGGTTCGGGAGACACGTAGACATGACCGAGACGACTCTCCGGTCAATAACCAACAGCGGGATCTAGATACCCATGTTGGTTCCTGCGTGTTCCTCGATGATCTCGTCGGATGAACCACGATGTCAAGGATTCACTCAATCCCGTATGCAATTCTCTTTGTCCATCGGTACGGTACTTGCCCGAGATTCGATCGTTGGTATACCGATACCTTGTTCAATCTCGTCATGGCAAGTCTCTTTACTCGTTCCGTAATCCATCATCCCGTGACTAACTCCTTAGTCACATTGAGCTCATCATGATGATGTCTTATCGAGTGGGCCCAGAGATAACTCTCCGTCATACGGAGTGACAAATCCCAGTCTCGGTTCGTGCCAACCCAACAGACACTTTCGGAGATACCCGTTGCGTACCTTTATAGCCACCCAGTTACGTTGTGACCTTTGGCACACCCAAAGTATTCCTACGGTATCCGTGAGTTGCACAACCTCATGGTCTAAGGAAAAGATACTTGACATTGGAAAAGCTTTAGCATTATGAACTACAACGATCTTGTGCTAGGCTTAGGATTGGGTCTTGTCCATCACATCGTTGTCCTAATGATGTGATCCTGTTATCAATGACATCCAATGTCCATGGTCAGGAAACCGCGACCATCTGTTGATCAACGAGCTAGTAACTAGAGGCTTACCAGGGACACGTTGTGGTATGTGTATTCACGCATGTATCACTGTTTCCGTATAATACAATTCGAGCATGAATAACAGACAATTATCATGAACAAGGAAATATAATAATAACCCTTTTATTATTGCCTCTAGGGCATATTTCCAAGAGTCTCCCACTTGCACTAGAGTCAATAATATAGTTACATTGTGATGAATCGAACACCCATAGAGTTCTGGTGTTGATCATGTTTTGCTCGTGGAAGAGGTTTAGTCAACGGATCTGCGACATTCAGATCCGTATGCACTTTACAAATATCTATGTCTCCATCTTGAACATAATTCCGGATAGAGTTGAAACGGCGCTTGATGTGCTTGGTCTTCTTGTGAAACCTGGGCTCCTTGGCAATGGCAATAGCTCCAGTGTTGTCACAGAAGAGAGCCATTGGGCTTGACGCGCTTGGAATGACTCCTAGGTCGGTGATGAACTCCTTCATCTAGACTCCTTCCTGCACTGCTTCGCAAGCAGCTATGTACTCCGCTTCACATGTAGAATGCGCCACGACGCTCTGCTTGCAACTGCACCAGCTGACTGCCCCACCATTCAAAATATACACGTATCTGGTTTGTGACTTGGAGTCATCCAGATCTGTGTCGAAGCTAGCATCAACGTAACCCTTTACGACGAGCTCTTCGTCACCTCCATAAACGAGAAACATATCCTTAGTCCTTTTTAGATACTTTAGGATGTTCTTGACCACTGTCCAGTGTTCCATACCGGGATCACTTTGGTACCTCCCTACCAAACTTATGGCAAGGTTCACATCAGGTCTGGTACACAGCATGGCATACATGATAGATCCTATGGCTGAGGCATAGGGGATGACACTCATCTTTTCTCTATCTTCTGCCGTGGTAGGGGACTGAGTCGTGCTCCATCTCATACCTTGCAATACAGGCAAGAACCCTTTCTTGGACTGATCCATATTGAACTTCTTCAATATCTTGTCAAGGTATATGCTCTATGAAAGACCAAGGAGGCGTCTCGATCTATCTCTATAGATCTTGATGCCTAATATATAAGCAGCTTCTCCAAGGTCCTTCATTGAAAAACTCTTATTCAAGTAGGCCTTTATGCTCTCCAAAATGCTTGCACCAGCCCGTAGATCGAGCGCTGGAGCTTGCATACCTTGTTAGCATTTTCAGGATCGACAAAACCTTCTGGCTGCATCATATATAGTTCTTCCTTAAGGAAGCCATTAAGGAATGCCGTTTTGACGTCCATTTGCCATATCTCATAATCATAGAATGCGGCAATTGCTAACATGATTCGGACGGACTTCAGCATCGCTACGGGAGAGAAAGTCTCGTCGTAGTCAATCTCTTGAACTTGTCGATAACCTTTAGCGACAAGCCGAGCCTTATAGATGGTCACATTACCATCCGCGTCAGTCTTCTTCTTAAATATCCATTTATTTTCTATGGCATGCCGATCTTCGGGCAAGTCCACCAAAGTCCATACTTTGTTTTCATACATGGATCCTATCTCGGATTTCATGGCTTCAAGCCATTTGTTGGAATCCGGGCCCGCCATCGCTTCTTCATAGTTCGAAGGTTCACCATTGTCTAACAACATGATTTCCATGACAGGGTTGCCGTACCATTCTGGTACGGAACGTGTCCTTGTGGACCTTCGAAGTTCAGTAGTAACTTGATCTGTATCTTCATGATCATCATCATTAACTTCCTCCCTTGTCGGTGCAGGCACCTCAGGAACAATTTCCCGCACTGCGCTACTTTCCGGTTCGGAAGGGGTGACTGTCACCTCATCAAGTTCTACTTTCCTCCCACTCACTTCTTTCGAGAGAAACTCTTTCTCCAGAAAGGATCCATTCTTGGCAACGAAAACCTTGCCTTCGGATCTGAGGTAGAAGGTGTACCCAATCGTTTCCTTTGGGTATCCTGTGAAGACGCATTTTTCCGATTTGGGTTCGAGCTTTTCAGGTTGAAGTTTCTTGACATAAGCATCACAACCCCAAACTTTCAGAAATGACAGCTTAGGTTTCTTGCCAAACCAATGTTCATACGGTGTCGTCTCAACTTATTTTGACGGAGCCCTATTTAAAGTGAATGCGGCAGTCTCTAAAGCATATCCCCAAAAAGATAGCGGTAAGTCGGTGAGAGACATCATAGATCGCAACATGTCCAACAGAGTATGATTTCGACGTTCGGACACACCATTACGCTGAGGTGTTCCGGGTGGTGTCAATTGTGAAACAATTCCACAGTTCCTTAAGTGCGTGCCAAATTCATGACTTAAATACTCACCCCCACGATCCGATCGTAAGAACTTTATTTTTCTGTCATGTTGATTCTCGACCTCATTTTGAAATTCCTTGAACTTTTCAAAGGTCTCAGACTTGTGTTTCATGAAGTAGACATACCCATATATACTCAAGTCATCTGTGAGGGTGAGAACATAACGATAGCCTCCGCGAGCTTCAACACTCATTGGACCGCACACATCGGTATGTATGATTTCCAATAAGTTGGTCGCTCGCTCCATTGTTCCGGAGAACGGAGTCTTGGTCATCTTGCCCAAGAGGCATGGTTCGCACGTGTCAAATGATTCATAATCAAGAGACTCTAGAAGTCCATCTGCATGGAGCTTCTTCATACGTTTGACGCCAATATGACCAAGGCGGCAATGCCACAAGTATGTGGGACTATCATTATCAACTTTACATCTTTAGGCATTCACACTATGAATATGTGTAACATCACGTTCGAGATTCATCAAGAATAAACCATTGACCAGCGGGGCATGACCATAAAACATATCTCTCATATAAATAGAACAAGCATTATTCTCGGATTTAAATGAGTAGCCATCTCGCATTAAACGAGATCCAGATAGAATGTTCATGCTCAAAGCTAGTACTAAATAACAATTATTAAGGTTTAAAACTAATCCCGAGGGTAGATGTAGAGGTAGCGTGCCGACGGCGATCACATCGACCTTGGAACCATTCCTGACGCGCATCGTCACCTCATCCTTCGCCAGTCTCCGCTTATTCCGCAGCTCCTGCTTTGAGTTACAAATGTGAGCAACTGCACCGGTATCAAATACCCAGGAGCTACTACGAGCGCTGGTAAGGTACACATCAATAACATGTATATCATATATACCTTTGACGTTGCCGGCCTTCTTATCTGCTAAGTATTTGGGGCAGTTCCACTTCTAGTGACCCATTCCCTTGCAATGAAAGCACTCAGTTTCAGGCTTGGGTCCATTCTTTGGCTTCTTCCCGGCAATTGGCTTACCGGGCGCGGCAACTCCTTTGCCGTCCTTCTTGAAGTTCTTCTTACCCTTGCCCTTATTGAACTTAGTGGTTTTATTGACCATCAACACTTGATGTTCTTTCTTGATATCCACCTCCGCTGATTTCAGCATTGAATACACCTCGGGAATGGACTTCTCCATCCCTTGCATATTGAAGTTCATCACGAAGCTCTTGTAGCTAGGTGGGAGCGAATGAAGGATTCTATCAACGACCGCTTCGTCTGGGAGATTAATTCCCAACTGAGACAAGCGATTGTGCAACCCAGACAATTTGAGTATGTGCTCGCTGACAGAACTATTCTCCTCCATCTTAAAACTGTAGAATGCGTCGGAGACGTCATATCTCTCGACTCGGGCATGAGCTTGGAAAACCATTTTCAGCTCTTGGAACATATCATATGCTCCGTGGTGCTCAAAACGCTTTTGGAGCCCCGATTCTAAGTTGTAAAGCATGCCGCACTGAACCAGGGAGTAATCATCACAACGTGACTGCCACGCGTTCATAACGTCTTGGGCTCCCGAGAAAACGGGTGCATCACCTAGCGGTGCATCAAGGACATATGATTTCTTGGCAGCTATGAGGATAATTCTCAGGTTACGGACCCAATCCGTATAGTTGCTACCATCGTCTTTCAGCTTGGCTTTCTCTAGGAACGCGTTGAAGTTGAGGGCAACATGAGCGTGGGCCATTTGATCTATAAGACTGTCGGTGTACTAAGGTAGGGGTACCTCAGTACCCCAACTTGTGCACGGGCATTTACAGCTTCCCGCGGCAGGGTTTACCGCGTGCTCGCCGGAGACCGTCCTGCTCCCTATCAAACCATTCAAAAACAAAGTATACAAGAAAGAAGATCGAGACCCCGGCAAGTGGAGCTTGCCGGGAAGGCCGTACCAGGCTCAGGACTACCCCCACTAGCGCAAGACCCTGGCAAGAGGAGCTTGCCAGGAGGACTAGAAGACACACCTCGGCGCTATATGCGCCCCAGCAAGGGCTCGGGGAGCGGCAAGCTCCCGGGCCCGGCAAGATCAAGGCCCCGGCAAGGTGCTTGCCGGGAAGGCTGCGCTGTGTGCCCGCGCTCCAGCTCATCGGCCCACGCGTCGCCCTGGGGCCTATCCAGGGACGCGTGGCGGACAGCTGTGCAGCCTGGGGGACACGGTGGCACTCCACGGTGGTGGATCCATCGCCGTGGCAGACGGAGACGCAAGGGCGGTAGCTTTTGGGGTCGACGGCGACGGGCATTAAATGCCCTTGTCCCCCACTGTCAAAGTAGGTATAGACCACTATTCTGCACTGTTACAACTACCACATCTTTTACGTTTTTACCCCTTTCTCCTACGTTGACACCTGTCGGTGACCCCTTGCACTATAAAAGGAGGCCCATGCACAACGTGGGGGGGGGGTTCGGAACCTAGATCACTCATACGCTCGGTGTAGCTGCTTCTTCAAGCTCTCGAGCTCTCCAACTCAATACACAACTAAGCAGGAGTAGGGTTTTACGCGTCTACCGCGGCCCGAACCTGGGTAAAACTGCCCGCGTGCTCGCCACGATCTGCTCTTCGTGCTCCCTCCGCCCTCGCACCGCACAGACAAAGGGGCTCCGGCCCCATAGGTGTTCGTGGCGGACAGTTTCCCCCGACATCTTTGGCGCGCTAGGTAGGGGGCGTCGAGGTTGTGCGAACCTGATCCGGCGTTCGCGCGGGCGCATTCTTCATCAACCTCTCCGAATTCGCCAACTTCATCAGCAACAGCTTCATGGCCCCGAAGAAGAAGGCTTCGGAGGTCGGAGGCCCGTCTGCGTCTCACCCGCCACCACCAGAGCCAACGGTGGGCGGGGGAGACGCCGTCGGAAGGGTGGTCGCCGGCGAGGACACTCACGGCGCCACCAGATCCAAGAACAGGACGGACGACCGAACCTCGGTTTCCGTGGACGCGCCGCGTCCATCTCAACACACGACGACCCAGCAGCGCCATACCACGGGAGGTGGTATCCGCTTGCTGGGGCAAGGCCAAACCGGAGGCTCGCGGGACGCCCCGGACCCCCGTCCGGGCACAAGCAAAGCGAAGGCGCCGGCGCGGGACCCCGCTCCTTCTAACGTTGTTAGAAGTCCGAGCGTATCCCGCTCCTCGCACCGCTCGCCCGCGTTCCCCTCCACTCCAGCGGAAGCGCTCGCAAGGGCGCAACTGCTCCTCGACTTCCCTCCAGCGGCCGACAAGGCCGAAGAATGGAGGGCCACCATACGGAGCCTGATAGACTTCGCCAACAACGATTCTCCACAGCAGTCGTCGACCTCACGGCCGCGGCAAGCTGAGAAGACGAAGGCTGACGGCGACAAGACTGCTGGGGGTGCGACAAGCGTGCATTCCCCGCCGCAGAAGCAGAAGACGCCGCCCCGCCGGAACAACGCCGACGACGGCTCCACGGCCTCGTCGGACCCGCGGGCCCGTCGGGACCAGCGCCAGGTCCTCGACGACCGGCAACAGGAAGACGCTCGAACAAGAATCGAGCGCCGCCGAGAAGCTCGGCGACAATCAGATCATAGAGCTGGGAACGCTGTCGACGCGCACGCGCCCGGTGAACCAGGCGACTTGCCGTACGCGGCAGGCTGCCCTGCGTTCACCCGCGAGCTACGGCGCGTCCAGTGGCCCAGCATGAAGAATTTCAAGCCCGACGTACCGGAGAAGTACGACGGCAAGACGCACCCCTCGGAGTTTCTCAGCGTCTACACCATCGCAGTGCAAGCTGCCGGGGGGCGCGACGAGAAGATCTTGGCGAACTACTTCCCGCTCGTGCTAAAGCCGAACGTCCGTTCGTGGCTTATGCACTTGCCGGAAAGTTCTATCTCTTCTTGGGCCGATCTTTGCCACCAGTTTGTTGGCGCCTTCACCGGCGGCCACAAACCCCACGGCCAGGAGAGCGATCTCCACATTCTGGCCCAGAAGGAAGGCGAGACCCTGCGCAAGTACATCCAACGCTTCAGCCGTGTGCAGCACAACATCCCTGATGTCCACCCTGCCGCGGTTATCAGCGCGTTCCATCAGAACGTGCGTAACCGCCGCATGCGTGAAGAAATGGCGATGACCAAGATTCGGGATGTCAGCGAGCTCTACGCTCTTGCTGACAAGTGCGCACGCGCGGAAGAGGGGAGGAGACTCCCCGGGGAGGATGCTGGCGCAGGGGGAAGCGACAGCGACGACACCGCCCCGGCAAAGAAGAGCCGGCGGCGGAACAACAGAAGGAAGGGCAAGAAAGAGGTGCTTGCCGTCGAGAAGTCCGGCAAGGAGGCTCCCGCCAAGCAAACACAGGCTGGCAGCTCCGGCAAGGAGCCTGCCCCTGTAGCAGCAGCCGACAAGCAGGACGGCTCCGACAAGCAATACTGTAAAATCCACCGCACCAAGGGTCACGATCTCTCCAACTGCAAGCGCGTCGAGTACCTCGTCGAGCAGCAGAAAGCTGAGTACGAGAGGCGCGACAAGGAGAAGGCCCAAGGTGGCGGAGAAGAGACAAGCAAGAAGCGGCCGTTCAACGGCCGGGGAGGACGCCGCGGCAAGGCCAAGCAGCGGCAAGGAGATCGACCTCCCCGGGGCCGCGACAAGGACGAAGACGACGATGAAGACATGGAGGACGAGGATAACAGCGAGCAGGAGTTCCAGAAGGCCACGGAGGTCCTGTGCGTCGACGGAGGCGCCTCTCTGCACACCTCCCACCGCCAACTCAAGCAGTGGGTGCGTGAGGTGAACGCAGCGGAGCCGCCCGTGGAGTCGCGCAGGCTCCTCAAATGGTCCAGCACGCCCATCATTTTTGATCTTGAGGATCACCCTGACCGCACCACGGCGGTCGGGTGCTTGCCGATGCTGGTCTCACCCACCATCCGCAACCTCAAGGTCACCAAAATGTTGGTTGACGGCGGGGCCGGGCTGAACTTGATCTCCTCTGCTGTGATCAAGAAACTCCAGATTCCAGATGGCGAGCTCGAAGAAACCGGTTCATTCCAAGGAATCAACCCGGGAAGGAGCAAGCCCAAGGGAAAGATCACTCTGCCGGTGACCTTTGGTGGGGAGCTCAACTTCAGAACTGAGCGCATCACTTTCGACGTCGCCGATATTCCATTGCCCTACAATGGAATACTTGGCCGTCCCGCCCTCGCCAAGTTCATGGCAGCTTCCCATTATGCTTACAACGTGCTCAAGATGCCGGGGCCGATAAGCGTCATCACTGTCCACGGCGACAAGAAGGATGCGCTTGTCTGCGCCGACAAGATCTACCGGGATGCAGCAGCTGCGGCCGAGAAGGATACTCTTGCCGCTGAAGCTCCCGGGGGGAAGAAGACGAAGACCAAGTCCGGCAAGTGCTCTGGGACCCACTCCGGCAACCGCACCTCTTCGGAGTGCTGCGCTGCCGTCGAGGACGTTCCATCGAGCGCCACCGGCAAGAGTAAGAAAGGAATGGCTGCTCCTCCGGCAACCAAGAAAGTGTCCGCCAAGGAGGACGGCACTGGTGGTACCTTCACCATCAGTGCCACCCTTGACAGCAAATAGGAAAGCGCGCTCGTTGCCTTCCTGCGGGCGAATGTCGATGTGTTTGCCTGGCAACCATCTGACATCCCCGGTGTTCCCAGGAAGGTGATTGAGCACAAGCTTGCTATCTGTCCTCATGTGCGGCCCATCAAGCAGAAAGTGAGGAAGCAAGCCGTGGAGCGCCAAGAGTTCATCAACGAAGAGATCAAGAAGCTAGAAGCAGCAGGCCTAGTTAGAGGTGTGATCCATCCGACGTGGTTGGCAAACCCAGTCGTCGTGCGCAAGGCCAATGGGAAGTGGAGACTGTGTATAGACTTCACCGATGTGAATAAAGCATGTCCCAAGGATCCATTCCCTTTGCCGCACATTGACCAGATCGTTGACTCCACTGCCGGATGTGAGCTACTCTGTTTTCTTGATGCATACTCAGGCTATCATCAGATCTTTATGGCCAAAGAGGATGAAGAGAAGACTGCATTTATCACTCCATGTGGCACTTATTGCTTTATTCGCATGCCATTTGGATTGAAGAATGCAGGTTCAACCTTTGCAAGGGTAGTATACACTGCTTTTGAGCCACAGATCCACAGAAATGTAGAGGCTTACATGGATGACATCGTGGTGAAGAGCAAGAGCAAGGAAACCCTGATCCAAGATTTGGAAGAGACATTTCAGAACCTGCGTAAGATCCAGCTTAAGTTGAACCCCGAGAAGTGCGTCTTTGGAGTCCCCTCCGGCAAGCTTCTTGGGTTCTTTGTGTCACAAAGGGGGATTGAAGCCAACCCCGACAAGATTAAAGCCATTGAGCAGATAGAGGCCCCGAAGCGCGTCAAGGATGTCAGAAGGCTTGCAGGTTGTGTGGCCGCCCTCAGTAGGTTCATTTCAAAGTCTGCAGAACGCGCCCTACCTTTCTTCAAAATCTTGAAGAAGGCAGGTCCCATGAAATGGACTCCGGAAGCGGAGGCGGCGCTGCAGGATTTGAAACGGTACCTATCCTCTACTCCAATACTTGTCGCACCTAGACCACAGGAAAAGTTGTTGCTATACCTAGCGGCAACCAACCATGTGGTTAGTGCTGCGTTAGTAGCGGAGAGGGAGTCCGACGAGGAGTCAGCACCACCGGCAAGCGAATCCAGCGACAAGCAGAGGGCTGCTCCGGCAAGCTCTGGCCCCGACAAGGATAACTCTGCGCAGGAACAGGATGAGGTGCGGAAGAAGATGGTGCAGCGTCCAGTGTATTTTGTGAGTTCCCTTCTCCAGGGGGCTAGATCAAGGTACTCTGGTGTGCAAAAGTTACTTTTCGGCCTCCTTATGGCCTCGAGAAAGCTGCGCCATTACTTTCAAGCCCATGAGATAACAGTGGTCACTCGCTTTCCGCTGAAGAGGATATTGCATAACCCCGAAGCGACAGGCAGGATCGTTGAGTGGGCACTGGAGCTGTCAAGCTTTGGACTCAAATTTGAAAGTACTTCAACCATACAGAGCCGAGCTTTGGCAGAATTCATAGCTGAGTGGACCCCAACGCCCGATGAAGAAGTCCAAGAAACAAGTGCACCCGTACAAGAAGTGACAAGTGAATGGGTAATGTATTTTGATGGTGCCTTCTCGCTGCAAGGCGCCGGAGCTGGCGTGGTACTCATCGCACCCTCCGGAGAGCACCTCAAATATGTTATCCAGATGCACTTTCCCAGGGAGCAAGCGACAAACAACACTGCTGAATATGAAGGCTTGCTTGCCGGCCTCAGGATTGCGGCCGAACTTGGGATCAGAAAGCTGATTGTGCGGGGAGATTCTCAGTTGGTGGTCCGGCAAGTTAACAAGAGCTATCAGAGCCCTTTGATGGAAGCTTATGTCGATGAAGTGAGAAAGCTTGAGGAGCACTTTGAAGGTCTGCAAATGGAGCACGTCCCAAGAGCTCAGAATGAGATTGCAGATGGCCTTTCAAAGTGTGCCTCGATGAAGTTACCTGTGGAACCAGGGACCTTCTTGCTCAAGCTGACTGAGCCATCCGTTACACCGTCAGTTGGGCAGTCCAAGAAGAGAAAGTTGGTCTCCGGCGACTACTTGCCGGCGGATCTCCCTGAAACCGCCGCCAAGGTCCCCAAGATCAACAACGACAACGCTGAGGAACAGTTTGCTCCTGCAAGCCCTCGGGCTTGTACAGTTGAAGCAAGTGTTCCCGACAAGCCTCGCCCCGGCGAGCTTGCCGGGGGGCCTTCAGCTCCGGCGGGACCAGAGGTCCTCGCCGTAGAAGCTGAGGTCCCCGCAGCGGCCCTCGAGCCTTTAGTCTTTGCCGTTGAGCCTCAGGCTCCGGCATGGGCGCAGCAGATAGTCCGTTTTCTGCAAACTGGAGAACTCCCCGACGATCCTCAAGAGATAGAGAAGATAACCAGGCAGTCAAGTATGTATCAGTTCGTGGACAACGAGCTGTACAGAAGGAGACTCAATGGTGTCAGATTGAAGTGCATTTCCAGAGAAGATGGACGGAAGCTGTTGGCGGAAATACACGGAGGCATATGCGGCCACCACATTGGCGCAAGGGCGCTTGCCGGGAAAGCTTTCCGGCAAGGGTTCTTTTGGCAAGAAGCCCTCCAAGATGCAACTGCACTAGTAACCAAGTGTGAAGCGTGCCAGTTCCATGCAAAGCAGATTCATCAGCCAGCTCAAGCTCTCCAAACAATCCCTTTGTCCTGGCCCTTCTCGGTCTGGGGGCTCGATATCCTCGGCCCCTTCCCCCGAGCCGTCGGGGGCTTTGAGTACTTGTACGTTGCAATCGACAAGTTCACAAAGTGGCCAGAAGTGGAGCCGGTGAGAAAGGTGACAGCACAGTCAGCAGTCAGGTTCTTCAGGTCGATTGTCTGCCGTTTCGGGATCCCTAACAGGATCATCACCGACAACGGTACACAATTCACTAGTCGCACCTTCATGCAGTATGTCCAAGACCTTGGCGCCAAGGTCTGTTTCGCTTCTGTTGCTCACCCGAGGAGCAACGGTCAAGCGGAGAGGGCAAACGCTGAAGTGCTGCGCGGACTCAAGACGAGGACCTTCGACAGGCTGCGCAAGTGCGGAAGAAATTGGATAGAGGAGCTACCGGCGGCTCTTTGGTCAATCAGAACGACACCAAGTCGAGCCACCGGACAGACACCCTTTGCTCTAGTCTATGGAGCAGAGGCAGTTCTCCCCACGGAACTCGTATACGGATCTCCTCGAGTGCTCGCTTATGATGAGCTCGAGCAAGAGCAACTGCGGCAAGATGACGCATTGCTCCTCGAGGAGGAACGTCTCCAGGCTGCTGTACGAGCTGCTCGATACCAGCAAGCTTTGCGCCGCTATCATAGCCGCAAAGTCAAGGCCAGGAGTCTCGAGGAAGGCGACCTTGTTCTTCGGCGTGTTCAGTCCGCCAAGAATTCCTACAAGTTGACGCCGAAGTGGGAAGGCCCTTATCGGGTGAGACAAGTTACGAGGCCCGGCGCTGTCCGCCTCGAGACCGAAGAAGGCTTACCGGTGAGCAACTCCTGGAACATAGAGCATCTTCGCAAGTTTCACCCATAAGGCGCGGTTGCCGTGATCCATTCCGGCAACCACCTTTTGTACAAGCTTTGCCGCTGTTGCATGTAACCCTTTGTACAAAGCCGGGCGCAGACCCCGTGCATCAGTAAAGTTTTTGTGTTTTTCGCACCGATTGCCTTTTACATGCTTTTCTTCGCTATTTGCATGTTTTGCCTGGCATTTGGTGCAACACTCAAGTATACGGTAAGCGTTAGCACGCCGAAAGGCCATATACTTGTTTCCCTCTACCTTTTCTTTCCTCTTAAGCAGAAGGAACGTTCCTCGCGCACAAGTTTGCCGGGGGGGAAGGAGGTGGAGGAGGAACCAAGTGCTGTTCAAGAAAGAGAAGCCTTGCCGGAAAGCAAGCAATATATGAAAGCTAAGTTGTTAGAATTTGACCAGTTCAAATTTTAAATTTTAGTTGTCTTCCTTGAACAATCACACTTTGTATGGAAAACCTGTGCGCGGAGGAACCTACCCGTGGCTTGCCGCACCCTTATCTTGTTTTCGAGTTCGCTCAACGATTTAAGTGAGCTGCGACAAGTGTCGCGCCCTTGTTTCGTTTCCGAGTACGCTCAGCAAGCTAAGTGCGTCGTGGCTAGCCGCGGCAAGGTTGCTTGCCGGTAAATCCTTGGCCAGCAGGCTGCTCAGAGTCCAGCACTCAGCGCTCGCGGCAAAGGTCCCTTGCCGGCAAGCTCCCCGGGAGCGTAGGGTGAAAAACATACAAAGTCAAGGATTAAGACAAGGAAGATAACATTGCACTGATTGATCAAAATGAGATAAATATCTTACAAAGGATAACTTGTCACAATGGACTAATGAGTTCATGGCATCATGTGCAGCAACAAAAAAAAGAAGAGATAAAGATAACGGAGCCCTAATCTACGCGGTCGCCCTCCTTCCTGCCGAGCTTAGCCACCTTGGCGATGATGTGGGCGACCTGCTCCTTCAAGGCCTCCGTGTCCGCATCAGCCGGCAAGCTGCGAAGAACGTTGGTGAGATTGATCCCCGGGTTGCGGTACACGATCTTCGTCAGCACCCGCTCCAGAGTTCCCGCGTAGAGCAGGCGCGACTCCTCGGCCAGCTGCGCGGGGATTTGGTTCCGGAGACCTGCAAGGGCCGGCGCGATCCCTCTGAAGAAGAGGCTGAGCTTGGCGCTGTGCGGGAGATCCGGATCCGGCGAGTAGATGAGATGTTCAACCTTCAGCGCCAGCAGCTCCTGGTGAATGTTGGACGCAGAAGATACCAAGTCTTCAGTCCATACCTCAATGGTCTGGCGGAAGAGCTCGGATGCTTTGTTGACGCTGTCCACCAAGGTCCGCTCCTTGCGGAGCTCCTCCTTCAGCTTGGTCTCTTGAGCCCGGGCAGCGTCGAGCGAATCCTTCAGAGTAGTGACCTTCAACTCCAAGTCCTCGATGGAGTCCTTGGCGGCCTTCAGCTCGTCGCCCCTCTTAGAAAGGCTCACCTGGAGCTCAGAATTTGTGTGGGCGTCCTTCTCGCGCTCCGTGATAAGCGCGGCAACCTTCTCCGCGCTCACCTTCAGCGCCTTCTCCAGTTGTACGACCTTGGCGGCAAGCTCCTTCTTGGCGTTTTCCGCGGCAACCGCGGCGGCTTTCGCCTCCTTCAACTCCCCGCCAAGGGCCGTCTCGCGAGCGGCAAGGTCCTCCTCATGGGAGTCGAGCTCGACCTTCCGCTGCGCAAGCTCTCCTTCTCGCCGGGACAGCTCCACCCCGGCGAGCCGCTGCTGTTCCTCAGCTTCGGCCTTCTCCAGCACCCATTCTTGGTATTCGCCGGCGAGACGCTCGCGCTCCTCCGCCACCCCGCGGAGGGCCGCCTGGTTGGCGGCACTGAGCTCCGCCGCGCGCTTCTCCATTTCCGCGGCGGCCTTGGCGGCAAGGGCTTCCCGGGAAGCGAGCTTCGCCTGCCTGGCCCGGTAAAGGGCCAGGAGCTGGTGGAGCAGCTTCTCCTCCTCGGGCCCTTCGCTCCCGCCGGGCGCCTCGACAATCTTCAGGCCCGCGGAGGCGAGGACTTCTCCGTCAAACGCCTCGCCCTCCGCGGGAGCTCGCGATGAAGACCCCCAAGGCATCTGGATGAAGACGCCATTGGGGGCCTCAAGGTAGTACCCCTGCTCCTTGCTGGCGGAGGGGTCGACGGCCGGTGCAGCATCTGATGCTCCCGCCGCCTCCGGGTCGGCGGTGCGGTCGCCGTCCCCCTCCCCGGCCGCTGCGTCCGCAGCCGGAGCAGTCTCCTGCGCGGCCGGCTCGGCGGCCTCAGCCATCTCCTCGGTGGCAGGGACGTCACCGCCGCCGCCCTGCGCGCCCTCCTCCTCGAGGTTGATAACCTCCGTCTCCATGGGCTCAGGAGGAGGAAGATCTAAAAAGAAGAAGAAGAAAAAGAAGTTCAAGCAAAGATCCAAAAAGAAACGAAGCCAAGAAGACAAGCTACAGAACATACCTTGGCGGACGTCCTCAGCGGCGGGCTCCCTCGCCGGGGAGCTCGGCCTTGTCGGAGTAGCCACCCTCGCCGGGCTGCTCGCCCTTGGCGGGGTACTCTGCCTTGGCGGAGTACCCGCCCTTGGCGGAACACTCTCCCTTGCCGGAGAGTTAGGCCTTGGCGGGGACGGCGGGGCCTGCGGCTCCTCGACGACGGTCTCCGGGCGCTCTTCCCGCTGTGGCTCCACCTCTGCACAAAACAAGACAAGAAACATCAAGATATGAAGACAAGACCAATTCCTCAGGCGTACCCCGACAAGCGAAAGAATAAACCCCAGACTTACGCTGGGGGCTGCGCTGCGGGCTGCGCTGGGGGCTGCTCCTCGGAGCAGCGCTCGGGTCCGGCAGGCTCGGCTCCGACACGCCTCCTGTTGCCGCGGCTGCTGAGTCTTCCGCGGCCTCGACCGCGGGCGCCTTGGCCTTCTTCGCCGCGCGGTGAGCCAAGGTCCTAAAATCAAAGCAACAAACAGAATCAGCATCAACAAAAATCAAGACAACACTCGAAGAAGGTGTAGGATCTTGGATCCTTACTCCTGATCCTCCTCGTCGTCCTCGCTCAAGGCGGAGAAGTCGTACTCCACCGTCGGCGCGTCGGCGCGAGGAGCGGAAGACGAAGATTCCCTCGCGCGCTTGGTGGTCCCTGGGGCTGGGGGCTGCGAAGACCCAGCCCCTGTGGTAGCCGGCGCCCGAGGAGCGGGCGGAGCCGTTGCTCCGCTCCGAGACGACCCCTGTCGGCTCGGCGCCGGCCTGCGAGGCGCCTCCGTCGTGGCCCGCGCGCGGGCCGCCTCTGCTGTGGCTGATGCGTCGGTCGCCCTTGGCGCGGCTTGGCTCCCCCGGGGAGCTGCCCGGCGAGGTGGTTGTTGCCGGGGCGCCTGCGCCCTCTCCCCCGTCGCCGTCTTGCGGAGACGCTTCGGTGGAGACTGCCTTGGGCTTGCCGGGGGCGGGGAGCTCTCCGACGAGGAAAGGTCGTCGGCGTAGAGCTCCGTAGATCCGCCGGAGTCCTCGGCCTCCTCCTCCTCCTCTTCCCCGGCCGGCTCACTGGGCCCAGCGCCCTGCACTGCGGCCTCTTTTCCCTTGGCGCCTCCGCTCCTCGCGGCGCCTCTGTTCCCTCCGGCGGCACCCTCCATTGCCGCGGCCTCGGCCGCGATTCCGTGGATCCCGGAGTGCCTCAGAGAGGGGACCCCGGCGAGTGCGTCGGGAGGGAGTTGCAGCAATCTGCGGATCTCCGCCTCCTCCGCCTGGCTGGACACATCCGCAACCTCCGCCTCTTCAGGCGTGTACCCAAAATCTCCTGCCGCTGCAGCTGCAGCGGCCTCTTCAGCCCGAGAAGCTATGTAAGCAAGCTCCTGCTCGGTGGTGTCCCGCGTGTGCTCCTTGAGGTCGTTCTTGTTCTTCGCCACCTCCACCAGGTTGTCGTAGAAGTTGAGGACGTCGATGGGCTTGGGCGCAATCCACGTGCGGTCCACGCCATGCGAATCGCATGCGGGCATCATGGCGAGGAGACGATCCCGGACTGTGCTGATGCAGAGCGGCACCACTCCCCGGGGAGCTCGGATCCACTCGGGGTGTGCCGGGTCATACTTGAAGAGTTCCCGGACCATCCCCCTCAGCTCGAGCGTCGTGAAATTGAAGTTGAGCCCGGGGCGCAGCCTCATTATGTCCGCCGGGCCGCCGTACTCCCAGGCCGGCCTCTTCCTGTCTTGGAGAGGGGCGATGCGACGGCGAAGGAAGTCTGCGCCCACCTCAGCAACAGACAGCTGTGCCACCCAAAGACGAAGAATCCGGACGAGGGCGATGTCGAGCTTGATGTCGTCCGAGTCTAGCTCGCTCCAGTCCCTGCCGCGCACGATGGGCGTTGTGCGCGGCGCGGTGAAAGCCTGCGGCGCGTCCTCAACAACCCAGCACCACTCCGCGCGCCATTCCTCCCACTTGCCGCGGAGCTCCCCCGGCAAGTAGGACCCCTTCTTGTTCAAACGGAAAACCCAAGAAATTCCTCCGGAGAGGGGGGTGTCGGCCTCTGCTCTAGGAGTGAAAAAGTGCCTAAACAGCGCTACATTTGGGTGTATTCCTATGAAGTTTTCGCACATGTGTGCGAAAACCGCCATTGTGAGGATGGCGTTGGGGGTGAAGTCAAGAAGATGGAGGCCGTAGGTGTGCATGATATCGCAGAAGAAATCAGAGAAAGGAGGACAAAGACCGCAGTGAAAGAAAGCTGCGAAGAAGTAGTACCCGCCGGGGTAGTTGTCCTTGGCGGCGGCCGGATATGCTCGCGTGCGGGGGTGCGCCTTGGTTTCCTTGGCCCAGAACAAGTAGTACTTGTTCCAGAGCTCCCGCGCGCCGAGCCTCGGCGGGAAGACGAGATGCTGCTTCCGATACGCGGCAAGCTTCGCCGCTTGCTCCGACTTCTCCTTCTTGGTCTTCTCCGCCTTCGCCTTGTCGGTCTTCGGGGCCATGGCGGACGCGACGGAAGAAGAGGGACGAAGAACCCGGCGACGCCGGAGACGCAGGCGGCGGCGGCGGAAGTGTGGAGGCGGAGCGCAAAGGGATCTCTGGAGGAAGAAGATGCAATGAAAGCGAAGGAGGGGAATCGCCCCTGCTTCCTCTGCTTTTATGGGGAAGTGGGGGGCGTTTCGCCTTTTCCATTAAGAGAGCGTGGGCACGTCCCATCCCACGACGCCGCAATCGACGCGTGCCGTTACGGGGGGATGCGGCGGATACGGAAGTGAATTCGGCGCGCCGCGGGCCGCGGGTGCCCGTACACTGTTTTGGGCCTGGCCCAACAGCGCTCGGCACCGTGTGTGGCCCAGGCCCGGGGGCTCCTGTCGGTGTACTAAGGTAGGGGTACCTCAGTACCCCAACTTGTGCACGGGCATTTACAGCTTCCCGCGGCAGGGTTTACCGCGTGCTCGCCGGAGACCGTCCTGCTCCCTATCAAACCATTCAAAAACAAAGTATACAAGAAAGAAGATCGAGACCCCGGCAAGTGGAGCTTGCCGGGAAGGCCGTACCAGGCTCAGGACTACCCCCACTAGCGCAAGACCCTGGCAAGAGGAGCTTGCCAGGAGGACTAGAAGACACACCTCGGCGCTATATGCGCCCCAGCAAGGGCTCGGGGAGCGGCAAGCTCCCGGGCCCGGCAAGATCAAGGCCCCGGCAAGGTGCTTGCCGGGAAGGCTGCGCTGTGTGCCCGCGCTCCAGCTCATCGGCCCACGCGTCGCCCTGGGGCCTATCCAGGGACGCGTGGCGGACGGCTGTGCAGCCTGGGGGACACGGTGGCACTCCACGGTGGTGGATCCATCGCCGTGGCAGACGGAGACGCAAGGGCGGTAGCTTTTGGGGTCGACGGCGACGGGCATTAAATGCCCTTGTCCCCCACTGTCAAAGTAGGTATAGACCACTGTTCTGCACTGTTACAACTACCACATCTTTTATGTTTTTACCCCTTTCTCCTACGTTGACACCTGTCGGTGACCCCTTGCACTATAAAAGGAGGCCCATGCACAACGTGGGGGGGGGTTCGGAACCTAGATCACTCATACGCTCGGTGTAGCTGCTTCTTCAAGCTCTCGAGCTCTCCAACTCAATACACAACTAAGCAGGAGTAGGGTTTTACGCGTCTACCGCGGCCCGAACCTGGGTAAAACTGCCCGCGTGCTCGCCACGATCTGCTCTTCGTGCTCCCTCCGCCCTCGCACCGCACAGACAAAGGGGCTCCGGCCCCATAGGTGTTCGTGGCGGACAGTTTCCCCCGACAAAGACATATTGTAAAGATTTTAGACTAAGTTCATGACAATTAAGTTCATCTAAACAAATTCAATGAACTCCCACTCAGATGGACATCTCTCTTGTCCTCTAAGTGATACATGATCCGAATCGACTAGCCCGTGTCCGATCATCACGCGAGACGGACTAGTCATCAACGGTGAACATCTTCATGTTGATCGTATCTTCTATATGACTCATGTTCGACCTTTCGATCTTCCGTGTTCCGAGGCCATGTCTGTACATGCTAGGCTCGTCAAGTGAACCCTAAGTGTATTGCGTGTGTAAATCTGGCTTACACCCGTTGTATGCGAACGTTAGAGCCTATCACACCCGATCATCACGTGGTGCTTCGGAACAACGATCCTTAGCAACGGTGCACAGTTAGGGGGAACACAATTCTTGAAATTTTAGTGAGAGATCATCTTATTTACTATCGTCGTTCTAAGCAAATAAGATGCATAAACATGATAAACATCACGTGCAATCAAATAAAGTGACATGATATGGCCAATATCATTTTGCTCCTTTGATCTTCATCTTCGGGGCACCATGATCATCCTTGTCACCGGCATGACACCATGATCTCCATCATCATGATCTCCATCATCGTGTCTTCATGAAGTCGTCTCGCCAAATATTACTTCTACTACTATGGCTAACGTTTAGCAATAAAGTAAAGTAATTACATGGCGTTATTAAGTGACACGCGGGTCATACAATAAAATAAGACAACTCCTATGGCTCCTGCCAGTTGTCATACTCATCGACATGCAAGTCGTGATTCCTATTACAAGAACATGGTCAATCTCATACATCACATATATCATTCATCACATCTTCTTGGCCATATCACATCACATAGCACATGCTGCAAGAACAAGTTAGACGTCCTCTAATTGTTGTTGCAAGTTTTTACGTGGCTGCTATAGGTTTCTAGCAAGAACGTTTGTTACCTACGCCAAAACCACAACGTGATATGTCAATTTCTATTTACCCTTCATAAGGACCCTTTCATCGTATCCGATCCGACTAAAGTGGGAGAAACAGACACCCGCTAGCCACCTTATGCAACTAGTGCATGTCAGTCGGTGGAACCTGTCTCACGTAAGAGTACGTGTAAGGTCGGTCCGGGCCGCTTCATCCCACGATGCCGCCGAATCAAGATTGGACTAGTGGCGGCAAGAGAATTGAACAAAATCCACGCCCACAACTTGTTTGTGTTCTACTCGTGCAAGATGCTACGCAAAGACCTAGCTCAGATGCCACTGTTGGGTAACGTAGCAGAATTCAAAAAAATTGTACGCTTCACCAAGATAAATCTAAGGAGTCATCTAGCAACGAGCATAAAGGAGTTCATCTACATACCCTTTGTAGATCGCGAGCGGAAGCGTTCGAAGGAACGTGGATGATGGAGTCGTACTCGTCGTGATCCCTAGCACCGATGATCCCAGCGCCGAACGGACGGCACCTCCGCATTCAACACACGTACGATACAGCGACATCTCCTCCTTCTTGATCCAGCAAGGGGGAAGGAGAGGTTGATGGAGATCCGGCAGCACGACGGTGTGGTGGTGGATGCAACGGGAAAAGCTGCAGGGCTTCGCCAAGACCCTGCGGGAGGAGGGAGAGGTGTAACGGGGGGAGAGGCGCCAGGGGCTGAGGTGCGGCTGCCCTCTCTCCCCCCACTATATATAGGGGCCAGGGGGGCGCCGGCCCTAGGAGATTGGATCTCCTAGGGGGGGTGGCGGCCAAGGGGGTGGCTTGCCCCCCAAGCCTAGGGGGACGCCCCCCATCCCTAGGGTTCCCAACCCTAGGCGCAGGGGGGAGGCCCAAGGGGGGTGCGCCAGCCCACTAGGGGCTGGTCCCCCTCCCCCTACGGCCCATGGGGCCCTCCGGGATGGGTGGCCCCACCCGGTGGACCCTTCCGGTGGTCCCGGTACACTACCGGTGACCCCCGGAACTCTCCCGATGGCCGAAACTGGACTTCCTATATATCATTCTTTACCTCCGGACCATTCCGGAACTCCTCGTGACGTCCGGGATCTCATCCAGGACTCCGAACAACATTCAGGTTACCGTGTGCATATATCTCTACAACCCTAGCATCACCGAACCTTAAGTGTGTAGACCCTACGGGTTCGGGAGACACGTAGACATGACCGAGACGACTCTTCGGTCAATAACCAACAGCGGGATCTGGATACCCATGTTGGTTCCCGCGTGTTCCTCGATGATCTCATCGGATGAACCATGATGTCAAGGATTCACTCAATCCCGTATGCAATTCCCTTTGTCCATCGGTACGGTACTTGCCCGAGATTTGATCGTTGGTATACCGATACCTTGTTCAATCTCATCATGGCAAGTCTCTTTACTTGTTCCGTAATCCTTCATCCCGTGACTAACTCCTTAGTCACATTGAGCTCATCATGATGATGTCTTACTGAGTGGGCCCAGAGATAACTCTCCATCATACGAAGTGACAAATCCCAGTCTCGGTTTGTGCCAACCCAACAGACACTTTCGGAGATACCCGTTGCGTACCTTTATAATCACTGTTTCTGTATAATACAATTCAAGCATGAATAACAGACAATTATCATGAACAAGGAAATATAATAATAACCCTTTTATTATTGCCTCTAGGGCATATTTCCAGCATAATATCCCTTAGTTTCCAATATGGACCCTGCTCCCCCAGGAGGGTAGGACAAAAGATGTCATGCAAGTTCTTTTAATAAAGCACGTATGACTATTCATGGAATACATGCCAACATTATATCGATGAACTGGAGATAGTGCCGAATCGCCCTAGGTTATAACTGTCTCATGATGAATATCATCCAAAAAATCAGCGATCCAATGCCTACGAATTTATCCTATATTGATCTTGCTAATTTACTACTGCTGCTACTGTTACACTTGCTACAAAATTACTGCTATCACTGTTACTGTTACTATTGCTGTTGTCACTACTATCAAAACTATCAAACTACTTTGCTGCAGATAATTAATCTCCAGGTGTGGTTGAATTGACAACTCAGCTACTAATACCTTCAAATATTCTTTGGCTCCCCTTGTGTCGAATCTACAAATTTGAGTTGAATACTCTACCCTCGAAAACTGTTGCGATCCCCTATACTCGTGGGTCATCAGCGTGGCTGATGGAAATATGCCCTAGAGGCAATAATAAAGTTATTATTATTTTATATTTCCTTATTAATGATAAAGATTTATTATTCATGCAAGAATTGTATTGACCGAAAACTTAAATACATGTGTGAATACATAAACAAAAACGGTGTCCCTAATAAGCCTCTACTAGACTAGCTCGCTGATCAAAGATTGTTAAGCTTTCCTAACCATAGATATGAGTTGTCATTTGATAACAAGATCACATCATTAGGAGAATGATGTGATGGACAAGACCCGTCCGTTAGCTTAGCATTTGATCGTATAGTTTATTGTTATTGCTTTCTTGTATGTCAAATACATATTCCTTTGACTATGATATCATGCAACCCCCGGACACCGGAGGAATGCCTTGTGTGCTATCAAACGTCACAACATAATTGGGTGATCATAAAGATGCTCTACAGGTATCTCCAAAGGTGTTTGTTGAGTTGGCATGGATCGAGATTAGGATTTGTCACTCCGAGTATCGGAGAGGTATCTCTGGGCCCTCTCGGTTATACACATCATAAGAAGCCTTGCAAGCAGAGTGACTAATGAGTTAGTTGCAAGATGATGTATTACGAAACGAGTAAATAGACTTGCCAGTGACGAGATTGAACTAGGTATAGAGATACCAACGATCGAATCTCAGGCAAGTAACATACCGACGGACAAAGGGAATTACGTATGTTGTCATAACGGTTTGACCGATGAAGATCTTCATAGAATATGTAGGAACAAATACAGGCATCCAGGTTCCGCTATTGGTTATTGACCAGAGAGGTGTTTTGATCATGTCTACATAGTTCTCGAACCCGTAGGGTCCGCGCGCTTAACATTCAATGACGATATAGTATTATATGAGTTATGTGATTTGGTGATCGAATGTTGTTCAGAGTCCCGGATGAGATCACAGACATGACAAGGAGCCTTGAAATAGTCGACGGGTAAATATTGATATATAGGACGATGGTATTTGGACACCGGAAGTGTTTCGAGTGATACCGGGTACTTGTCGGGTCACCTGAAGGGGTTCCGGGCAACCCCGACAAAGTAATGGGCTTATTGGGCCAAGTGAGGGAACACTAGGTGGCCGGCCCTAGGGGAGAGAAGGAAAGATGGGACTAAGTCTCCCCCTTCCTTCCCTCTCCTCCTCTTTCCTCCCCCTTTGGGGAAAACATGGCAGGGGCGCAGGGCAAGGCAGGAGCCCTGGTGGCCGGCGGCTAGCCCTAGGGCGCGCTTGGCTGCCTCCCTTCCCCCCACCTATTCTCATAACACTTCCGAACTGCATTGCAAAAATGCATTGTAGAACTATGCGCACTGCTTCCGTCTTCTGCTGTGCACCACATAGAGGTGCAGCAGGAAACATTCATTTAGCATCGTTTCTGTCTAGTTTGACTGATTTCTACTGGTTTATTCGTGCTTGCGCTTATTTAATTTGTGGTTAAGCACTGAATTCTGCGAGAAAACGACGGAAATCCTTGGATTTTGGCGGATCTGCGTCCGTTCGTCCGCTTTTTCTCTGTTTCTCTGTTCCCCCAGTGCGGATCGAAATTGTTGTTCCCCCAGTGCGGATCGAAATTGCTGCGTTTTGTATGTAATATTCTGTTGTTTTCGGCATTTACGGGGCTGCTCTTGATCTATCCGTATAAATTGGAGCGGATTAAGTTGTTATTTTGGAAGAATTTTAAGTTTTCTGTCCACGTTTTTTTGCGGCGCGACCGGCTCTGGTCGTTTATCAAAGATGTTCTTTGAGTTTTTTTGCATTATATAGTTGTTAGAACTGCATCGCAGGCTGTGTTTTTCGTCTGTGAATCACGGTCAAGAGCGGTGGACTGCAGTAATATGCAAATGCGCGTTTGAATTTTTTGTAGTGCGGCGAACTGCATTAATATGCAATGCGAGCCTGTATGAACTGCATTACAGCCACCGGGGTGTCGGGGGACTAGTTTGATTAGTTTTTTTTGCTTTTGTCAAGCGCGGTGGACTGCAGCAATATGCAATGCGGAATGCATTTTGTTATGCAACCGCACTGCTTTATTTGTCATTTTTTTTGTGTTGTTTGTTTTACATATATATATACTGGTGGGTCAATTGGCTCCCCTCCCACCTTATCCCTGGCGGCTCCCATCTCATCTTATCCGTGGCGGCGCCACTCCTGCTCGATCTGTTTTTTCTCCCAACCAGATCTGTTTTTTGCCTGGCAATGGATTGCGCGTGCGGCTGCCTGGCAAGGGTGGAGCCGATGCTGGAGACATGCGTTATTTCTGAAGGTTTGGTTCTGAACCAGAAGCAGCGGCACAGCGCTCTCTGTTCTATTCTATATTCTTCAGGTATTGGATTTCGGGCTCCATTCGTCCATCAGTTGACTGACGATGATGTCAGTGTTTCATGGGTATGTATTTCTCGGATATTCTTTTTCATGTGTTGTTTGTAGTTAACGCTACCTGAATTTTTGTAGGAGTATTAGTTTTCTGAAGAAATTTTTTTTGCTACCAAGTATAAGCGAACTGCTTTTCCCGTAGTAGTTTTTTTATGAACATTGTAGGAGCAGCAGCAATGTTTGTCTAGTCAATATTATTACGTGTTGACATCAATATTTTTTATGAAAGATTGTAATCTTTTTCTTAGTTGTTCTTATTTTATTTTTTCTTTTCTTGTTGTTTTTCTTTGCAGAAATTCCCTTCTGGTCTAGTGAGGGTAACAGAAAGCTGTGTTAATTTGGTGTTAGTCAGCAAGAATGGATATCATGATGTTGATGTTATGTATTCTGTTGGCTCTGATGATTGTTTGGTTCTCAAAGATGGCTGGAAGGAATTTGTGGAGGAAGCTGGTCTTCAGGCAGGGGATGTTGTGATGGCTATGTTTTTTAGGCATGCAAAGTGTTTGGAAATCAAGTTAAATTTGCTTTAGATCAGTCTCGCTTGAGCAGCAGCAGCATGAGACATTTTTGTTGTAATAATCTGATATTTTTTTGCGTGGCTTCTAGTGTTTTTTCTTTATGAGAATTCTGAGTATAAGTGAACTGCTTTTTTACATATAGTCTTTCATGTCCATCCTATCAGCAGCAGCAGTTTCCTTTTTTTTAACCCACAGAGGGAACTAGAGTTTTTTTAATAAAAGAGCACTGCATCAACCTTCTTAACAGGGAGCAGTTTTGTGAAAGAATTGTCTATGTGAACTGCTCTGATAGTTTTGTTTTTTATGTGTATCCTAGATGCAGCAGCAGTTTTGAAGCAATATACATACTGAAAACATACTACGGAGAACTGCCTATATTTGATAGATAGAAACCACGGTTCTGCGGTCATAATTAACATAGTACATCATCAAGCAAACTAACGCAACATAAGCAAACATTGTCCCAAAGCAAACTAGAACGAAAGCAAACTAATCTACATACGCAGAGGAAACTAAATCGAGCACTTGCGACAGGAATCGTTGGGTTTCAGCATCTGTCCTGCTTCACCAGTTCCACCCGTTGGAGTTGGAGGTGGAAGTTGATCCGCCCTTGCCCCACCCCCTCCTGGAGGACCTCGGGCGCTTCCTTGTATTCTCTGTTTCAGCGCGCGCGAGGCCTTTCTTCGTGGTGCTGATTCTGTTCCATATCTCGAACGCAGCGTAGGCGTCCTTGGCAGCATACTCGACGTGCTTGGTGCTGAGAATGGAAGTCCACAGGCTGTGGTCGTGGTCTGTCATCTTCGTCTTCATGTCCGCGTACTCGTCGTCGATGATGGCAGCAGCTACATCGCCCAGCGAGTCCAGTGGCTTCGTTCCATCAGGCACCCTCCAGTTCGTCTGAATGTCGACGAAGTTGGTGACGTGGAGGTCGCTGGCTGCGAGCTTCTGCTTGTCCTGCTCGATGGCGAAGCCAGCGAACTCGAACCTAGGGAAAGTGAACCGCAAGTTATACCTTTCGGAACTGCATACACGGGCATATAGAACTGCAACGCGTACTCGGCAGAGAGAATTGCTTACCTTGGGTCGTCGAGGAACCTGTCGAAGGGGACGCATCTCTTGCCCAATGTACCACATACCTGGAAAACAAGCACTGGCTGGTACTTGCCGATGGATAGTTGAACCACGGCCGCTCTGCGGTGGTCGGGTGTGTACTCCACGTCGATGCCGACGATCTTCTGGCGGCGCCGCTGGAGAAGTGTCTTGAACTCTTCGACGTACGTCGCCATGGCGGCGACGTCGGTGGTGTAGATCACCTTCAGCTTCGTGTTCCCGTGCGCATGCACGGCGTCGTAGGTTCTGCTGAACCCCATTGCTGCAAAGAGGAGGTACAGGAGGAGGAAGGCGCAGCGTCGTGTGTTTTTGTGCGGACGGCCTGTTCGATGGAGCGCGGGATTTAAATGGGAGCGGCAGCAACTTCTGCCGAGGACACGATCTCTTCTCGCAACCGTGTAGGCGATCGTGGGTTCGTGATGATCCTGGCGTTCGTGCGGCGTGCAACCGTCGGGATAGAGGAGGGGCGGGGCGCGGGCGCTTCGGGCGATAGTGGGCGCATTTATTTTAGGGCAGGCGAACCTAATCGTCCGCCGTAAGCGAACTGCATCGCTTCAGAAGCGTAATCGTTTCCCGTAAGCGAACTGCATCGCTTCAGAAGCGGAATCGTTTTTGTTTACATTTTTTTGCACTAAGCGCACTGCACTGTGTACTCGAAGGTTACTGCACTGAAGCTTTTAAACGCACCACGCACGCACTGCAGTGTATTGTTTATCCTAGCCTGACTCTACATTTTTTTCTTTTCTATCTGCTTTTCTGTACTGATTCACGTTCATGGTCAGATTCTATACGAGCAAGAGAACTGCATTCTCAAAATGACAATCCGATGTCGGGTTTTTCATACAGAAGAGAACCGCATTATGAGAGTGGAATTCTCATCTTATTTTCTTTTTTCATATAGAAGAGAACTGTATATTATTACACGATAACGATATATATAAATGATTAAGTTAATATGTTTTTTTAAAATGCAAAACTGCATATGTGTTTTGATCTACGCCCTTTTCCTGGTGCTTCTTCGCAGATTGTGCACTGCATTTGTTTCAACGGTTGTTGCTGCTTCTGTCTTGCTCTTGTTGTTCGCGTTACCCCTCGTAACGGGACCGTGCGACCGCGACGCTTGCCTACGCGCTGGATTATGCGTTCTGTCTCTCCCCTTCGTTTTTGATGATGGTTCTTCGATTTCTTCATCTGCTTCTTCTTCTTCCTCGTCGTCTTCTTCTTCTTCCTCATCTTCCTCCTCGGTTTCATCAGCTTCGATCGCTTCCTCACTCTCTTCTCTGTCAGCATCTTCTTCGTCATCTTCTTCGTCCTCTTCTTCATCTTTTTCCTCTGTTCTATTTGGACAAGTTCTCGCATTATGCTTCTCTCTCTTGTTGCAGATGCTACATAGTCTTCTCTTTGGCGTATCATCTTGTTGGTCAGCTTGGTGATTTGTGGTGGCATTTTCAGCCCGGATTTGTTTCAGCCTCTCCTCACATGTTCTTGAGTTGTGTCCCGCGATCTTATTGCATGATTTACACATCCTTACCCCCAGTGGTCTTCCTTCGCTGTCCAGTTCCGGCTCAGGCCTGCTATTTTTTCTAGGGCTTTTTTCATTTGTTGTAGCTTTTTTATTGGCTGACTTGCTCTCTTTCTTTCTCCCTTTTGTGTTTGAAACAGGCGGGGGAAGAATTGTGTCATCCATATTATGAACTGCACCATCAGCAGCATTTTCCTGCTCCTTTCCTTGGACTTCACCCCGCGCATCCATTATCTTCTCTGCCTCTTCTTCTTCTTCATTTATTACGTTCACTTCTTGTATGAGTTTTCTCATCCCAGCTAAAGCTCTGTTGTACCCTCTATCCGACTTGACACCTCTGTTCGCCAGGTCCATTGCAGTTTCTGCAAGTAGTCTCCTACGGCAGAACATCGAACTCCCATCCGGAGCAGTTTGCTCATAGTCTCTGCGGTCAAAAGTTGGATTTTGGCGTGCGTTCCGTGTGTATCTCTTCAATATGTACTGTTCAGGTATCTTGTCCACCCGCAGCTGATCCAACATGCAAATGATGTGCACGCAGAACAGGCCTGCAGCAAAAGAATTTTTTTTGGGTTACTCGTGCCAGCAAACTTCACATAAATAGGCAACATTTTTTAATTTTTTTGGTTTTGTGAACTGCATTATAAATAGGTCCTGTGTCTGCTGCTATAGTGAACCTCACTATATATTTTTTTGTTTTTAATCTCTTTTTTTTGCTACGAGCAATAAGTGAACTTCATTTTGTTTTACGTGTGCTTATTTTTTTTTGTTTTCCTGTATCACTTACCTGTGTGTGTCCACAGCTTGCATTCGCATTCGTAGATACCGTTCGTCACATCAGCAACCACCTGGAACTCGTGTCTTGCCCAATCAAAATCATCAGACCGGTTGTAGTGGCGCACCAAATATTTCGTTGGGTTGTCAGTGGACTGCTCTGATCTGAAGGCTGTGCTGCGGTAGTGCGTTTGCTTGAAGTCAGCAAAGACCGCCCTGGTGTAAATCTTGGAGAGCTGAACCTCGAATCCAAACTGAGTAGTAGTCTTTATCTCCGTCTGTGAAACAAAGAAAACCAGTTAAGTAGTTGTCTTTTTTGCAGCAAAAATCAAGAAAGCGAGTATTTGTTTTTATTAATTGCTGATCCATCTCTGAAAAATTTGTTCTGTTTTATATACCTCGTTAGCTATGGTCTCCGCGTACTCGACGCCCTTCCTTGTCTGGATGCACCTGTCCACCTGGGACGCAAAGATGTGCAGGTCGTGTCTTTCCTTGACAAAGTTCCTCTTCAAGATCCGGTTCATGCTTTCACTTCTCTGTGTCGACGTCATCCGTGCACAGAACACCTCCTTGTAGTAAGCCGATATCCATTCTTTTCTGTCTGCCCACAGCGCCTTCATAATCTCATCATTTTGCAGGTTATACTTTCCCATGAGCTCACGCCAAGCGCGTTCAAACTCTGATGGCATCAGTGGGTGGTTGAGAACGGAGGTCAGCTCATCCTTGAATTTCTCATAGGCTTTGTACAGCAAGGACAGGTGATCCTTGTATTTTTTCAGTATATGCCAACGGCATAACTTGTGCAGCGTGCCTACGAGCATACTTTTTATCGCGGCATCCATGGAGGGGCATTGATCTGCATGTTTTTGAAAAAAAAACAAGCATCGAGTTATTGAGAGAACTGCATATCTTTTTTTTGCTTTTTTTCATTTTTTTTCATTGGATGTAAGAAATGTACTACAAAACTTGGCAGTGAACTGCATTGTTATTTAAGTTCACTCTTTTTTTTCAGCATACCTGTGAGTATGCAGATTGGCCGCTTGTTGTTCATGCAACGCAAGAACGTCCGGAACACCCACTCGAAAGTCGGTATTGTTTCGTCTCTGATGAGAGCCACAACGAATATTGTACTTTGGAGGTGGTGGTTGACTCCAACGAAGACGCCCAGAGGCATGTGGAACTTGTTGGTCTTGTATGTCGTGTCAAATGTGACACAATCTCCAAAATCTTCGTACGATCCCCTGCAGCTGGCATTCGCCCAGAATATGTTGCACACACGGTTATCGACATCTTTGTCGTAATCATAGAAGAACTCTGGGTTTATTTGCTGCATCTTCTCAAAGAAAGCCAGGAGTTTCTTCACATCGTCCTCTGTTTCCTCCCTCGCGAATTGGTGCTTCCTGCAGTTCGAAATAATAATATACTTGCAGCATTAGGGACATACAGAAAATGCACAAAGCGAACTGCATGAAATAGACGAGATATCATTTTTTGTTTTAGTGAACGTACCTGTTCACCCAGTCACGGCTGGTGCGCCCCATAAAGTGCAGTCCTCCTGACATCCTCGACAGGGTTGACATCATCTGCGTGTGCGTGAGGTTGTCGCTCTGCATGTCCTTCACTAGTTTATCGAGCAACGGGTCATCCGTCTTATGCGAGTGCATGTGCAGAAGCATAGCCGGGCTGTCAATCATCCTATGGTTGTGATTGAGCTCAATCTCTGCTATCACAAACACATCCTTTATTTTTTTTCAATCTCATCCCCGCCTTGCAGCCAGTCCTCTTTGATGTTTTTTCCCGCTTTCTGTCATAATCAGTGACAGTTTGTTTGCTTCTGCCTTCCTTTGAGCACACGATGTATCTGTTTGTTCTGTATCCGCCGTTTTTGCGTGTGCCGAAGCCTGCATGCCTCGCATACGTGTTGTAGAATTCTCGCGCCGCATCTTCTGATGTGAACTGCATACCTTTCACAGGCACAAGTTCTTGGAGCATGTTCTCATCCTGCACACATACAACACGGAATGTTTCTTTTTTTTGTTAATGAGAATGCACAAGCTGAAACTATGCGTAATAACTGAACTGCAGTAGTCAGGCAAGGATGCTTACGTGCGTGTACTGTTTTTCTTCTAACGGTGTTTGCAGCTCACCGATGTTTATTGGGCATGGAGGGGTGACAACAGACCTGTGTAATTGAGGATCGCGAGGAGGCAGGAGTGTGGAGAACTTTACTTTTTTGGTTGCCTGCGGCCCTCCTTGATTCTGCTTCCGATTCTTTTGTTGGCCAGTAGGCGGCCTTGGTGGAATTCCACTGTCCCTTTGTAGACGAATCGTTTGCACATGGACCTGCCGAACTTGCTGGGTTTCAACATCGGCTTCTGGAGGTGCTATATCATCCGTTCTGATCTGCTGACCAAATGTTTCAAAGACACGCGTGTACCTTGGCTGCATAACTGTTATGATTTGCTCCTCGTCATCATCCTCTTCCTCATCATGTTTCTGCGCGTGTTCACCCATGAAGACCAGATCGTCGTCGTCCTCCTCTTCATCCTGCGGTTTTTTTGTTTCACTGCCTTCTCCATCTCGAATGATGTTTGGTTCGCTGTTTTCATGTTTATCCTCTACATCTTCCTCCACGGAGTAGGCAGTTCTGTTTGTCGTGTTAAAGAAACCCCTAGGTAATTCAGGTGTTATCCATCCAGGCATCTCCCACTCTTCTCTTCCAATGCAGTTCAGGGGCTCAGGGTCGTAAATGATTCGAGGCATCTTCTGTTTTTGAGGCATAGCGAATTCCTGCAGGTTATTAAGCCAAAGCTTTTTTTTATGCATGTCAACAATGAAATGAACTGCATCTTTCGTTCTATATATCATTATATTTTTGCAAACGGTAAGAATTTGCACTTTCAATGTGTCATTCTACAGCAGGGGCACTGTTAGTTAACGTGAAGAAACAATGCACTTCAGCTCTAGGAACAGCGCTCTACTTTTTTAGTCAATGTGGACTGCAATTTTCATCCATACAGCGTCTTTTATTTTTCGAACTATCCTTTTCTGATTTTCTACTTTTGGAGACACATGTTACTGCAGTCGACGCAAGATGGGGGACTGCATGTGTATAAAAACGGCACTGCAAACTGGATGGGGGGGTTGGTATGTTGATTTTCTTACCTTATATGCAGTTCCCTCCTTCTGCAGATGCAGCTCTTGCTGCTGTTGTCGTGCAGTCCACCTCCGCTGCAGGAACTCATGCGCTTTTTCCACCTTGGCCATTATTGCGGGAGAAGGCTGGACGTGCACCATTGCAGTTCGCATCCATGACGAATGTGATGTAGTAGTCAACGTTGCAGTTCGCTTCCCCCTGTCATGCATGGCTGAGGCTGGATGCTTCAGGGGCGGATCCTCCAGGTGTTGTTGGGGCGAAGGTGAGGTGCGGCGTCGCTTCCTAAACGCCGCTGCGGAAATTTCGTCCCCGACGGACTGCATCGCCGGCCGCTTTGGCGGGCGCTCCGCTGCCGCTACGAGGCGGGGGGAGGGGGTGGAGGTGAGGTGCAGGACGCCGGCCGCCGGCCGCCGTGCGCTCGGCGCTAGGAGGCGGGGGAGGGGTGGGGAGAGGACGCCTGCCGCCGTCCGCCGTGCGCCCCCGCGCTAGGATGCGGGGAGGGGTGGGGGAGGACGCTGCCCGCCGGCCGCCGTGCGCTCCCGCGCTAGAAGGCGGGGGAGGGATTGGCGAGGACGCTGGCCGCCGGCCGCCTGGGCGCTCCCGCGCTAGGAGGCGGGGAGGGGTGGGGGAGGACGCCGGCGTCGGGCGCTAGGAGGCGGGGAGCGGACGAGTTGGTTGTTAGGAGAATAAGCTTTTTGTTAGGGGAATAATGTCTTAAGGGGTGTTATGAGAATAGACCCACCCTATATATATATATAAGGAGGGAGGACCACACAAAGCCTAGAAGATTGTCTTAGCCGTGTGCGGTGCCCCTCTCGACAGTTTCTTCCCTCTGTCATATTTTCGTAGTGCTTAGGAAAAGCCATGCAGAGATCACTTCCCCATCACCATTCCTGTGAAGCCTACACTAACTAGAGAAGAAGCTAAGGACGATGATCATGAAACTTTGGATCAAGTTACTACTGAACCTCGAAGGTCGACCAGAACACGTACCACACCAGAGTGGTATGGTAACCCTGTCTTGCAAGTCATGTTGTTAGACATCGATGAACCTTCAAACTATGAAGAAGCTATGATGAGCCCAGATTCCTAAAAATGGCTTGAGGCCATGAAATCTGAGATAGGATCCATGTATGAGAACAAAGTGTGGACTTTGGTGGACTTTGTGACGCCCCCGATTTGACCGCACACTAATCATGCACACAAATGTGTACGACCAACATCAGGGACTCATGAGAATATATCACAACACAACTCTAGACACAAATTAAAATAATATAAGCTTCATATTACAAGCCAGAGGCCTCGAGGGCTCAAAAACAAAAGCTCAAAAGCAACAGAGTTAGCGGAAGCAACAATATTTGAGTACAGACATAAGTTAAACAAGTTTTTCCTTAAGAAGGCTAGCAGAAACATCAACGATCGAAGAGGCAAGGCCTCCTGCATAGGACCTCCTAACTACTCCTGGCCGTCAGCGGTCTCCACGTAGAAGTAGGCACCATCGGGGTAGTCGTAGACGTCGGTAGTGGCGTCTGGCTCCTGGAATCCGCCATCTGGTTGCGACAACCAGAAAGAAGAAAGAAAGGGGAAAAGGGGGAGCAAAGAAACTGTGAGTACTCATCCAAAATACCCGCAAGCATCAGATCTATACTAAGTATGCATCAGTATCGAAGGAATGAGCTGTATCTATGGCACTGTTCAAGAAATCTTCCGATTCAGCGATTTATCGTCCGATTTATCGCTACTCTTGAGGTGACCGATAAGATTATGCCTTATCTTCATCATTTATCATTTGGGCCAATTTATCGCTATGACAAGCGATTTATCGGGAATCTACCGATAAACCGGTCCTATTCGTAGCACTATGTTTGCAAGAACTATGTTTATTTGTATTTTGTGGACCTTTTTATGCAATATGTAATGTTTTTTCTATTTTGTTTGTCATTATATCAGGATTCAAAGCCTAGGATTCAAGGTAACACTTCTGTCCAATTTTGTTTGGGTGTTGAATATAGCATATTTTAGTGTTGGGAACCAGAGATTTGGAAAAAATGACCGATTAATAGTCGACCGATAAAATCAATTAATCGGCCGATTTCAGATTAATCTCTAATCCCCAGCTGACCGAGACGATAACGATAAGCGATATCCCCAACATTGATCTATGGACTGAACTACAGAATGCCAGAATAGAGGGAAATGCCTAGCCTATCGAAGACTAGCATCTTCTGGAATCCACCATCTTGCAGTAGTAGAAGGGAGTACAAAATAGCATTTTAATTAACAAGCATGTTGTAACAATATCCATCACATATCTCAAGTACCCATTTCTAGTTGTAATAGATCAGGATATAAGACTGAACGTCCTTTATCGTGGACACGGCTATTCGAATAGATAACTTCCCTGCAGGGGTGCACCACGTTACCCTCACACTCAATCATCTCTGGCCGGACACACTTTTATGGGTCAATGCCCGGCCTCGGAAGATCAACACGTCGCAGCCCTACCTAGGCTCAGCAGAGAGGTCCCCGCCGGTCTACATCCTAAGCACTCTAGGGTCATGGGTCATCGTCCATTGCATTCCGGGTCGTTGCGAGTAGGGCGGACTAGGAACCACCTCTATATTGGATGGCGCCGGCCCAGCCGTGCCGCAAAGCTGAACTGGATGTCTGACAAAGCTTCGGCTGACACCACAAGGCCGAGGCCCATAACTATTCTCGCGTGGCGGTTAGTGCGTAAAGGCCAGATGCTGATTCAAATCAAATACCCAAACTATTAGTGTATTAGGAGCTTGCGAAAACGAGTAGAGACTCACGATAATGTGACATCGTAAGGTCTAGCCCAGCCCACTCTGGGGCGGCCTGCCTGCCCGGCCGTGCCTCGTAATTAACTCGTGGGTGCTCCACGGGCCCGCCTGACTTTCACACCAACTCGTGGGTACCCCTCAGGGCCGACCCGACTTCAACAGTGGTATCAAGTAAAGTCAAAGTAACCGTGTGCCCAAATATCAAGGGGGAAACACTGAGGAATCACCCTCGGTGAATTCTGCTCATTGTAGTCATCAAGGCGAACGTAGGAGGAATCACCCTCGAGGTTCACACTTGAGGTGTTGCACGATGGAGTCATATTGGGAATGGTGAAAGAGGAATCACCCTCGATGACCACGACTGAATAGCTACACTACAGTGTCATCTTCAGGAGTGCTTTACGAGGTACCACCCTCGACACTCGATAGTAGCCCTGCAGAGTCGAGCAACAAAAGGGGCATGATGTGATGGTGAGGTGTCGGGCTCTGGTCGTCAATCCTATTGATCGAGTCGTCGATGATGAAGCATGGGCAACAAGGACAAGGTGGGGGTCACTGATGGATCACTGTCCAACCTATACTAAAAAATTTAGGATAAGCAGGTAGGTAACAATAGCACGTACAAAAGCAGGCTATGCATCAGAATAGGATCAAACAATAACAGTAGCAAAATCTTATGCAAGCAGGAGAGAGAATAGATTGGGTGATATCGGGATGATCAAGGGGGGGGCTTGCTTGGAAGCTCCGTTGAAAGGGAAGACGCGTCGTCGTCAACATAGTCAATCACACCGGCATCGGCAGCGGTCTCGGGGTCTACCGGAGAGAAGAGGGGGAAGAAACAATAATAAATACATAGCACACAGATGCGGATAATACAATAAGCGGTGCTAGGGGTGTTCTAACGTTGTACTACGCGATACCGACGAAGGGGGGAAACATCCTAGAAAGCATTCCCGGAGTTAGGCATTTTCGGACAGGCGAACCGGAGGGGGAATGTTGCATGTTCGCTATGATAGGGATGTGTAGCGGACTAACGGACCACGTATACGGATTCGTCTCGTCTTCTGAGCAACTTTCATGTATAGAACTTTTTTACCCGAGTTACGCATTATTTTATATGACTTTTCAAAGTTTTAATAATATTCTGAAATGATTAATAATTTGAAATTAAATAGCTAAACTGCTATGGGTACCCAGCTCTGCGTACATAGAAGTGTACCAGAGGCTGACAGGAGGGCCACGGGGTCCCAGTTGACCAGTCAACGTTTGACTGGTCAGCAAGGGGTGGGCCCCCTGTCATAGGCACATTTTAACTAACTACAGATTTAATTAACTAATCTAGTTAATTAGTTTAGTTAAACCTAATTAATTAAGTTAATTAAACAATTGATTAATTAATTATATAATTTTTATCACAACTTATTATTATTATTTTTAAATGGGGGTGTGGGGCCGTGTTGGCAGCGTCTCAGGGGGGCAGCCGGGGCGGGTACCGGGTGCTGGGCGCGGGCGCCCGTATGGGCGAACCCGGGGATGCACCAGGGCGCCGGTGAGGCGCTGGCGCCGAACGTTGGAGGTGGCCGCGGGGAGGGTGTTCACCGGCGGGTGAGGGCGCCGGACCCGGGCATCGGGCGGTGTGTGGCACGGTGACGACGGTGCATAGGAGCGGCAATGGTGGGCGGTGAGCCGCGGCCGACGCGGGCGGGCAGCGGTTGGTGGCGGCTGTGGGCGGCAGTGGCGCAGGCAGGCGAGCTGCGTGCGGCGGCCGACATAGAGCGGCGGGGGCCGACGGGCAGCGCGAGGGCCACGACGGTGTCCAGGAGGCGAGGGGGGCGAGGGCCAGAGGGGAGGGATGGCCACGGCATGCGGTGGCTACGGTAGCACGCGGCAGAGGCGAGGCAGGGAGGCCGCGGGCGGCGACAGCGGCCAGAGGTGTGCACGCAACGGGGCGCGACGAGCGCTGCTACGCGGAGGACGGTGGCGCGCGGGCGCGTGCTTCTGGCGCTGCCGGGTCGCGCGGTGCGCGCGGCGACCGCATCGCAGTACGGGAGCAGAGAGGGGATTCGAGGGGGATCGGACGAGGAGGGGGGCTCACCGGCCCTGTAGACGTGCAAAGGCCTGCTCGGGGTGGCTCGCTGGTGCTGGAACCATCGCCGGAGTGCGTCCGAGGTGAGGAAGAAGAATGTGACGACCCCGGCCCGACCGTGCACTAATCATACACGCAAATGCACACGATCAAGCCTAAGGACTCACGTGAAGGAATCACAACACAACTCTAAAACATAAATAAATACATACAAGTTATATATTACAAGCCAGAGGCCTCGAGGGCTCGAATACATAACAAGTATCATACACAAAGTCAGCGGAAGCGTCAGATGTCCGGGTACAGACATAGAACACAAGTACAGATAGGCCTCATACGAGGCGGGGCAAAAGAAAAACTACGATCAAAAAGGCGCAGGCCTCCTGCCTGGGACCTCCGATCCTACTCCTGGTCGTCGTCCGCCGGCTCCTCGTAGAAGTACTCGCCGGCCGGGTAGTAGTAGTAGCCAGCCTCGGGCTGGTAGTAGTAGTCGTCAACGGGGGCTGCAGGCACCATGGCTCCGTCGTCTGGTTTCCATGCGGGTAAGACAAAAGGGGAAGCAAGGCAACCGTGAGTACTCATCCAAAGTACTCAGCAAGACTTACATCAGATCTATACTAAGCAATGCATTATTTTCAAAGGAGGCTTTATGTGGGTGGACTAGTCTGCAGAAAAGCCAGAGTAGAGAGAGGAAAACCTAGTCCTGACGAAGACTAGCATCTTCAGGGTCTTGCAGCATTAGAAGGGTGCAGATTAGTACATCATAATGTAAAGTGTTCATAGTAATACAACCTCGGCCGGGGATCCTTCCTCGACTCCCTGCGAGAAAGCAATCCCAGAGCCCTACCTCATATCTCAAGTCACCAGTTCTAGTTGTACCGAAGTGGATACAACTCCGAGTGTCCGTTACCGTAGGACAGGCTATCGATAGATGTTTTCTTCCCTGCAGGGGTGCACCAACTTACCCACCATGCTCGCTTAACTCCGGCCGGACACACTGGCTGGGTCCTGCCCGGCCTCGGCTAAACAACACGACGCAACCCGACCGGAAACCGCCAGAGAGGATCGAGCACGCCGGACTAAGCCTATGCCCCCAGGGGTCTTGGCCATCGCCCCGGACGCTCCTGCACGTTGCGAGGCCGTTCGGTAGCAGACCTAGCAACCCCTTATACAAGCACGCAGTTGCATTCTGGGTCCAATCCGAACGGGCCGCTCAATCGCTGACGTCGTGACGACTCCGACTGATGTATACGACGCAGAGCACCCACTCACACCCACGTGGTGGTTAGTGCTATCGGACCCGAAGGCCCCTCGGATCAAATATCCAAATCGCTTAGTGGATTGGGAGCGCGCGGTAACGAGCGTTGCCACCACACCGGTGGCCCCGACGTCCCGTCTCGAAGACTTGTGACAAGGACCTTACAGGACCGGCCACGCTTCGTAGTTATCTCGCGGGTACCCTCACTGGTCACCCGACTCCACAGCTCACGCCTGAAAGGCACTCGCGGGTACCCCTCAGGGTCAACCCGTCTCTATCCAACATGTGTAGTAGTAACTATAAAGTGTCTTCAGACGCACGATACCTCTGGCCGCACGCCTTTGTTCCTGGCGACGTCCGGCCTCGGGGATCGATACGTCTTTAAACACGGTACGGTAAAACCAGGGCATCCGTGTGGTTTCCATGCCGATGAGGAATCCGAGGAATCACCCTCGTTGGATTCCTAAACGACAAGTCCCGTTAAGGTGATACCGGAGGAATCACCCTCGGCGGTAATCACCATAGCGGATGCACGACAAAAGCTAAGTCGGAAGTGGGAAGAGGAATCACCCTCGGTAACCCACAACGAGCTAGCTATACTACAGGGACAACATCGGAAGTGAGTTCGGAGGTATCACCCTCGTCACCCGATGTTAACTCTGCGGAGTCGAGCATATTAGGGGGTGTGCGGTGATGTGAAGAAGGTCAGGGGAAGGGGCTCGATCGCTTGATCGAGGCAAGGGTACTATGCGAGGCAACTACGAGAAAGCGGGACCACAGCAGTGCTACCCAACCTATACTAAGCAGTTTAGGAATAAAGACAGGTATCAACAGTAATGCAAAAACAGGCTATGCAGCAGTAATAGGAGCAGCAGCAGTAGCAGCAATTCTAATGCAAGAATAAGAGAGAATAGACATAGGCGATATCGGAAATGATCAAGGGGGGGTTGCTTGCCTGGTTGCTCGGTGGCAAAAGCAAGGTCGTCGGAGGGGGGACCAATCACCGGGACGGCGTCGGTCTCTGGAGCGGCGTCAGCGTCGGACTCTACCGAGAGAGAAGAGGGGGGGAAGAAACAGATAAATACACAGAATACAAGCATCACAAAGCGTGCTAGGCTAATGTGCAGTGCAGGGTTGCTTAAAAACATGACTAAGTCAGATTAGTTATTTTTAGGAATTAACTGGGATTATTAACCGGTGTATGTGCACTATTCATCTACCGGAAACGGGCTAAAAGTTGCGGGTTCACCTCCGTAGAGGGTCCCGACACGGAAACAGATAGCACGGTTAGCTTCGTCTCGTCGTTCTGAGCAACTTTCATGTAGAAAGTTTTTCCAACCGAGCTACGGATAAAAAGATATGATTTTCCTAAGTTTTAAACCATTTTCTGGAATTATTTAAAAACAGAAAAGGTTTACTGCGTCATGCTGGCGTCAGCACTGCGTCAGCAGTCGTCTGACTGGTCAAACTGGCAGGTGGGTCCCACCTGTCATAGACAGTGACTCTAACCGTGTTTAAATTAACAAAACAGAGACTAATTAACTGTTGGGCCCCACATGTCAGTGACTGATTAGTATTACTAATTAAGTTTATTTATAAAAACGTTTTATTTAACTAACTATGCGGTGGGGCCCGCGTGTCAGTGACACTGGGCTGCCCAGTCAGCCAGTTGACCAGGTCAAATGGTCAACTGGGCCCGCGGGACCCAGTTGCCAGTGGCTCAGGATGGCCCACCGGTCAGTCCACGTAGGACGCCGGCGCCGGAATCTCTCCGGCGAGCCCTCCACGGCGGCAACTTCGCCGGAGAGGCTCGGGTTTCGTCTGAAGGGGTCCATTTGGACCGCGGCTGGTTGCGTTCGAGAGCCAGCAAGCCCGCGCGTCGAACGGTGCCACCAGTTGGACGCGGGGGTGGCCGGAGCATCGCCGGCGTCGAGGCCAGCGGCGAGGTGTTTCGGACGAGCTCGGGCGCGGGGTTCTGAGGCGTTTGCTGGCACGCTTTCGGACGCATTCGAGCGAGAGGAGTTCGTCGCGCCGATCTATCCTACTGGTCCGAGCTGCGGTGGTCGAGCACGACGGATACGGCGGGCTCGGCGGCGAACAGAGCACGGCATGGTGGTGGGCTAGCTCGGGAGAGGCTCGCGACGTGCGGAGGGAAGCAGAAGGAGGGAGAGCTCACCGAGTGGCTACGTAAAGCCCGCGGAAACTTAGTAGCAGCAGTGAGCCTCGCCGGGGTCGGAGGGGAACGACGGCGGCCGGAGATGCAGATGGAGGGGCTCGGCGCTGCAGGGTCATCCGGCTCCCCCTGAGGCCATCAGGAGAGGTGGTCGTCCACGGCGGAGCTCCTGGGCATCACCAGCGAGCACGGGGCCGCCGGTGGCTACGGGAACAACGGAGGTGGCCGGCGTCGGCGTTCGACAGAGAGCAGAGAGAGAAGTGGCGAGCACGTGGGTGAGGGGGGAAATGGATGAGGACGCCCGCGGGGAGAGGGAGGGCTCAGTCTTATCCTCTCCCCCGCCCTGTAACGGCAGGTGGCGGCGAGGGCGCGGCGGGCGCGCGGCGACCACGGCGGCGGTGACACGGGGAGGGAGCAGGTGAGGGAAGGCGGGCTGGGCCGGCTGGGCTTCGCTCGGGGAGCCAGGTAAGGAAAAAAATATTTCTCTGTTTCTTTTGTTTATTTCACAGAGAAGGGAAGGAAAAGTTTAAGCCTCCAAACGTTTTAGTAAAAATGTGGTAATTGTACCACAAATCACCTTGCATTAATCCTCATCACCAAAAATTGGTTTGGGCCATTTTGGACTTCTTTTGAATTTTCCAAAAATGAAATGGCATTTTTAAGTGCTGTTTTGGCACTGTTTAATGCCCTAGCCCATTATTGGAGTTGATGGTGATGTTGTTTTCACTAACAACATTTGTTTTGGATTATTTGCAACAAGGTGAACATTTTTCCATAATTTTTGGAGCAACTTCATTTTGCATTTGAATTTGAATTTGAATTTTCAGGGGCAAATTGGAATTGTCTTGATTAACCACTGTGATTATCATTGCAAATGAACATGACATGGCATGATTAACATAATGTCACAGTGCTTAGTACAAGGGGGTGTTACAAATTCTCCTCCTCTAAAAGAAATTCTCGTCCCGAGAATTCAGGAGGTAGAAGAAAAGAGGTCGGGGTATTCCGCCCGAAGATTTTCCTCGCGTCCCCAAGTGGCTTCATCTTCGGTGTGATTCGACCACTGCACTTTTATGAACTTGGTTGTCTTCTGGCGGGTCCGACGTTCAGCTTGATCGAGGATGCGGATCGGATGCTCCTTATAAGAAAGATCATCTTGAAGCTCGAGCATCTCGTGATCCACAGCACGATGCGGGGACTCCTTGAAGGATCGTCGAAGTTGCGATACATGGAACACATCGTGGATATGAGAGAATTGCGGAGGCAATTCCAGTTTATAAGCCACAAATCCACGTCTAGCAACCACGGGGAAGGGACCAATGTAGCGTGGAGCTAACTTGCCCTTGACGCCGAAACGGTGCGTGCCCTTCATAGGGGTGACACGAAGATAAACTTGATCACCTGGTTGATAAGTCAATCCCCATCGCTTGCGATCATAGTTGCTCTTCTGACGGTCTTGAGCCGCCTTGAGATTTTCACGCACGATACGGACTTGCTCTTCGGCGTGTTGAATAATGTCCGGACCAATAACTTGTCGTTCCCCAGTTTCTGACCAGTTCAGAGGGGTTCGACACTTACGTCCGTACAGAACTTCAAAGGGAGCCATCTTCAAGCTTGCTTGATAGCTGTTGTTATACGAGAACTCGGCATAAGGAAGGGATTCTTCCCATTTCTTACCGAATGATATAACACAAGCTCGTAGCATATCTTCAAGCACTTGATTGACTCGTTCAACTTGACCTTGGGACTGGGGATGATAAGCTGAACTCCAGTTGATATGAGTTCCCAAAGCTTCTTGAAAACTTTCCCAGAACTTGGAAGTGAACAGGGTGCCACGGTCCGTACTGATCTCCTTCGGAATTCCGTGGAGGGATACAATTCTGGAGATATACAGTTCTGCTAACTGGCTAGCAGTGATAGTCTCCTTGATTGGCAGGAAGTGTGCAACCTTTGAGAGTTGGTCGACGATGACAAGAATGGCATCGTTACCCTTCTGGGACTTAGGAAAGCCAGTAATGAAATCCATCTGCACCTTATCCCATTTCCACAGCGGAATAGGAAGAGGTTGCAGAAGTCCAGCAGGCTTCTGATGTTCTGCCTTCACGCGACGACAGACATCGCATTCAGCAACAAAACGAGCAATATCCCGCTTCATATTAGGCCACCAGTACCTTTGGCGGAGATCACGATACATCTTAGTACTACCAGGATGAATAGACAGCGGTGTATCATGTGCCTCCTTCATGACCTTGTCAGTCATAAGCTCGAAACGCGTTACCACGATGCGGCCTCGGAAATACAAGGTTCCATCTTCGGATATTGAGAAATCCCTGTATTTCGGAAGATGCAGTTCCTGCTTCATAACATCAACGTAAGCATCTTTGGTTTGCGCTACCTTGACAGCCTTCTCAAGATCCGGCTGTATCACAAGGTCATTAAGCGAACCCTGTGGAACGATTTGCAGATTCAGCTTGCGCAATTCCTCATAAAGACGAGGCTGAGCTCGCCTAACCTTGAGGTTGGTGCTGTATGACTTGCGACTCAAGGCATCGGCCATCACATTAGCCTTGCCAGGGGTATAAGAAATACCGCAGTCGTATTCAGAAATAGTTTCCAACCATCGCTGTTGGCGGAGATTAAGATCCGGCTGAGTGAATAAATACTTCAAGCTTTGATGATCAGTATAAATCTCACACCGGTTACCAAGAAGGTAATGCCGCCATAGCTTCAATGCAAAGATCACTGCAGCAAGTTCAAGATCATGCACTGGATAATTCTCTTCATGCGGACGCAATTGACGCGATGCATAAGCAACTACTCTTCGTTCTTGCATTAGGACACAGCCTAATCCTTGACGAGAGGCGTCGCAATATATCACAAAGTCCTTGCGAGAATCTGGAGGAGCAAGCACTGGTGCAGAAACGAGCTTGTCCTTAAGAGCTTGGAAGCTTTCCTGGCATTTATCTGTCCACTCAAACTTAACGCCTTTGTGAAGCAGATTAGTCAGGGGCTTGGCAATCTTGGAAAAGTTCTCGACGAAGCGACGACAATAGCTTGCAAGGCCGAGAAAACTTCTCACTTGCTTGACATTCTTCGGAGGAGTCCAGTCCAGAATAGCCTGAACCCGTTCCGGATTAACAGCAATGCCATCCTTGGAAATCACATGTCCAAGGTAGGTTACTTCAGAAAGCCAGAACTCGCATTTGGAAAACTTAGCATAAAGCTGATGCTCTCGCAGCTTCTCCAGAACAAGGCGAAGATGTTCGGCGTGTTCTTCCTTGTTCTTCGAGAATACCAGAATATCATCCAGATATACCACGACGAACTTGTCGAGGTAATCCATGAATATATAATTCATCAGGCGGGAGAAGGTAGCTGGAGCATTAGTCAGTCCAAAAGACATGACAGTGTACTCATAAGAGCCATAGCGAGTAACAAATGCAGTCTTTGGAATATCCTCTTCGCGAACACGGATCTGGTGATAACCCAACCTCAAGTCGAGTTTAGAAAACACCGATGATCCAGCCAGTTGATCATATAAGTCATTGATCCGGGGAAGCGGATATTTATTCTGGATGGTTGCCTGGTTGATAGGTCGGTAATCTTGTACCAGCCTATTCGTACCATCTTTCTTCTTGACGAAAAGAGACGGTGCTCCCCAGGCAGAGGAACTAGGACGGATAAAGCCCTTCTTGAGTGACTTGTCGATTTCCTCCTTAAGCTCGAGACATAGCAAAGGCTACATCAACGTCGGAGAAAGGAACTGAAACGGGGTAGCTGCAAGTGCGGACGGCGGATCTCGATCGCAGAAGGATCCTGAGCTCCATGTGCACTCTGATGCAGAACCCGGTCTCGGACGGGAATCAGAGGTCCACGAACTGGCGTGTATCCTCCAACCGCAGGCCACTCGACACCTGGAGGTGTGTTGATCCTGCGCGGGCAAAGGATAGACTGAGGAAGTGTCCCTGCTTGGACAGCCGGTACCAACTGCGTCAACGTCTGGTAGAGAGTTGTCCGAGTGATGGACAACTCAACCGCCAGGGCCCGAGCAGTTCGATCCAGCGCCTGAGTGTGCTGAATCAGAACCTGCGGGTCATAACGTCGACTCTCGTACGGGGCACAGATAGCTGAGTAGTATCCAGTCTCATCTCCAGCAGGTGCATACGGAATGTACCGAAACTCAGAGGCATCCAAGCTATCTCTGTGCTCTCCTCGGAGGCGTGCGACAGCAGCGTAGGCAGCATCATGGACTGCCATCGCAACCGTCACGCCGCTATCACGGAAGCGGTACAGCTCAGTGCCTGAGTCATCCTGCCGGTCGTAGATACGAACATCAGCATAATACTGCTCCTGGTTGAACTCGCGATACTCCTCGTAGACCATGTACTCGGGGTACCAGCGGTAGCCCAGCCTGGTCAGGAGAGCGACTAGAATGGCCGGAAACCCAGGGGCATCTCGAGCCCAGGTGCGAAGCACAAGCTGAGTCTCCGGGCGAGGTGGGAACAGAGGATCCATCTGAAAGAAGAAGAATCAGACTTGTCAAGTCCTGATGATAATTAAGCAGAACTTGGTAAGAAAGGTTAAGCAAACAAATGGAAAGGAATGATTATCAGACTAATCAGGTCAATGATAAGAAACCGCACTGATATCCAGCTCTCCGGGTAGATGTGAAAACGAGAACCTAATGGAGTTAGTAAAACTTAACCCGAATAGACGAGAGAGAAGAGTCCCAGAGTATAGACGAGGAATAAAAGAAGCTACACCACCCAAGTGGCGACGTGGGACCATAAGCCACACAGCCAAGTTAGTAAAACAGTTTTTGACCTCTAGACTCAACTTCGACCAAGGAGTTGGAAAGGGGTTCCTACAGGCAGTCGGATCTGATACCAACCTGTGACGACCCCGGCCCGACCGTGCACTAATCATACACGCAAATGCACACGATCAAGCCTAAGGACTCACGTGAAGGAATCACAACACAACTCTAAAACATAAATAAATACATACAAGTTATATATTACAAGCCAGAGGCCTCGAGGGCTCGAATACATAACAAGTATCATACACAAAGTCAGCGGAAGCGTCAGATGTCCGGGTACAGACATAGAACACAAGTACAGATAGGCCTCATACGAGGCGGGGCAAAAGAAAAACTACGATCGAAAAGGCGCAGGCCTCCTGCCTGGGACCTCCGATCCTACTCCTGGTCGTCGTCCGCCGGCTCCTCGTAGAAGTACTCGCCGGCCGGGTAGTAGTAGTAGCCAGCCTCGGGCTGGTAGTAGTAGTCGTCAACGGGGGCTGCAGGCACCATGGCTCCGTCGTCTGGTTTCCATGCGGGTAAGACAAAAGGGGAAGCAAGGCAACCGTGAGTACTCATCCAAAGTACTCAGCAAGACTTACATCAGATCTATACTAAGCAATGCATTATTTTCAAAGGAGGCTTTATGTGGGTGGACTAGTCTGCAGAAAAGCCAGAGTAGAGAGAGGAAAACCTAGTCCTGACGAAGACTAGCATCTTCAGGGTCTTGCAGCATTAGAAGGGTGCAGATTAGTACATCATAATGTAAAGTGTTCATAGTAATACAACCTCGGCCGGGGATCCTTCCTCGACTCCCTGCGAGAAAGCAATCCCAGAGCCCTACCTCATATCTCAAGTCACCAGTTCTAGTTGTACCGAAGTGGATACAACTCCGAGTGTCCGTTACCGTAGGACAGGCTATCGATAGATGTTTTCTTCCCTGCAGGGGTGCACCAACTTACCCACCACGCTCGCTTAACTCCGGCCGGACACACTGGCTGGGTCCTGCCCGGCCTCGGCTAAACAACACGACGCAACCCGACCGGAAACCGCCAGAGAGGATCGAGCACGCCGGACTAAGCCTATGCCCCCGGGGGTCTTGGCCATCGCCCCGGACGCTCCTGCACGTTGCGAGGCCGTTCGGTAGCAGACCTAGCAACCCCTTATACAAGCACGCAGTTGCATTCTGGGTCCAATCCGAACGGGCCGCTCAATCGCTGACGTCGTGACGACTCCGGCTGATGTATACGACGCAGAGCACCCACTCACACCCACGTGGTGGTTAGTGCTATCGGACCCGAAGGCCCCTCGGATCAAATATCCAAATCGCTTAGTGGATTGGGAGCGCGCGGTAACGAGCGTTGCCACCACACCGGTGGCCCCGACGTCCCGTCTCGAAGACTTGTGACAAGGACCTTACAGGACCGGCCACGCTTCGTAGTTATCTCGCGGGTACCCTCACTGGTCACCCGACTCCACAGCTCACGCCTGAAAGGCACTCGCGGGTACCCCTCAGGGTCAACCCGTCTCTATCCAACATGTGTAGTAGTAACTATAAAGTGTCTTCAGACGCACGATACCTCTGGCCGCACGCCTTTGTTCCTGGCGACGTCCGGCCTCGGGGATCGATACGTCTTTAAACACGGTACGGTAAAACCAGGGCATCTGTGTGGTTTCCATGCCGATGAGGAATCCGAGGAATCACCCTCGTTGGATTCCTAAACGACAAGTCCCGTTAAGGTGATACCGGAGGAATCACCCTCGGCGGTAATCACCATAGCGGATGCACGACAAAAGCTAAGTCGGAAGTGGGAAGAGGAATCACCCTCGGTAACCCACAACGAGCTAGCTATACTACAGGGACAACATCGGAAGTGAGTTCGGAGGTATCACCCTCGTCACCCGATGTTAACTCTGCGGAGTCGAGCATATTAGGGGGTGTGCGGTGATGTGAAGAAGGTCAGGGGAAGGGGCTCGATCGCTTGATCGAGGCAAGGGTACTATGCGAGGCAACTACGAGAAAGCGGGACCACAGCAGTGCTACCCAACCTATACTAAGCAGTTTAGGAATAAAGACAGGTATCAACAGTAATGCAAAAACAGGCTATGCAGCAGTAATAGGAGCAGCAGCAGTAGCAGCAATTCTAATGCAAGAATAAGAGAGAATAGACATAGGCGATATCGGAAATGATCAAGGGGGGGGGTTGCTTGCCTGGTTGCTCGGTGGCAAAAGCAAGGTCGTCGGAGGGGGGACCAATCACCGGGACGGCGTCGGTCTCTGGAGCGGCGTCAGCGTCGGACTCTACCGAGAGAGAAGAGGGGGGGAAGAAACAGATAAATACACAGAATACAAGCATCACAAAGCGTGCTAGGCTAATGTGCAGTGCAGGGTTGCTTAAAAACATGACTAAGTCAGATTAGTTATTTTTAGGAATTAACTGGGATTATTAACCGGTGTATGTGCACTATTCATCTACCGGAAACGGGCTAAAAGTTGCGGGTTCACCTCCGTAGAGGGTCCCGACACGGAAACAGATAGCACGGTTAGCTTCGTCTCGTCGTTCTGAGCAACTTTCATGTAGAAAGTTTTTCCAACCGAGCTACGGATAAAAAGATATGATTTTCCTAAGTTTTAAACCATTTTCTGGAATTATTTAAAAACAGAAAAGGTTTACTGCATCATGCTGGCGTCAGCACTGCGTCAGCAGTCGTCTGACTGGTCAAACTGGCAGGTGGGTCCCACCTGTCATAGACAGTGACTCTAACCGTGTTTAAATTAACAAAACAGAGACTAATTAACTGTTGGGCCCCACATGTCAGTGACTGATTAGTATTACTAATTAAGTTTCTTTATAAAAACGTTTTATTTAACTAACTATGCGGTGGGGCCCGCGTGTCAGTGACACTGGGCTGCCCAGTCAGCCAGTTGACCAGGTCAAATGGTCAACTGGGCCCGCGGGACCCAGTTGCCAGTGGCTCAGGATGGCCCACCGGTCAGTCCACGTAGGACGCCGGCGCCGGAATCTCTCCGGCGAGCCCTCCACGGCGGCAACTTCGCCGGAGAGGCTCGGGTTTCGTCTGAAGGGGTCCATTTGGACCGCGGCTGGTTGCGTTCGAGAGCCAGCAAGCCCGCGCGTCGAACGGTGCCACCAGTTGGACGCGGGGGTGGCCGGAGCATCGCCGGCGTCGAGGCCAGCGGCGAGGTGTTTCGGACGAGCTCGGGCGCGGGGTTCTGAGGCGTTTGCTGGCGCGCTTTCGGACGCATTCGAGCGAGAGGAGTTCGTCGCGCCGATCTATCCTACTGGTCCGAGCTGCGGTGGTCGAGCACGACGGATACGGCGGGCTCGGCGGCGAACAGAGCACGGCATGGTGGTGGGCTAGCTCGAGAGAGGCTCGCGACGTGCGGAGGGAAGCAGAAGGAGGGAGAGCTCACCGAGTGGCTACGTAAAGCCCGCGGAAACTTAGTAGCAGCAGTGAGCCTCGCCGGGGTCGGAGGGGAACGACGGCGGCCGGAGATGCAGATGGAGGGGCTCGGCGCTGCAGGGTCATCCGGCTCCCCCTGAGGCCATCAGGAGAGGTGGTCGTCCACGGCGGAGCTCCTGGGCATCACCAGCGAGCACGGGGCCGCCGGTGGCTACGGGAACAACGGAGGTGGCCGGCGTCGGCGTTCGACAGAGAGCAGAGAGAGAAGCGGCGAGCACGTGGGTGAGGGGGGAAATGGATGAGGACGCCCGCGGGGAGAGGGAGGGCTCAGTCTTATCCTCTCCCCCGCCCTGTAACGGCAGGTGGCGGCGAGGGCGCGGCGGGCGCGCGGCGACCACGGCGGCGGTGACACGGGGAGGGAGCAGGTGAGGGAAGGCGGGCTGGGCCGGCTGGGCTTCGCTCGGGGAGCCAGGTAAGGAAAAAAATATTTCTCTGTTTCTTTTGTTTATTTCACAGAGAAGGGAAGGAAAAGTTTAAGCCTCCAAACGTTTTAGTAAAAATGTGGTAATTGTACCACAAATCACCTTGCATTAATCCTCATCACCAAAAATTGGTTTGGGCCATTTTGGACTTCTTTTGAATTTTCCAAAAATGAAATGGCATTTTTAAGTGCTGTTTTGGCACTGTTTAATGCCCTAGCCCATTATTGGAGTTGATGGTGATGTTGTTTTCACTAACAACATTTGTTTTGGATTATTTGCAACAAGGTGAACATTTTTCCATAATTTTTGGAGCAACTTCATTTTGCATTTGAATTTGAATTTGAATTTTCAGGGGCAAATTGGAATTGTCTTGATTAACCACTGTGATTATCATTGCAAATGAACATGACATGGCATGATTAACATAATGTCACAGTGCTTAGTACAAGGGGGTATTACAAAGAAGATGAGGCGTGGAGGCGATGCAGTGATCCCCGACTCGGACTCGTGGTCGAGGAAGGCGTAGCGGAGGCGGGCAGAGCTCGTGGACTCGACGGAGAGGCGAGAGGAGGCCGACGGCTATGCGGACGACGACGGCGTAGCCATGGCAGCGCTCGGGCGCCGGTCCGGATCGAGAAAGGGCACGAGGGGAGAGGAGAGGGGGAACTGGGGATCTAGAGTTCGTCGAGGATGTAGGAGCGGACTTATACTCGCGGGGGAACGGCGGAGAGGCTCGGGATGGCCGCCACAGGACCAGGGGCGCCATGGGATGGCCGCCACGATGCCCCTGCTTCTGTAGCGTGAGGAGGGAGATGACTGGGGTGTGGGTTGGGCTTTGTTTTGTTGCTAGCTGGGCCAAGGCCTAGTGGGACAGGGGTGGGCTGTAGGTTTAGGTCCCTAGGGAAAAGATGGGGGGGCTTTTGTTTTTGTTTTTGTTTAATTAGTTGCCGATTTGTATTTATGTGAGTGACCAAATAAATTTAGTTGAATGTTAAACTTAACACATAAATCAGGCACAACATTTTAGCGTTGCATAAAAAGTCCCAGAGCCAAAGGAGTTGTTCAAGCATTTTTTAGAAATTGAATAAGCCAATTAATATGTTGTTGGACCACTATGTAGTTTGTTAAGGGCATTTTTAATAATTCATCACGATTTCTTATTGAATATTTGCAACACAACGAACATTTTTGTTTTGACATTTTGAAAACTTTAAATCGGACTTTATTTTAAAATTGAATTTGGACCCGATTCAAACCAACGCAAGTTTAACAACAGTAGTCATGATGACGTGGCATCATTAGCAGGGAATTACTATAGCTTAATTATCTGGGCGTCACAGACTTGCCCGATGATCGGCAAGCCATAGAGAATAAATGGATTTTCAAGAAAGACTAATGTTGACAATGTTACTGTCTACAAAGCTCAACTTGTCGCAAAAGCTTTTTGACAAGTTCAAGGAGTTGACTATGATGAGACTTTCTCACCCGTAGCGATGCTTAAGGGCTAGTTCTTTTGGAAAATTCTCCCAGAATTGACCCCTTCCCCAGCTTCTCCCAAAATTATCGCTCAATTCTATTTTACAATTCCTAGCTAATTAGCCCTTAACTAGCTAGGAATTGTAAAAAAAAATGGAGTGGCAATTCTGGGAGAAGCTGGGGAGGGAGTCAATTCTGAAAGAATTGCCCAAAAGAACTGGCCCTAAGTCTGTCCGAATCATGTTAGCAATTGTCGCATTTTAAGACTATGAAATCTGGCAAATGGATGTCAAAACTGCATTTCTTAATGGATTTTTGAAAGAAGAGTTGTATATGATGCAACCAGAAGGTTTTGTCGATCCTAAAGGTGCTAACAAAGTGTGCAAGCTCCAGAGATCCATCTACGGACTGGTGCCATCATCTCGAAGTTGGAATATACGCTTTGATGAGGTACAAAGCATATGGTTTTATACAGACTTAGGGTGAAGCATGTATTTACAAGAAAGTGAGTGGGAGCCCTGTAGTATTTCTGATATGATATGTGGATGACATATTATTGATTGAAAATTATATAGAATTTCCGGATAGCATAAAAGGATAATTACGATTTTTCAATAAAAGACCTCGGTGAAGCTGCTTATATTTTGGGCATCAAGAACAGTAGAGATAGATCAACACGCTTAATAGGACTTTCAGAAAGCACATACCTTGAAAAAGTTTTGAAGAAGTTCAAAATGGATCAGTCAAAGAAAGGGTTCTTGCCTGTGTTACAAGGTGTGAAATTGAGTCAGACTTAATGCCCGACCACTGCAGAAGATAGAGAGAAAATGAAAGTCATTCCCTATGCCTCAGCCATAGGTTCTATCATGTATGCTATGTTGTGTACCAGACCTGATGTGTGCCTTGCCATAAGTTTGGCAGGGAGGTATCAAAGTAATCCATAAGTGGATCACTTGACAGCGGTCAAGAACATCCTGAAGTACCTGAAAAGGACGAAGGATATGTTTCTTGTTTATTGAGGTGACGAAGAGCTCTTCGTAAAGGGTTACGTCGATGCTAGCTTCAACACATATCCAGATGACTCTAAGTCAGAGACCGGATACGTATTTATATTGAATGGTGGAGCTGTCAGTTGGTGCAGTTCCAAGAAGAGCGTCGTGGCGGGATCTACGTGTGAAGCGGGGTACATAGCTGCTTTGGAAGCAGCACATGAAGGAGTCTGGATGAAGGAGTTCATATCCGATCTAGGTGTAATACCTAGTGCAACGGGTCCAATGACAATCTTTTGTGACAACACTGGAGCAATTGCCTTCGCGAAGGAATCCAGGTTTCACAAGAGAACAGAACACATCAAGAGACTCTTCCGCTCCATTCCTGAAAAGGTCAAGGATAGAGACATAGAAATTTGCAAAGTACATCTGAATGTGGAACACCCATTGACTAAGCCTCTTCCGTGGGCAAAACATGATCAGCACCAAGACTCCATGGGTGTTAGATTCATCACAATATAATCTAGATTATTGACTCTGGTGCAAGTGGAAGAATGATGGAAATATGCCCTAGAGGCAATAATAAAGTTGTTATTATTTTATATTTCCTTATTCATGATAAAGGTTTATTATTCATTCTAGAATTATATTGACCGGAAACTTAAATACATGTGTGAATACATAAACAAATACCGTGCCTCTAGTAAGCCTCTACTAGACTAGCTCGTTGTTCAAAGATGGTTAAGGTTTCCTAACCATCGACATGAGTTGTCATTTGATAACGGGATCACATCATTAGGAGAATGATGTGATGGACAAGACCTATCTGTTAGCTTAGCATTTGATTGTACAGTTTATTGCTACTGCTTTCTTGTATGTCAAATACATATTCCTTTGACTATGAGATCATGCAACTCCCGGATACCGGATTCATGCATTATGTGTTATCAAACGTCACAACGTAACTGGGTGATCATAAAGATGCTCTACAGGTACCTCCAAAGGTGTTTGTTGAGTTGGCATGGATCGAGATTATGATTTATCACTCCGAGTATTGGAGAGGTATCTCTGGGACCTCTCGGTAATACACATCATAAGAAGCCTTACAAGCAAAGTGACTAATTAGTTAGTTGCATGATGACGTATTACGAAACGAGTAAAGAGACTTGCCCGTAATGAGACTGAACTAGGTATAGAGATACCGACGATCGAATCTCGGGCAAGTAACATACCGACAGACAAAGGGAATTACGTATGTTGTCATAACGGTTCGACCGATAAAGATCTTCGTAAAATATGGAGGAACCAATATGGGCATCCAGGTTCCGCTATTGGTTATTGACTGGAGAGGTGTCTCGATCATGTCTACATAGTACTCGAACCCGTATGGTCCACACGCTTAACGTTCGATGATGATATAATATTTTATGAGTTATGTGATTTAGTGACCGAACAACATTCGGAGTCCCGGATGAGCTCACATACATGACGAGGAGTCTCGAAATCATTGAGAGGTAAAGATTGATGTATAAGATGATGGTATTTGGACCCTGGAAGTGTTTCGGATGATACCAGGTACTTGTCGGGTCACCGGAAGGGGTTCCGGGCAACCTCGGCAAAGTAATGGGCTTATTGGGCCAAGTGAGGGAACACACCAGCCCACAAGGCGCTGGTGCGCCACCTATAAGTGGCCAGCCCTAGGGGAGAGAAGGAAAGAGGGGACTAGGTCCCCCCTTCCTTCCCTCTCCTCCTCTTTCCTTCCCCTTTGGGGAAACCATGGAGGGGGTGTAGGGCAGGGCAGAAGCCCTGGTGACCGGCGGCCAGCCCTAGGGCGTGCCCTGGCTGCCTCCCCTCCCCCCACCTATATATATATATATATATATATATATATATATATATATATATATATATATATATATATATATATATAT
>LR738709.1:572340940-572359933 GCA_902687465.1 Secale cereale
CATCAGTGAGATGCTTCGTGTGTTCGGGGATGCATCCGGCCTACACACTAATTTCTCCATGTGCTCCGCCGCCACTATCCAGTGGGTTGCCGAGGCGGCCGGCGGATCGCCACTGAACTCTCCTGCATCGTCTCCAGTGTCCCCACCCCCTACCTTGGGCTGCCGCTCTCCATTCGCAAGTGTCATGCGACTGCACTCTTGCCGTTGGTTCAGCGGATGACCAGGAAGCTCGCCACTTGGAAGGCCTCCCACCTCTCGCACGGTGAGAAATTGGCCTTGGTGCGCCACATACTCACGGTCATGCCGGTGCATATGCTCCTCGCCATGGGATTGAATCCCTCCATCCTCAAGAATATCACTACGATTATTCGAGACTTCCTCTGGCATGGCCGCAATGATGCCAAGACTGGTTGTTGCCTCGTCAGTTGGCCCAAGCTATCACGACCGCTCGAGCTTGGTGGCCTCGCTGTGTGTGACATTCATCGCACCGGTATCTCCCTTCACGCCCGATGGTTATGGTTGTAGGCCACTGACCTGGATCATCTATGGTGTCACTTACAGCTTCCGCACGATGAGGAGGTCCAACAAGTCTTGCAAGCTTCCACGTCTTGGACCATTGGCGACGGTAGTGTCGTTTCTGGTGTGATCACTGGATCGAGGGCTCGTCCGTCGTTGAGATCGCCCTGACATTGATCCCCCTAGTCCCGCGGAGACGATAGCGTATGCTGCTTTTTTCTTGGATGCTCTCTGCAACAACCTCTGGACCCGCACTGTTGAATACGCCGAACTTTGCCGGTGGATCCAACACGTATAACTTACCACCAACCCTAATAAGATAACTTGGAAGTGGACCAGCAATGGCATCTATATTGCCGGCTCGGCCGACAAGGTCATGTTCGCCGGATCGACGAGTTCCCCCTTTTGGCACCTCATCTGGCACTGCTGGGCTCCCGCAAACGCCAAGTTCTTCCTCTGGCTTGCCTACATGGGCCGTTGCTGGACCGCCGAGTGGCGAGCTCGCCATGGACTCCCACATGATCCTTACTGCAAATGTTGCTACCAAGAGCTCAAGACCATAGACCACTTCCTCGTCCAATGCGCTTTCTAAGAATCACTTGGCATGAAATCCTCTCTTGGTGCAGACTGCCAGCTTGACTGCCAAACGCATCGACAAGCTTCTACGCTTGGTGGTCGGCCACCATCAATGCCACTCCGGCCAGCCTTCGCAAAGCAGCAAACTCCCTCATAGCCCTCGTCGCCTGGTCCTTGTGGAAGCACCGCAACACTGTGGTTTTTGATAACATTCAGCCACCAAGCAATGACCTCGCACGCACTATCTAGGACGAGGCTCGCCCGTGGGCCTGTGCCGAATCCAAAGGCCTAGGAATAGTTATCCCCGCAACCTGACTAATTTGTACCGAGGCTGAGCAACCTCCTCCCCATGCTCACTTGCACCCTGCGGGATGCCTTCTACCACATGTCCCCTCAGGCTACTCACTGTAACTTCTTTTCCAACCTATCAATGCAAAGATACGCAACAATGCGTATTCGCGAAAAAAGAATGACTACAACATGGGATACTATTTGGTTGACGATATCTATCCTATGTGGCCGATCTTATTCAAGACCATCTCTGAGCTAGTTAATCAAAAGAGCTCTCTTCATCCAAAGACAAGAAGGGGCTAGAAAGGATGTGGAGAGGACATTTGAAGTGCGCCAAGCCTATTTTGCAGTTGTTCGAGGAACTACAAAAATATGAGATCCACGGACCTTGTGGGAGTTTATGACATGTTGTGTGATCATGCATGTTATGATTGTAGAGGATGAGGGTGAAGATAATGCCAGCAGTCTGGATTTTGAGAACATGGATGGTCCTATCTAGCTTCCAAATCATAATCTGACTAGGCTTTATGAGTTTGTCCAAATGCATCAACAAATTTGGCATGGACCAACTCATGAGAAGCTTAAGGAATATCTGATTGAGCATCTTTTGGCGCTTAAAGGGGACACTTGGAACATATGAACAAGAATGATATTGCAAAAGTAATGTTACTCACCACAGTTGTAAGACCCAGATATGATGCTGAAGGAAATGTCACATTCTCGGGAAAGATTGGTGTCTGCCTTTTGTCAAAGTAGTTGCAACAGTTAGGAGTGACAACAGAGAAGTAGGCACCATCGAAACCAAGCCACACATAGTGAACAGAGTAGTCATGAGGCAGTATATGATAGAGAAAGTGGTTCCGGCCATCAAAGAGAGGAGAGGAGAGAAGAGGAGAGGGGAGAGGGCCTACAAGCAAGCACTGCTCAGTGAGTAGCAACAAGCATTGCTCTGCAGCAAGCACTAGAACAAACACTTCTCTAGTAGTAGATCAATAGCATAATCTATGTAGTACATCATCTAAAATAAACCCTCCCCTAAAAGATTATGCAGTGCATAATCTATGAACTACATTAGTTCCTAGGACTACTAAGGTTTAGATATGTCATTTTAGGCTGACAGTTCATAAGCAACAACAACATGCATGATCTACAAACAACAGTGCAAGCCCTACAAGCATAAACAACGTACTCCTAAACTTTCATAGTACAAGCCCTACAACAATTTAATCATGTTTCATCATGCACCTACTATAAATCATTTCATGCTCTTGTTTTATCGTGTAAATTTACTCACCTAATATATGTCATTTAATCATGTTTATACTCCATCTATATTGTACTCCCTGGAAGATTTATACTCCCTGATTCACTGATAAAAACATTACAGTACTTGTTAGGACCGAGAGTATATCAACCAGAGGGGGTGAATGGGGGATTCAAAATTTCTTTCAAAACTTCAAATCCCTCAAGATAAAACCGTAGAAGTAAAACTAGGACATGAACACTAAAGATAAATAAGCACAACTACTTGAACGGAAAAGAGCAAGAGAGAAGAAAGACTAGGCAAAACTTTTGATGAAAGCAATGATAATCATCATAGTATATTAATAGAGAAACTTTACTGGTGGCATATAATGGAGATAGTGTGGACAACATGGATGAATAGATACGAATGAAAATTGAACAAGACTTACAAAAACTCTACTAAGAGATGTTCATCAGAGCACTGCTCAGCTGAAAGACAAAGTAACACCAAAGGATCAATATACGAGCATACAAGCAAATGGTTTTGAGCATGAAAAATTGAAATACACTAAATAGTATAGCCATGCAACAAATAATGAATTGGTAAAGATAAATGATTTGAGATATCTATCAGGACATAGAGCATTGAAGATAAACTACTAAAAGTATTACTATAGAGTAGAATGGACTAGTGGTGCTCGATGGCGAAAGATGATTTGGTAGACCGGTTCACTCTTCTGCAAAAAAACTACATCTGGTTGGAGGGACTTGTGATTGAACAGAGGAGCAAACCTCTCTCCAGCCTATTCTCCTTCAAAGCGAAGCTGATCAAACTTTGTTTGAATTCACTCGGGGTAGACGCTTATTGGCGATCTCAAAACCTTCAACAGACTTCTTCGTGAACCACAATTACTCTTGGTGTCTGAAGACTTTGCTTGGTGAAGACAATTACTCTTCGACACTCAAGCCAACACATATTCGTCTAGAAAGTGTGCATCTCGCAAGATTAACAAGTACAAGAACTCTCAGCTCAGATATATTGTTAACCTCAACCACTATCTAAGTTTTGGCTCTTGATTTTCTATTAGTGGATCTTACACTCAAACCTTTCGAGAGGGGTGCTCAATTAATCTTGTCAGAATCTCAAGCAGAGCAGCCAGGGAAAAACATTGGAGCGGCATGGCTATTTATAGTTGCAGCCTTCCCTGATGGAAAACGACCATTTATGACACGTGGCTCATCCAATGGCCAACCAACACGTTTCAACAGTCGAATTTTGAGCACATCGCAACTTTACTTGAGGAACAAGGCCGAATCCTTGGTCTTAAAGATATCTCTCGCAGTCGAGAAAAACAACGTCTCTACTGGCGAGTAAAACTTCATATCACAAAGAGATTTCTCTCGGTCTTTCATAGGTTTTTACTAAGCATCACAACAGACCTAAGCCTCAAATACATATACCCCTCTTAATAATACGGTGTTCCTCTGACTCAAATAAGAGAAAGAACAACGAAACAAATACTATGTCTTCGCTTTGCCTTCAAACTTCTTGACTGCAGTCATTCTTCTTCGGACACACCAAATGACAATTGCTTTACGTCAACAATATTTTAAGGGGTCAGCTCCATCAAATAATCTTCTCGGTGTAGTTTGTTCTCAAACATAACTCTCTCTTCTCTTCAACGCAGATATTTCTCGATGAAGTTCTTCAAACTTCTCGTCAGAATGTAGCATTCTTCTCGATACGTCAGGGACTATTTCTCTCTCTCTGTGCACTAGCAAACAAATCAATCCCTTGTTGTTTCTAACAACAATCTCCAAATCCAACAGGCAAGTTATTGCGCCAACAGTACTCCTGGATGATTTATAATCCCTCCCGTTCATTCCCTATAAACTGAATCACAAGGATGCCATTTTTATGTCACACAAATGCTTTTAGTAGGGCATAACAAAATTAGAGTTGTCATTTTTTATGAGTATGATAGCCTGCAAGTGCACAAGGTTTAATTGTATCCTTTTGAAGTAAGACTATCGATCACAAAGGGAGCACAACTTTGGTCCTTTCCAAGGTGCAAATAATGTGCCTAGAAATTGTAAGTGATCCAAAACAGTAGTGAAGATAGTAATAAGGTTGAAAGATCATGGATGTCGCCGTCGAGGAGGGTGAATAGGTATTTTAAAATAATTACGGTTTAGGCTTGAACAAATGCGGAATAAAACTAGTGTTTAATTTGCCAAGAAAAAAACTAAAACAACTAGGCTCACCTATGTGCACCAACAACTTATGCTAAGCAAGATAAACAACTAAGTGATAGCAAGAAACAATATGGCTATGACAAAGTAAGGTGCATAAGTAAAGGGCTCAGATAAGAGATAACCGAGGCATGCGGAGACGACGATGTATCCCGAAGTTCACACCCTTGCGGATGCTAATATCCGTTTGGAGCGGTGTGGAGGCACAATGCTCCCAAAGAAGCCACTAGGGCCACTGTAATCTCCTCACACCCTCGCACAATGCAAGATGTCATGATTCCACTAAGGGGCCCTTAAGGGCAGTCACCGAACCCGTACTAATAGCAACCCTTCGAGACGACCATCGAACCCGTACACTTTGGCAACCCTTGGGGGCGGTCACCGAAACCCGTCAAATTGTTCGGGGTGATCTCCACAACCTAATTGGAGACCCCGACACTTGCTCAGAGATTTACACCACAATGACTGAGCTCCGAACACCACCAACCGTCTAGGGAGCCCAAGCACCCAAGAGGAACAAGCTCAAGGGTACCAAGAACCCAAGAGTAATAAGCTTCTCAAACTTCACTTCCACGTATCACTGTGGAGAAATCAAACCAATGCAACTAATGCAATGGCAAGGGCACACAGAGTGCCCAAGTCCCTCGCTCCCAAATCCCACCAAAGCAACGAAAGCTATGGAGGAAAATGAGAGGAAGAACAAGAAGGAGAACACCATGAACTAAAATATCTAGATCCAAGGGGTTCCCCTCACATAGAGGAGAAAGTGATTGGTGGAAATGTGGATCTAGATCTCCTCTCCCCCACCCCCCCCAAACTAGCAAGAATCCATGGAGGGATTCAGAGATAGCAAGCTCAAAGAAGGTCAACAATGGGGGAAGAAAACAAGCTAAAGAGATAAGGTTCAATGGGGAAGAAGACCCCCTTTTATAGGTGGGAAAAATCTAACCGTTATGTGCTCACCCCGCACATGATCGGTACTACCTCTCTATCGAGCGGTACTACCGCTCGGGCGGTAGTAACATGAAAACAGAGCAACCACTAAGAACCTCGGGGGAGGTAGTGCCTCCGGAGCGGTACTACCGCTTATCCCAGCGGTATTACTGCATGAGAAGAAGAAGACGGGAGCAGAGGAGGCAGGGCAGAGCAGAGAACGACGACAGTACTATAGCAGCGGTACTACTGCCCGACCGGGGCGGTACTAGCGCTTATAGATGGTACTACCGCAATTCACCGCCGCCCTACTACTGTTGAACGCAACACGAAAAACAAAACCCCAAGGAAGTAGGAGTAGTAGTCGCCGAAGTGGACAACAGAAGTACCACTTACAAGCGGTACTACCGCCCGATAGGGACGATACTACCGCTTACAGAGCGGTCCTACCACAGGGGTGCATCAAGTAAACCCCAAGCAAAACAGATGCATCAAGAGAACCAGAACGGCCATAACTTATGCATATGAGCTCTTTATTGAGCAAACTCAAGCTTGTTGGATAGATGACAACATGTAGCCTAAGATATAGAGGAGTGAACCTCCAACATAGAAGAAATGGCATAACCTCCAACATCGAAAACATCATAGAAGATGCATGTGAACTCCATTTTCGATGAACTCGAGCTTGTCATGAAGATGACCAAAAGCTCCAAATCTCACAAGGAGAAAAACCAAACAAGAACCAAGAAATAGGATGGAAGGATGCAATGGTTTGAGCTCTCTACGAACAATACGATCAAGATACTCACTTGAGAGCCCCCCTTGATAATACGACAGTCGATCCTATAACCCGGTCTCCCGACTACCACCTTGAGACCGGTAAAATAGAAAACCTATCAACGGCAAACTTTGCCTTGCAGATAGTCCACTTGAGATGGATGATGATGATCTTGACTTCCTCAAGTTGGGCCACCTTTCTTGATTGTGTTGGCTTGGTGAAGACTAGTTGATTGCTACCCTATACTCCACTATGGGTGAGCCACTCTTCGGCACATCTTCACAAGTCCATTGTCACCACAATGGACGACAAGCTTCAAGCACTTGATCTCTTCGTAATGATCCACTTGAACTTGCACATCGCAATCTTGATGATGATCACCACTTGATGTCATTCTCTCCATGGGTTGTACGATATCTTCCTCTTGACGCAAGCCCATGGAAACATACCTAACCCCACACAGAAACTGTCATGTAGACCATGGGTTAGTACACAAAGCGTAATGAACAATGCTTACCATACCATGGGATCAGATGATCCCTCTCGGTACATCTTCTATGCTTTTTGTGTTGATTAAATTGATTCACTCTTTGACTTAGTCTTGATCAACCTCTCACATGACCAATCTTTAAATAATTCCTTGAATAGCACCTTGATCATCACATACTCTCCTTGAAACAACACATGGACTTCAAGAAAAGCCTATGGACAAACCCTTCAAATATAACTCAAGGCAATCATTAGTCCATAGGAGTTGTCATCAATTACCAAAACCAAACATGGGGGCACCACATGTTATTTCGAAGGTGAATAAACGAGCTGAAATAAATCACAAGTAAAATGAGAAGACTTGAGACAAATGATTAAAAGAGTTCCCAGGGGTCCGGAATCCCCACTAGTGTGCAGCTACGATGGTGCCTAAACACATAGCTATATCGAATTCCTAAGCCACTTTACATGTTTCTCTTTGTGGGCGGAGCCGGTACAGGTATGTTCATACTCGTGGTATCTTCGTATTTGATACCCTGCTACTTCTCGATCTTGCGTTGTATTCCCTCGAAGAGGAAAGGGTGATGCAGCATAGTAGCGTAAGTATTTCCCTCAGTTTTTGAGAACCAAGGTATCAATCCAGTAGGAGACCACGCGCGAGTCCCTCGCACCTACACAAACAAATAAGAACTTCGCAGCCAACGCGATAAGGGGTTGTCAATCCCTTTACGGTCACTTACGAAAGTGAGATCTGATAGAGATGATAGTTTATATTTTTGGTATTTTTAGTTTACAAGAACATCAAATAAAAGCGGTAAAAGTAAAGTAGATGTAGATTGATATGTTGAGAATAGACCTGAGGGCCATAGTTTTCTCTGGTGGCTTCTCTCATGATAGCGATATTCTACGGCGGGTAAACAAATTACTGTCGAGCAATTGATAGAAAAGCGAATAATTATGAGACTATCTAGGCATGATCATTGTATATAGGCATCACGTCCGAGAAAAGTAGACCGACTCCTACCTGCATCTACTACTATTACTCCACACATCGACCGCTATCCAGCATGCATCTAGTGTATTGAGTTCATAAGAACAGAGTAACGCCTTAAGCAAGATGACATGATGTAGAGGGATAAACTCAAGCAATATGATATAAACCCCATCTTTTTATCCTCGATGGCAACAATACAATACGTGCCTTGCTGCCCCTACTATAACTGGGAAAGGACACCGCAAGATTGAACCCAAAGCCAAGCACTTCTCCCATTGCAAGAACTATAGATCTATTAGGCCAAACCAAACCAATAATTCGAAGAGACTTGCAAGGATATTATGAGCACACATAAAAAGTTCAGAGAAGAACCAAATATCTTTCATAGATAACCTTGATCATAAACTCACAATTCATCGGATCTCGACAAACACACCGCAAAAAGAGATTACATCGAATAGATCTCCTCGAAGACCGAGGAGAACTTTGTATTGAGATCCAGAGAGAGAGAGAGAAGAAGCCATCTAGATAGTAGCTATGGACCCGAAGGTTTGTGGTAAACTACTCACAACTCATGGTGAGGGCGATGACGATGATGATGAAGGCCTCTGTGATGGATCCCCCTCCGGTGGAGCTCCGGAATAGGCTCCAAGATGGGATCTCCACGGGAACAGAAGGTACGGCGGTGGAATTAGGGTTTTCCCTCTGTTCACGGAGTTTCTGGGGTACGTAGACTTATATAGGAAGAAGGAGGGCACCGGGGGATGCTCGAGGGGGCCACGAGGCAGGGGGCGCGCCCTGGGAAGGGGGCGCCCCCCCCCCCCACCCACGTCGGCCAGCCCTCTATCCCCTGACGTGGTTCTCAAGCTCCGCGTGCGTGATTTTCTCCAAAAATATCTCTCGCGAAGGTTTCATTCCGTTTGGACTCCGTTTGATATTCTTTTTCTGCAAAACCCTGAAACAGGCAAAAAACAGCAATTTGGACTGGGCCTTTGGGTTAGTAGGTTAGTCCCAAAAATGATATAAAAGTGAATGATAAAGCCCATTAAACATCCAAGACTTCATAAATAATAGCATGGAACAATCAAAATTTATAGATACGTTGGAGACGTATCAAGCATGCCCAAGCTTAATTCCTGCTCGTCCTCGAGTAGGTAAATGATAAAGAAATAATTTTTGATGTGGAATGCTAACCAATATAGTTTTTCAATGTAATTCTATTAATTGTGGCATGAATGTTTAGATCTGAAAGATTCAAGATAAAAGTCTATATTGACATAAGAAACAATAATACTTCAAGCATACTAACAAAGCAATCATGTCTTCTCAAAATACCATGGCTAAAGAAAGTTATCCCTACAAAATCATATAGTGTTGGTTATGCTCCCTCGTTATCACACAAAAATATTCATATCATGCACAACCCCGATTTCAGCCAAGCACTTGTTTTCATACTCTATCTTTTCAAACCTTTCAACTTTCACGCAATACATGAGCGTGAGCCATGGACATAGCACTATGGGTGGAATAGAGGTGGTTGTGGAGAAGACAAAAAGGAGGGAGATAGTCCCACATCAACTAGGCGTATCAACGGGCTATGGAGATGCCCATCAATAGATATCAATGTGAGTTAGTGGGGATTGCCATGCAGCTGATGCACTAGAGCTAAATATGAATGAAAGCTCAACAAAAGAAACTAGTGGGTGTACATCCAACTTTCTTGCTCACGAAGACCTAGGGCATTTGAGGTAGCCCATCGTTCGAATATACAAGCCAAGTTCTATAATGAAAAATTCCCACTAGTATATGAAAATGACTAAGCATGAGACTCTCTATAATGAAGAACATGGTGCTACTTTGAAGCACAAGTGTGGAGAAGAAGATAGCAGCAATTGTCCTTTTTTTCCTTTTTCTCTTTTTTCGGGGCCTCTTTTTTTCTTTGGCATTTCCTTTTTTTTGCGGAGGGGCTTTATAGATTTAGCCTTTCCTCCCATGGGACAATGCTCTAATAATGATGATCATCACACTTTCATTACAACACGATATTACAACTCGATACTACAATAACAAAGTATGACTCTATATGAATGCCTCCGGCGGTGTACCGGTATATGCAATGAAACAAGAGTGACATGTATAAAAAAATTATGCATGGTGGCTTTGCCACAAATACGATGTCAACTACATGATCATGCAATGGCAATATGACAATATGATGCGTGTCATATGAAAGGAACGGTGGAAAGTTGCATGGCAATATATCTCGGAATGGCTATGGAAATGCCATGATAGGTAGGTATGGTGGCTGTTTTGAGGAACAATATGGTGGCTGTTTTGAGGAAGGATATATAGTGGGTTTATGGCACCGGCGAAAGTTGCACGGTACAAGAGAGGCTAGCAATGGTGGAAGGGTGAGAGTGCGTATAATCCATGGACTCAACATTAGTCATAAGAACTCATATACTTATTGCAAAAATCTACGAGTCATCAAAACAAAGAAATCAACGCATGCTCCTAGGGGGAGGTTGGTAGGAGTTAACCATCGCGCGCCCCCGACCTCCACACAAAGGTTGGCACTCTACAAATACCTCATGCTCTAACTTCGTCACATAGCGGTTCACCATACGTGCATTATACGGGAATCACTAACCTTAACACAAGTATTTCTAATTTCATAATAACTCCACTAGCATGACTCTAATATCACTATCCTCATGTCTCAAAACAATTATCAAGCATCCAACATCTCATTCTATTAAATGCACTTAGTGTGAATTTTTTTTACTACATTGACTTTGGATGTCTATCATGTGAAGACTAGTTTCTTTAGCCTAAACACATTACCATGCTGTTTTAATAGACTCTCAAAAGAATATAAGTGAAGCATGAGAGTTCAACAATTTCTACAAAATATTACCACCACCGTGCTCTAAAAGAGATAAGTGAAGCACTAGAGCAAAAACTATTCAACTCAAAAGATATAAGTGAAGCATATAGAGTGTTCTAATAATTTCTTGGCCATATTTAACTCTCTCAAATAGGTGTGTCCAGCAAGGATGATTGTGGCAAACTAACAAGCAAAGACTCAAATTATACAAGACGCTCCAAGCAAAACACATATCATGTTGCGAATAAAAATATAGCTCCAAGTATAGTTACCAATGGATGAAGACGAAAGAGGGGATGCCTTCCCGGGTGTCGGTGTACTAAAGTAGGGGTACCTTAGTATCCCGACTTGTGCACGGGCAGTAGCAGCGTCCCGTGGTCTGGCTCACCGCGCACCCGCCAAAGCCCGCTCCAGACCCCTTTTAAGCCATTCGAGAACAAAGTATTCAAGTTAGGAGACAAGGCCCCGGCAAGAGGAGCTTGCCGGGAAGGCCGCACCAGGCTCAAAGTTATCATTCCAGCACGAGACCCTGGCAAGAGGAGCTTGCCAGGAAGGCCAAAAGAACGGCACTTCAAGGAGGTATATCGCGGCGCATCATGTGCCCCGACAGGACCCAGAGAGCGGCAAGCTTCCGGGCCCGCCAAGGTTGCGACCCAGGCAAGGTGCTTGCCGGAGGAAACTTATGTTGTGTGCCTGCGGCTCCAGCTCATCTGGCCATGCGTCGCCCTAGGGCCCTTCCAGGGGCACGTGGCGGATGGCTGTGCAGCCTGGGGTACACGGTGGCAAGCTGCGGTGACAAGGCTATCGCCGTGGCGAACGGAGACGCATGGACGGGCGCTTTTGGGGTGACGGCGACGGGCATTCAATGCCCTTGTCCCCCACCGTCAGAGTTAGGTGAATACCACTGTTCATACACTATTCATGCACTGTTGCAACTACCACCGATTTTACATTTTTACCCTCCTCTACGTTGACACCTGTCGGTGACCCCTTTGAACTATAAAAGGAGGCCCATGCACAACGTAGAGGGGGTTCGATCCCAGAAACTCGCTCACTCCCACGCTCGGTGTAGCTGGTACTGTAGATCTTCAAGCTCCCGAGCCTCAAGAACTCAATACAACCAAGGCAGGAGTAGGGTTTTACGCGTCCGCGCGGCCCGAACCTGGGTAAACTGCCCGCGTGTGCTCCTCGATCTGCTCTCCGTGCTCCCTCCGCTCCCTTACCGCAACGTAGAAGGGGCTCCGGTCCCATAGGTGTTCGTGGGCAGTCAGTTTCCCCGACATCTTTGGCGCGCCAGGTAGGGGGGCGTCGAGGTTGTGCGAACCTGATCCGGCGCTCACGCGGGCGCAGTCTTCATCAACCTCTCCAGCTTCGTCAACTTCATCGGCTACGTCAACATGCCTCCGAAGAAGAAGGCTTCGGAGGTCGGAGGCCCGTCTGCGTCGATCCCACCACCACCAGAACCGACGGTTGGTGGAGGAGACGCTGGCGGAAGGGTGGACGCCGGTGGGGAAACTCACGGCGCCACCAAGTCCAAGGACAAGACGGACGACCAGGCGAACTCCAAAGCCTCGGTGTCCGTGCACGCACCCCGTCCCTCTCAGGAGGCGCCGGGCCAGCAGCGGCGTGGTACCCACGGTACCATCCGTCTGCTGGGACAAGGCCAAACCGATGGGTCACGGGACGCTCAAGGCCAACGTCCTGGCACGAGCAAGGCACGGTCGCCGGGACGGGAACATGCTCCTTCTAACGCGGTTAGAAGTCCGAGCGTGTCTCGCTCCTCGCACCGTTCGCCACCGTTTCCCTCCTCTCCCGCAGAAGCTCTAGCCAGAGCGCAACTGCTTCTAGACTTCCCTCCAGCGGCGGACAAGGACGAAGACTGGAGGGTGACGATCCAGAGCCTCATCGCCTTCGCCAACAACGACACGCCGCAGCAGCCGGCAACATCACGCCCGCGGCAAGTCAACCAAGCGAAGGCCGATGGAGACAAGACCGCCGGGGGTGCAACTACCGTGCACTCCCCACCGCGGAAGCAGAAATCGCCGCCCCGCCGGATCAACGTCGATGACGACTCCACGGCATCGACGGATCCACGGGCTCGCCGCGATCAGCGCCAAGTCCTCGACGACAGGCGACAAGAGGACGCTCGAACCCGCATCGAGCGTCAAAGAGAAGCCAGAAGACAGTCTGATTAGCGCGCCGGGACCGCTGTCGACATGCACGCGCCCGTTGAACCAGGCGACTTGCCATACGCGGCAGGCTGCCCTGCGTTCACCCGAGAGCTGCGGCAAGTCCAATGGCCCAGCATGAAGAACTTTAAGCCCGACATACCCGAGAAGTACGACGGCAAGATGCACCCCTCGGAGTTCCTCAGCATCTACACCATTGCGGTGCAGGCTGCCGGGGGACGCGACGAGAAGATTCTAGCGAACTACTTCCCGCTCGTGCTTAAGCCAAACGTCAGGTCTTGGCTTATGCATTTGCCGGAAAACTCCATCTCTTCATGGGCGGATTTGTGCCACCAGTTTGTCGGCGCCTTCACGGGCGGCCACAAACCCCACGGCCAGGAGAGCGATCTCCACATCCTCGCCCAGAAGGAGGGAGAGTCCCTGCGCAAATACATCCAAAGGTTCAGCCGCGTTCAGCACAATATCCCCGATGTCCACCCTGCCGCGGTTATCAGCGCGTTCCACCAGAACGTGCGTAACCGCCGGATGAGGGAAGAGATGGCCATGACCAAGATCCGGGACGTCAGCGAGCTTTACGCTTTAGCCGACAAATGTGCACGCGCTGAAGAGGGGAGGAGACTCCCCGGAGAGGATACCGGCGCAGCAGGAAGTGACAGCGAGGATGCCGCCCCGGCAAGGAAAGGCCGGCGGCGGAATAACAGGAAGAAGAAGAACAAGGAGGTACTGGTTGTCGAGCAGTCCGGCAAGGAGGCTGCCGCCAAGAAGACACAGGCTGGTGGCTCCGGCAAGGAGGCCACCCCTGTAGCGGCAGCCGACAAGCAGGATGGCTCCGACAAGCAGTACTGCAAGATCCACCGCACCAAGGGCCACGATCTCCAGAACTGCAAGAGAGTAGAGTACCTAGTAGAACAGCAGAAGGCTGAGTACGAGCGTCGCGACAAGGAGAAGGCCCAAGGAGGCGGAGGAGAGCCAAGCAAGAAGCGGCCGTTCAATGGCCGGGGAGGACGCCGCGGCAATGCCAAGCAGCGGCAAGGAGACAGGCCTCCCCGGGGCCGCGACAAGGATGAAGACGAAGACGACAATGAGGATATGGATGAAGGAGACAACAGCGAGCAGGAGTTCCAGAAGGCCACAGAAGTTCTATGCGTCGATGGAGGTGCCTCTCTGCACACTTCCCACCGCCAACTCAAGCAATGGGTGCGGGAAGTGAATGCAGCTGAGCCACCCGTCGAGTCGCGCAGGCTGCTGAAATGGTCCGGCACGCCCATCATCTTCGACCTTGAGGACCACCCTGACCGCACAACTGCGGTCGGGTGTTTGCCGATGTTGGTTTCACCAACTATCCGCAACCTCAAGGTCACCAAGATGTTGGTTGACGGCGGGGCCGGCCTCAACTTGATCTCCTCCGCTGTGATCAAGAAACTGCAGATCCCCGACAGCGAGCTCGAGGAAATCGGGACGTTCCAAGGAATCAACCCGGAAAGGAGCAAGCCGAAGGGGAAGATCACGCTGCCAGTGACCTTTGGTGGAGAGCTCAACTTCAGGACGGAGAGGATCACGTTCGACGTTGCCGATATCCCATTGCCATACAATGGGATACTTGGCCGTCCTGCGCTCGCCAAGTTCATGGCAGCTTCCCACTACGCGTACAACATGCTTAAGATGCCGGGGCCAATAAGCGTCATCTCTGTCCCCGGCGACAAGAAGGATGCGCTTATCTGCGCCGACAAGATTTACCGGGACGCAGCAGCCGCGGCAGACAGCAAGACACTTGCCGCTGAAGCTCCCGGGGGGAAGACCAAGACCAAGTCCGGCAAGATCTCTGGGGCCCACTCCGGCAAACGCACCTCTTCAGAGTGCTGCACTGCCATCGAGGACGCACCATCGAGCTCCACCGGCAAGTGCAAGAAAGGAATGGCAGCTCCACCGGCAACCAAGAAGGTGTCCGCCAAGGAGGACGACACTGGTGGTACCTTTACCATCAGTGCTACGCTCGACCCCAAATAGGAAAGCGCGCTCGTTGCCTTCCTGCGGGCGAATGTCGATGTGTTTGCATGGCAACCATCTGACATCCCCGGCGTTCCCAGGAAGGTAATTGAGCACAAGCTTGTTGTTTGTCCTCACGCGCGGCCCGTCAAGCAGAAGGTTAGGAAGCAAGCTGTGGAGCGCCAAGAGTTTATAGCTGAAGAAATCAAGAAGTTGGAAGCAGCAGGCCTGGTTAGAGGTGTACTTCATCCCACGTGGTTGGCCAATCCAGTTGTCGTGCGCAAGGCTAATGGGAAGTGGAGACTTTGTATAGACTTCACTGATGTGAATAAAGCTTGTCCTAAGGATCCATTTCCCTTGCCGCGCATCGACCAGATTGTTGACTCCATTGCCCGATGTGAGTTGCTTTCATTTCTCGATGCATACTCAGGTTACCACCAGATATTCATGGCTGAGGAAGATGAAGAGAAGACCGCATTTATTACTCCATGTGGCACATATTGCTTTATACGCATGCCCTTTGGATTGAAGAATGCGGGCTCAACGTTTGCAAGGGTGGTGCACACTGCTTTTGAGCCACAGATACACAGGAATGTAGAAGTCTACATGGATGACATAGTGGTCAAGAGCAAGAGCAAGGCTACCCTAGTTCAAGATCTAGAAGAAACCTTTGAGAATCTGCGCAAGATACAACTCAAGTTGAGCCCCGAGAAGTGCGTTTTCGGAGTCCCCTCCGGCAAGCTTCTCGGGTTCTTTGTGTCCCAGAGGGGGATTGAAGCCAATCCCGACAAGATAAAAGCCATCGAGCAGATCGAAGCCCCGAAGCGCGTCAAGGACGTAAGGAGACTTGCTGGTTGTGTGGCTGCCCTCAGCAGGTTCATTTCAAAGTCTGCAGAACGCGCCCTGCCTTTCTTCAAAATCTTGAAAAAGGCAGGTCCTATGAAATGGACTCCGGAAGCGGAGGCAGCGCTGCAAGACTTGAAAGGATACCTGTCCTCCACTCCGATACTTGTCGCACCTAGGCCACTAGAGAAGTTGCTGCTGTACTTAGCGGCGACCAATCAAGTGGTTAGTGCTGCGTTAGTAGCGGAGAGGGAGGCAGATGAGGAACCCACATCCCCGGCAAGCGCATCCAGCGACAAGCAGGGGGCTTCCCCGACAAGCTCTGGCCCCGACAAGGACAAGTCTGCGCAGGAACAAAGAGAAGTGCGAAAGAAGATGGTGCAGCGCCCAGTTTATTTTGTAAGTTCCCTCCTGCAGGGGGCTAGGTCAAGATACTCTGGGGTGCAAAAGTTGCTTTCCGGCCTCCTCATGGCCTCAAGAAAGCTGCGTCATTACTTCCAAACACACGAGATAACAGTGGTCACTCGCTTTCCGTTGAAGAGGATATTGCAGAATCCAGAAGCAACAGGCAGGATCGTCGAGTGGGCACTAGAGCTGTCAAGTTTTGGTCTCAAGTTTGAGAGTACCTCAACTATCCAGAGCAGAGCTTTGGCAGAATTCATAGCAGAATGGACTCCAACACCAGATGAAGAAGTTCCAGAAACAAACATCCCCGTCCAAGAAGCAAGCAAGGAGTGGATAATGTACTTCGATGGTGCCTTCTCGCTGCAAGGCGCCGGCGCTGGCGTGTTACTCATAGCGCCCACCGGAGAGCACCTCAAGTATGTTGTTCAAATGCACTTTCCCAAGGAGCAAGCGACAAACAATACTGCCGAGTATGAAGGTTTGCTTGCCGGTCTCAGAATTGCGGCCGAACTTGGGATCAAGAAGCTGATTGTGCGGGGAGACTCGCAGTTGGTGGTCCGACAAGTAAACAAGAGTTACCAGAGCCCTCTGATGGAAGCTTATGTCGATGAAGTGAGGAAGCTTGAAGAACACTTTGAAGGCCTACAGATGGAGCACGTTCCAAGAGCTCAAAATGATATCGCAGATGGCCTCTCAAAGTGTGCTGCAATGAAGTTACCTGTGGAACCAGGGGTCTTCGTGCTCAAGCTAACTCAGCCATCCGTTACACCATCAGTTGGGCAAAGCAAGAAGAGGAAGTTGGTCTCCGGTGACTACTTGCCGGCGGATCTTCCAGAGACCGCCGCCAAGGTCCCCAAGATCAGCAACCAAAATGCTGAGGAACAGTCTGCTCCTGCGGACCCAAGGGTTTGTACAGTTGAAGCAGGCGTTCCCGACAAGCCTTGCCCCGGCTGGCTTGCCGGGGAATCCTCAGCTCCGGCGGAGCCGCAGGTTCTCGCCGTAGAAGCTGAGGTTCCCGCAGCAGCCCTGATGCCTTTAGTCCTTGTTGTCGAGCCTCAAGCTCCAGCATGGGCGCAGCAAATCGTCCGTTTTCTTCAAACTGGAGAACTTCCCGAAGAACCAGAAGAGATAGAGAGGATTACCAGGCAGTCAAGTATGTACCAGTTCGTTGGAAATGAACTGTACAGAAGAAGACTCAACGGTGTCAGGTTGAAGTGCATTTCCCGGGAAGATGGACAGAAGCTGTTGGCAGAAATACATGGAGGCATATGTGGTCACCACATTGGCGCAAGAGCACTTGCCGGGAAGGCGTTCCGGCAAGGTTTCTTTTGGCCAGAAGCCCTCCAAGATGCAACTGCACAAGTAACCAAGTGTGAAGCGTGTCAGTTCCATGCCAAGCAAATTCACCAGCCAGCTCAAGCTCTCCAGACGATCCCTTTGTCCTGGCCCTTCTCGGTCTGGGGGCTCGATATCCTCGGCCCCTTTCCCCGCGCAGTCGGGGGCTTTGAGTACTTGTACGTTGCGATCGACAAGTTCACAAAGTGGCCAGAAGTGGAACCAGTGAGAAAGGTGACAGCACAGTCAGCAGTGAAGTTCTTCAGGTCAATTGTTTGCCGTTTCGGAATCCCTAACAGGATCATCACCGACAACGGCACACAGTTCACAAGTCGCACCTTCATGCAGTACGTCCAAGACCTTGGCGCCAAGGTCTGCTTTGCTTCCGTTGCTCACCCAAGGAGCAATGGTCAAGCAGAGAGGGCCAATGTTGAAGTGCTGCGTGGGCTCAAGACAAGAACCTTCGACAGGCTGCACAAGTGCGGAAGAAACTGGATAGAAGAGTTGCCGGCAGCTCTTTGGTCAATCAGAACGACACCAAATCGAGCCACCGGACAGACGCCCTTTGCTCTAGTCTATGGAGCAGAGGCAGTTCTCCCCACGGAACTCGTATATGGGTCTCCTCGAGTGCTCGCTTACGACGAGCTCGAGCAAGAGCAACTTCGGCAAGATGATGCATTGCTCCTCGAGGAGGACCGTCTCCAGGCTGCTGTACGAGCTGCTCGATACCAGCAAGCCTTGCGTCGCTATCATAGCCGCAAGGTCAGGGCCAGGAGTCTCGAGGAAGGCGACCTTGTTCTTCGGCGTGTTCAGTCCGCCAAGAATTCCAACAAGTTGACGCCGAGGTGGGAAGGCCCTTATCGGGTGAGACAAGTCACAAGGCCCGGCGCTGTCCGCCTTGAGACCGAAGAAGGCTTACCGGTGAGCAACTCCTGGAATATCGAGCATCTTCGCAAGTTTCACCCGTAAGGCGCGGTTGCCGTGATCCGCTCCGGCAACCACCTTTTGTACAAGTCTTGCCGCTGTTGCATGTAAACCTTTGTACAAAGCCGGGCGCAGACCCCGTGCATCAGTAAAACTTTCGTGCTTCGCACCATTTGTCATTTCATGCCTTTCTTTCCTGCTTGCATGTATCTTCTAACATTTTGTGCAGCACACATCCCCGGTAAGCAGTAACAAGCCGCAAGGCTCCATATTTGTATTTCCTCCTCTTTTGCCTTTCTCTCTGAAGCAGAAGAAGTGTTCCTCGCGCACAAGTTTGCCGGGGGGGGGG
>LR738709.1:572359978-572397822 GCA_902687465.1 Secale cereale
GATAGAAGTATGGACCAAGTGCTGTTCAAGAGAAGCTAAGCCTTACCGGGAAGCAAACAATCCCTAAAAGCTAAGTTACCAAAGTTTGAGCATTCAAATTTTTAAATTTTTCGTTATCTTCCTTGAACAACCACACTTTGTATGGAAAACCTGTGCGCGGAGGAACCTACCCGTGGCTAGCCGCGCCCTCACTTTGTTTCGAGCACGCTCAACGGCTTAAATGAGCTGCGACAAGTGTCGCGCCCTTACTTCGTTTTCGAGTTTGCTCAGCAATCTAAGTGTGCTGCAACTAGCTGCGGCAAGGTTTCTTGCCGGCAAAGGCATTGCGAGCAGGCTGCTAAGAGTCCTGCACTCAGCGCTCGCGGCAAGGGTCCCTTTGCCGGCAAGTTCCCTGAAAGCGTAGGGCGGAAAGCATACAAAGTGAAGGGGCCAGAGCAAGGGAAATAACACTGCATTGATTACCCGAAACAAAAGTATATATTACAGATATAACTTGCCGCTCTCCTAAACAACTACTGCCTATGACTTAATTTGCAGCGGCAAGGGAAGCAAGGTGCCTAGTCTCTCCGGTCTCCGTCAATCCTCTGGATCTTGCCCACCTTGGCTACGATGTGGGCAACTTGGGCCTTCAACGCCTCCTGGTCGGCTTCGGGCGGCAGGGTCCGGAGGACGTTGACAAGGTTGATCCCGGGGTTGCGGTAGACGATCTTCGACAACACCCGTTCCATAGTGCCCGTGCAAAGCCGGCGCGCCTCGTCCGCCAGCTGCACGGGGATCTTCTCTCGTAACCGCGCAAGAGCCGGCGCCACCCCCCTGAGGAACAAGCTCAGCTTGGCGCTGTGGGGGAGGTTCTCGTCGGGGGAGTACGCGAGGTGCTCCGCCCTCAGCGCCACCATCTCCATATCGATGTTGGCGGCGGAGGCGACGAGCTCCTCGGTCCACTGCTCCACCGTCCGCTGGAAGTGGTTCTGCGAGACGGCGGCGCTCTCCAGCAAGGCCCTCTCGGTACGGAGGTCGTCCTTCAGCTTCGTCTCGCGGTCCCGGGCGGCGTCGAGCGAGCTGGTGAGGGTGGAAACCTTCATCTCCAAGTCAGCGATGGAGTCCCTGGCGTCGGTGAGCTCTTTGCCCTTCTCGGAGAGGCGGATTTGCAGCTCCGAGTTGGTGTGGGCATCCTTCTCCCGCGCCACGTTGAGCGCGGCGACCCTGTCTTCACTCGCCTTCAAGTTCAACTCCATCTGCGCCACCCTGGCCTCCAGATCCCTCTTGGCGGTCTCTGCGGCAGCAGCGGCATCCCTCGCCTCCTGCAGAGCCCCGCCAATGGCCTGCTCACCAGCGGTGAGGTCATCCTCGTGGCTGTCGAGGTCGACCTTCCGCTGGTTGAGCTCTCCCTCCCACCGAGACAGCTCCTCGGCGGCCAGACGCTGCTGCTCCTCCACCTCGGCCTTCTCGAGGAGGAATGCTTGGTGTGCTCCGGCAAGCTCTTCACGCTCCTCCGCCAAGTTTCGGAGGGCCGCCTGGTTGGCGGCACGGAGCTCCGCAGCATGCTTCTCCAAATCAACGCCGGCCTTGGCAGCCAAAGCCTCTCGGGACTCCAGCTTGGCTTGCCTGGCCCGGTACAAACCCAGGAGTCGACGCAGAAGTTGCTCCTCTTCGGGCTCGTCGCTGCTGCCGGGCGCGTCGACCACCTTCAACCTGGCGGAGGCGAGAACTTCTCCGTCGAAGGTCTCCCCCTCCGCTGGTGCCCTTGATGAAGACGCCCACGGGACTTGGATGAAGACCCCGTTGGCGGCCTCCAGATAGACGCCCGCCCCAGGTGCGGAGGCGGAGGGGTCGGCGGCCGGTGCAGCGTCCGGCGCTCCCGCGGCCTCCGGGCCAGCGGTATGGTCGCCGGTCCCTTCCTCAGCCGCGTCGTCAGCGGTTGGGACAGTCTCCTCGGTGGCTGGCTCGTCGGCGCCGGACATTCCTTCCGCGGCGGTGCCGTCGCCAGTCTCGCCGCGCACCTCCTCCTCGGCGATGGTTTCCGTCTCCATCGGCTCCGGAGCGGGCGGGTCTGACAACAGAAGAAAAAGAAAAGAAAGATTTGTCAAGCAAATATCCAAAAAGAAGAATCCAAGAAGAAGAAAGTACAAGGGTTTACCTGCGCGGGCCTCTTCGATGACGGGGTCCCTCGCCGGGGAGCTCTCCCTTGGCGGCGTAGTAGTGGCCCCTGTTGGCGGAGGGCCGCTTGCGCCCTCCCTTGGCGGGGTGCTCACCCTTGTCGGGCTACTCGCCCTTGGCGGGGTACTCGCCCTCGGCGGAGTGCCCGTCCTTGGCGGAGCGCTGTCCCTTGCCGGGGAGCTGATCCTTGGCGGGGAGGGTGGGGCAAGCGGCTCGTCGGGGGCGACCTCCTGGTGCTCCTGCGGCTGCGGCTCCACTTCTGCACAAGACAACAAGACATCAATAAGGATTAAAAACTCAAGCGCGCCCATCAAGCAGAAAAATGAATACCGGACTTACGCCGGGGGCTGCGCTGGGGGCTGCTCTCCGGAGCAGCAGGCTGGTCCGGCAAGTCCGTCGCTGGCGCGTCCCCTGCCGCTGCAACGGGCTCGTCGTCCTCGAGATCGACCACAGGGATCTTGGCCCTCTTCGCCATCCTCTGGGTCAAGGTCCTGGAAGCCAAAACAAGATCAGAATCAAGCAAGAGAAATCAAGACAGAATCAAAGGAAATGTAAATTGCAAGTACTTACTCTTCCTCCTCTTCATCGGAGCTGAGGGCGGAGAAGTCAAACCCCGCCTCGCACGCTCCAGCACGAGGAGCTGGAGGAGAAGGATCCCTCGGACGCTTGGCGGGCTCCGGGGCTGCGGGCTGTGAAGACCCAGCACCGGTCGTCGCTGAGGACCGAGGAGCAGAAGGAACCCCAGAGCCACTCCGAGAAGATCCCCCTCCGCTTGTCGCTCGGGCACGGGGCGCCTCCTTGACGACCTTGCTCGTCGTGGTGGCTCGCGTTGCCCGGCGCTTCGGTTGCTATCGGGGCGCCTGTGGCCTCGTCGTCTCAGCCGCCTTGCGGAGGCGTTTCTTCTGCTGTGCCGGAGGACTTGGTGGCGGCGGAGAGTTCTCCGAGGATGAGGAGGCGTCGTCGTCAAGATTCAGAGACCCGCCAGAGTCTTCATCGGAATCACCGGACTCGGCCTCCTCCTCCTCCTCGGCAGGCCCGCTAGACTCGGTACCCTGCCCGGCAGCCTCGCCCATTCCGGCAGGCTCCCCGGTAGGCTCCCCGGCAAACTCCTCGGGCGTGATCTTCAGCAGCTTGAGGATTTCCTCCTCCTCGGCCTGGCTCACCGCGTCCGCCGCCTCCGCTTCATCCACAGTGTACCCAAACTCGCCTGCCGCCGCAGCCGCGGCGGCCTCCTCCATCCTGGAGGCAATGTACGCCACATCTCGCGCGGTGGTCTCCCGGGTTAGCCCCTTCCTCTCTTCGGCGTTGCGTGGTTTTTCAACCAGGTTGTCGAAGAAAGCCTGCACGGTCTCCGCCGAAGGCTCCAGCCAAGTGGGGACGACCCCGTGGGAGTCGCACTCAGGCATTGCCGCGCGGATGGCACTAAGGGCGGTATTGTTGCACAAGGGAACTACTCCGGTCGACGGTTTGAACCACTCCGGGTGCTTGGGGTCGTGTTTGAACAGCTCCCGGACCATCCCCTTTAGCTCCAGGACGGTGAAATTGTAGTTCAGCCCGGGGCGCAGCCTCATGCGGTCTGCCGCGTTGCCGAACTCCCAAGCGGGTCTCTTCCTTTCCTACAGAGGGGCGATGCGGCGACGGAGGAAGTCAGCCCCAACTTCACCCACAGTCAGATTGGCAGCCTGGAGACGAAGAATCCTAGTAAGAGCGATCTGCAGCTTGTCGTCCTCCGGGGCCAAGTCACTCCAATCCTTGCCGCGCACTATTGCAGTCTGACGCGGCAAGGTAAACTACTCGGGCTCATCTTCCAGGACCCAGCACCAGTCAGCCCTCCACTCCTCTCACTTGTCGCGAAGCTCTCCTTTCAAGTACGCCTCCTTCTTGTTCAGCCTATAGATCCAGGAGATGCCGTCGGAGAGTGGGGATCCGGACTCTACTCTAGGCGTGAAGAAATGGCGAAAAAGGGCTACATTTGGGTGGACCCCGACATAGTTTTCGCACAGATCTGCGAAAACGGCCAAGGTGAGAACGGCATTTGGGGTGAAATCTAAGAGGTGGAGGCCGTACGTGTTCATCACATCACAGAAGAACTCCGAATACGGAGGACAGAGACCGCAATAGAAGAACGCAGCGAAGAAGTAGTAACCTCCCGGGAACATGTTGACGGCCACGGCGGGGAGGACTTGGGTGCGGGGATGATCCTTCGTCTCCCTCGCCCAGAACAAGTAGTACTTGTCCCGCAGCTCCCTCGGGCCGAGCCTCGGCGGGAAGACCACCCTCCTTCTCCGCATGGCTGCCAGCTTCGCTACCTGCTCAGACTTTTCCTTCTTCGCCTTGTCGCTCTTCGCCTTGTCGCTCTTCGCCTGGTCGCTCTTCGGGGCCATGGCGGGGACGGCGAGGGAGGACGGCGGCGCTGCGGGTGGGGAAGACGGCGGATGAAGGGCAGAAGCAGGGAGCGGCGGGGGTTTCTGAGGACTCAAGGCGCAATGAAAGCAATGGGGGAAACGGCCCCTGCTTCCTCTGCTTTTAAGGGGGAAGTGGGGGACATTCCGCATTTCCCCATTAAAGAAACAGGCCACGATCTCTCCCACGACGCCGCAATCGACGCGTGCCATTAGGGAGGGATGCGGCGAATCTGGAGTAGGAAACGGCGCGCCGTTTATGCTTGTGCACTGTTCTGGGCCTGGCCCAACAGCGCTCGGCACCGTGTGTGGCCCAGGCCCGGGGGCTCCTGTCGGTGTACTAAAGTAGGGGTACCTTAGTATCCCGACTTGTGCACGGGCAGTAGCAGCGTCCCGTGGTCTGGCTCACCGCGCGCCCGCCAAAGCCCGCTTCAGACCCCTTTTAAGCCATTCGAGAACAAAGTATTCAAGTTAGGAGACAAGGCCCCGGCAAGAGGAGCTTGCCGGGAAGGCCGCACCAGGCTCAAAGTTATCATTCCACCACGAGACCCTGGCAAGAGGAGCTTGCCAGGAAGGCCAAAAGAACGGCACTTCAAGGAGGTATATCGCGGCGCATCATGTGCCCCGACAGGACCCGGAGAGCGGCAAGCTTCCGGGCCCGCCAAGGTTGCGACCCCGGCAAGGTGCTTGCCGAAGGAAACTTATGCTGTGTGCCTGCGGCTCCAGCTCATCTGGCCACGCGTCGCCCTAGGGCCCTTCCAGGGGCACGTGGCGGATGGTTGTGCAGCCTGGGGTACACGGTGGCAAGCTGCGGTGACAAGGCTATCGCCGTGGCGAACGGAGACGCATGGACGGGCGCTTTTGGGGTGACGGCGACGGGCATTCAATGCCCTTGTCCCCCACCGTCAGAGTTAGGTGAATACCACTGTTCATACACTATTCATGCACTGTTGCAACTACCACCGATTTTACATTTTTACCCTCCTCTACGTTGACACCTGTCGGTGACCCCTTTGAGCTATAAAAGGAGGCCCATGCACAACGTAGAGGGGGTTCGATCCCAGAAACTCGCTCACTCCCACGCTCGGTGTAGCTGGTACTGTAGATCTTCAAGCTCCCGAGCCTCAAGAACTCAATACAACCAAGGCAGGAGTAGGGTTTTACGCGTCCGCGCGGCCCGAACCTGGGTAAACTGCCCGCGTGTGCTCCTCGATCTGCTCTCCGTGCTCCCTCCGCTCCCTTACCGCAACGTAGAAGGGGCTCCGGTCCCATAGGTGTTCGCGGGCGGTCAGTTTCCCCGACACCGGGGCATTCCCAAGCTTAGGCTTTTGATTATCTTGAATTTACTTGGGGTGCCATGGGCATCCCCAAGCTTAGGCCTTTGCTACTCCTTGTTCCATAGTCCATCAAAGCAATACTCAAAACTTGAAAACTTCACAACACAAAACTTAGACAAAAATTCTCGTGAGCGCCGTTAGTATAAGAAAGCAAACCACTACTAAAGGGTAGAGCAATGAATTCATTCTTTGTTTATATTGGTGTTAAACCTACTGTATTCCAACTTCTCTATGGTTCATATCCTCCAATACTACTCATAGATGCATCGGAATAAGCAAACAACACACGAAAAACAGAATCTGTCAAAAACAGAACAGTCTGTAGTAATCTGCAGGTTTCGCCTACTTCTGGAACTCCAAAAAAATCAAACTAAATAGGTAAATTTGAGGAATTTGTCTACCAATCATCTGCAAAAAGAATCAACTAAAAAGTACGCTCGATTAAAATCTGAAGACTACTTTAGCGAGCGCTAACGATTCTGTTTTACACAACAAGATCACATAAACTTCACACAAGTCTTCCCAAAGGTTCTACTTGGCACAAACACTAAACAAAACATGAAACCACATCTAATCATAGGCTAGATGCAATATTTATTCCCTAACAGCAACAAAAACAAAAACATAAAATTGGGTTGCCTCCCAACAAGCGCTATCGTTTTACGCCCCTAGCTAGGCACGATACAAGATAGATCTAGGTATTGCCATCTTTGGAGGGCAATCCATAAGTGGCTCTCATGATATATTCATATGGTAATTTGATTTTCTTTCTAGTAAAGTGTTCCATTCCTTTCCTTAACGGAAATTGGAATCTAATATTTCCTTCCTTCATATCAATAATTGCACCAATCGTTCTAAGGAAAGGTCTACCAAGAATAATAGGACATGAAGGATTGCAATCTATATCATGAACAATGAAATCTACGGGCACATAATTCCTATTGGAAACAATAAGAACATCATTAATTCTTCCCATAGGTTTCTTAATAGTGGAATCCGCAAGATGCAAATTTAAAGAACAATCATCAAGCTCATGGAACCCTAGCAAATCACACAAAGTTTTTGGGATAGTGGAGACACTAGCACCCAAATCACACAAAGCATAGCATTCATGATCTTTTTTTTATTTTGATAGTAGGTTCCCACTCATCATAAAGCTTTCTAGGTATAGAAACTTCCAACTCAAGTTTTTCTTCATAAGATTGCATCAAAGCATCAACTATGTGTTTAGTGAAAGCTTTATTTTGACTATAAGCATGCGGATAATTTAGCACGGATTGCAACAAGGAAATACAATCAATCAAAGAGAAATTGTCATAATTGAATCCCTTGAAATCCTAAATAGTGGGTTCATCACTATGCAAAGTTTTAATCTCTTCACTCCCACTTGTAGCAATTTTAGCATCAAGATCTATAAACTCCGAATCATTGGGACACCTTAAAGCAGAATCATCTCCAATTCTATCTTCATCAAGATTTATACTAGAAAACAAGGATCTAATAGGAGACACATCAATAACTTTCAGATCTTCATCTTTATTTTCATGATAACTAGAAGAACACGATTTAATATAACTCTTTTAGCATGCATTCTAGCGGTTCTTTCTTTGCATTCATCAATGGAAATTCTCATGGCTTTGAGAGACTCATTCATATCATGCTTAGGTGGGATAGATCTAAGTTTCAAAGAATCAACATCAAGAGTAATTCTATCCACACTTCTAGCCAATTCATCAACCTTAAGCAATTTCTCTTCAAGCATAGCATGGAAATTCTTTTGCGATATCATAAACTCCTTAACACTAGTTTCAAACTCAGAAGGCATCTTTCCATAAGAGTTGTTGTAGGAATTACCATAATTATTAGAGGAATTACTAGGAAAAGGCCTAGGATTAAAATTACCTCTATAAGAATTGTTACCAAAAATATTCCTACCAACAAAATTCACATCCAAAGATTCACTGTTATTCTCAATCAAAGTGGACATAGGCATATCATTAGGATCAGAAGAAGCACTCTTAGTAGCAAACAATTTCATAAGTTCATCCATCTTTCCACTCAAAACACTAATTTCTTCGATATCATGCACTTGTTTACTAGTAGATCTTTCGGTGTGCCATTGAGAATAATTAACCATAATATTATCTAGGAGTTTGGTAGCTTCTCCTAAGGTAGTTTCCATGAAAGTGCCTCCGGCGGTCGAATCTAAAAGATTTCTAGAAGCAAAATTCAAGCCAGCATAAAAGTTCTGAATAATCATCCATAGATTCAAACCATGTGTAGGGCAATTACGTATCATCAATTTCATTCTCTCCCAAGCTTGTGCAACATGCTCGTGATCTAGTTGCTTAAAATTCATAATATCGTTTCTAAGAGAGATGATCCTAGCAGGAGGGAAATACTTAGAGATAAAAGCATCTTTGCACTTATTCCACAAATCAATACTATTTCTAGGCAAAGAGGAAAACCAAGTTTTAGCACGATCTCTAAGTGAAAACGGAAATAACTACAATTTAACAATATCGTTATCCATATCCCTTTTCTTTTGCATATCACACAAATCAACAAAGTTGTTTAGATGGGTAGCGGCATCTTCACTCGGAAGGCCGGAGAATTGATCTTTCATGACAAGATTCAACAAAGCAACATTGATCTCACAAGATTCAGCATCGGTAATAGGAGCAATCAGAGTGCTAATAAAGTCATTGTTGTTGGTATTGGAGAAGTCACACAATTTGGTATTGTTCTGAGCCATAGTGACAAGCAAGCAATCCAACATACACAAGCAAACAAGAAGCAAGTGAACGAAAAACACAGGGCGGAAGAAGGGCAAATAAAACGGCAAGGGTGAAGTGGGAGAGAGGAAAACGAGAGGCAAATAAATGTAATGCGAAGGATAAGGGTTTGTGATAGGCACTTGGTATATGACTTTTGCGTAAGCCTCCCCTGCAACGGCGCCAGAAATTCTTCTTGCTACTTCTCGAGCTTTCGTTGTATTCCCTCAAAGAGGAAAGGGTGATGCAGCACAGTAGCGTAAGTATTTCCCTCAGTTTTTTAGAACCAAGGTATAAATCCAGTAGGAGACCACGCGCGAGTCCCTCGCACCTGCACAAACAAATAAGAACTTCGCAGCCAACGCGATAAGGGGTTGTCAATCCCTTTACGGTCACTTACGAAAGTGAGATCTGATAGAGATGATAGTTTATATTTTTGGTATTTTTAGTTTATAAGAACATCAAATAAAAGCGGTAAAAGTAAAGTAGATGTAGATTGATATGTTGAGAATAGACCTGGGGGCCATAGTTTTCTCCGGTGGCTTCTCTCATGATAGCGATATTCTACGACGGGTAAACAAATTACTGTCGAGCAATTGATAGAAAAGCGAATAATTATGAGACTATCTAGGCATGATCATTGTATATAGGCATCACATCCGAGACAAGTAGACCAACTCCTGCCTGCATCTACTACTATTACTCCACACATCGACCGCTATCCAGCATGCATCTAGTGTATTGAGTTCATAAGAACAGAGTAACACCTTAAGCAAGATGACATGATGTAGAGGGATAAACTCAAGCAATATGATATAAACCCCATCTTTTTATCCTCGATGGCAACAATACAATACGTGTCTTGCTGCCCCTACTATCACTGGGAAAGGACACCGCAAGATTGAACCCAAAGACAAGCACTTCTCCCATTGCAAGAACTATAGATCTAGTAGACCAAACGAAACCAATAATTTGAAGAGACTTCCAAGGATATTATGAGCACACATAAAAAGTTCAGAGAAGAACCAAATATCTTTCATAGATAACCTTGATCATAAACTCACAATTCATCGGATCTCGACAAACACACCATGGTGAGGGCCGAGGAGAACTTTGATAGAATATATCTCCTCGAAGACCGAGGAGAACTTTGTATTGAGATCCAAAGAGAGAGAAGAAGCCATCTAGATACTAGCTATGGACCCGAAGGTCTGTGGTAAACTACTCACAACTCATGGTGAGGGCGATGATGATGATGATGATGAAGGCCTCCGTGATGGATCCCCCTCCGGTGGAGCTCCAGAACTGGCTCCAAGATAGGATCTCCACGGGAACAGAAAGTACGACAGTGGAATTAGGGTTTTCTCTCTGTTCACGGAGTTTCTGGGGTACGTAGACTTATATAGGAATAAGGAGGGAACCGGGGGACGCTCGAGGGGGCCACGAGGCAGGGGGCGCGCCCTGGGAAGGGGGGCGCGCCCCCACCCTCGTGGGCCAGCCCTTTGTCCCCTGACGTGGTTCTCAAGCTCCGCGTACGTTATTTTCTCCAAAAATATCTCTCGCGAAGGTTTCATTCCGTTTGGACTCCGTTTGATATTCTTTTTCTGCAAAACCCTCAAACAAGCAAAAAACAGCAATCTGGACTAGGCCTTTGGGTTAGTAGGTTAGTCCCAAAAATGATATAAAAGTGAATGATAAAGCCCATTAAACATCCAAGACTTCAAAAATAATAGCATGGAACAATAAAAAATAATAGATACGTTGAAGACGTATCATACGCCACCACTGTTCTTTCCCACTCCGGTTATCATACGGTGATTAAGGGAAAACATGTCATCATGGACGCAGCCAAAGTGGTCCCCGTTTTACCCCTAGTTGCAACTGTCCGCTATGAAGTGAGAAGGGTTATGTCAAGTCACCCAACTCCATAACCACACAATTAGCCAACAACAATAACCTTCCATCCAGAATTGGCATACGTTGGATGGTCGACTCCACCCAGCATCGAGAATATTATCAACATAAAAATGCAAAGAGGATATTAAATCCTAATATCAAATATCATGTTACACACTAGGGTTCATGCATACCCCGGGAACATTGTGTCTACTCACACATGGGAACAACAATCATCATGGTAATGGTAAATGAATACATGAATGAATGGTTCAACCGATACACCAAAGGATCCACTAGGGTTCATGATGTTGCACATGACATGGATGTAGATAATGACAATGATGATGTGGATGTTGATGATGATGTCATCCCTTGCGCAGTGAGATGAATCCCTTTTTTCTCCTGGTCGATCCTCCCACCGGATGGGCCCCGTAGGCTAGGGTTCTGCCTTCTGGATGAGTTACTGGAGTCTCTCCGCGTATGATCCCCGATCCGCTTTGATGGGGTGAAAATAGCTGATCTCCCAAAGGCAGTGGTGCTCCCAAGGATCGCTCATGCGAGCTCACTCCAAAAACCTTGACCTGGGAGATTATCAACAAAAATAAGTGTGTGAACGTGGACAAATTCCACAAAGCATACCTAATAGGCATAAAAATAACAGTAAAAAGGTCTCATAATTTGGACTCATCAACTCCCCCAAGCTTAAAGTTTTTCTAATCCTCGAGCAAACACCGCAACTTGTAACAAGAGGTCATCTTGTTTATGAGTTGCGGATGAATCAAATGAATATGTACAAAGTAAACCTCAGTATTTATGTCATATGATTAACTACACCATGCACCATCACATCCCAATTTCCATCAAGTGAGTACAAAGGCTTCCACACCTTACTATTAACTGTTAGTGAGACTCCTACTAACTTTAAGTGATGCTTTATTCTTTTCATTAATCGGACAAGCCTTAGTACAATACATAATGCATTTTCTTGTTCTTTCCTCCTCTTTTTATCTCATGAATTGCCAAGCCTGCCCCCATATCACTTGAGGTTTTCTCTCTTTTTGAGATGTGATATGAAGGGTATGCTTAATCATCCAAGTTCAATTATTGGGAATTACATCTGTTTCCTTGAATCAATAATGTTTTGTTCTTATGTACAAGAACTTGTCCACATTCCATACTTTGTTCGCTGGTTTTAAGAAACCCTCACCAAGTAATCATTAAATAAACTGAAATCGGTTCCAATGCATCACATCAAGTTGTTAACTTCTCATTCCTGATTGACACTAGAGATGCAGAAGACTTATAATATTCATATAAAGGCAAATATGTGTAGCACACAAGGATGTGTAACCATACTAGGAAATACATCTAGATCATTATGGACTATTGATCAAACCGTCCATGACTCAATAGATAAGACTCCTTCCTCTTCTTCAAAAGGTATGATAGTACATCTATTTTTTTTAACTAAATGAACTCTTTAAAACAAAGTTCAAGCCCACAATCATCATTTGCTAGACACGCCTTTTGAGAGGGACACACATTTATTCATGATTTGTTAGAATACTTTTTGTGCTTCACTTTATATATTTTGAGCTAGCCAGTTGCTCTATAGAGCACGGCGGTGGTTATATTTTAAAGAAATAGTTGCACTCCGATGCTTCACTTATTTTTTTGAGAGTCTAATAAATACTCCCTCCGTCTGGAAATACTTGTCATCAAAATGAATAAAAGGAGATGTATCTAGATGTATTTTAGTTCTAGATACATCCATTTTTATCTATTTTGATGACAAGTATTTTTGGACGGAGGGAGTAGTAATGGCAATATGTACATGTTATGAATTTGGTCCTCGTGTGATAGATATTCAAGGGGGTACAATAAAAACTTTCATGTAGATCACTAAATAAGAAACATATAGTTTAATGATAATGATGTCGTAATATGAAAGGATTTAGGTTCATGATCATTGGTTAGTAGAAATATCATTATTAAAGCTTGTTATTAACTTCTCATTTAAGTGTTGGTCATGGCATGATTAAAGGACTCCTATGTGTTGTTACAATTGAGGGCGCGCGATGGTTAACTCCTACCAACCTCCTCCCTAGGGGCATCAGCGGAGTACTTTGTTTCGAGTGCTAATAGGCTTTGCAATAACTATGTGGGTTCTTTATGACTAATGTGAGTCCATGGATTATACACACTCCTATATTTCCGCAATTTGCTAGCCTCTCCAGCACCATGCAATGCCCTTTCTCACCTTGAGAGTTGATGCAAACTTCACCGATGCATCCAAACCCCATGGTATGATATGCTCTATCACACATAAGCCTCCTTTTACCTTCCTCAAAACAGCTACCATACCTACCTATCATGGCATTTCCATAGCCACTCCAAGATATATTTCCATGCAACTTCCACCGTTCCATTATCATGACATACATGTTCATTGTCATATCGCTTTGCATGATCATATAGTGGACATAGTTTTTGTGGCTCAGCCACCATTCATCAGTATCATGCATGGTATGCTAGATCATTGCACATCCTGGTACACTACCAGAGGCATACATATAGAGTCATATTGTTCTAGCTATCGAGTTGTAAGTAAATAGAAGTGTGATGATCATCATTATTAGAGCATTGTTCCAGGGGAGGAAGAATGATGGAGACTATGATTCCCCCACAAGTCGAGATGAGAAACCGGGCGGAAAAAGGAGGCCAAAAATGTTGCGAAACATAGCATGCAATTTCGAAAAAAATATACGCTCACGCAAGATGTATCTAGGAGATGCATAGCAACAAGAGGGGAAGAGTGTGTCCACGTACCCTCGTAGACCGAAAGCGGAAGTGTTTGACAACGCGGTTGATGTAGTCGAACTTCTTCTCATTCCGACCGATCAAGTACCGAACGTACGACACCTCCAAGTTCTGCACACGTTCAGCTCGACGACGTCCCTCAAACTCTTGATCCAGCATAGTGTCGAGGAAGTAGATGAGTTCCGTCAGCACGATGGCGTGCTGACGGTGATGATGAAGTAATCCGCGCAGGGCTTCGCCTAAGCACTACGAGATTATGACCGTGGGAGTAAACGGTGGAGGGGCACCGCACACGGCTAACAATGATGTTGTGTGCCTTAGGCGCCCCCTCCCCACATATATATAGGTTCGAGAGGGGAGCAGGCAGCCAAGGGGGCGCTCAAGTAGGCCGAATCCTACTTGAGTTGCCACCCCAATTCGCCGCCCTTCCTTATTTTGTGCAAGGGAAAGTAATGAGATGGGGGAGAAGGAAAGGGGGGAGGCCGAATCCTCCCCCTTTCCTCCTCCTTACCTTCCTTTCCTCCTTTTCCTATTCAGCATAGGGGGCGCACCAGCCCACTAGGGACTGGTCTGTTCCTTACTTGGCCCAATAGGCCCATAACTTTGCCGGGGGGTGCCGAGAACCCCTTCCGGTGACCCGATATCACCCGGAACACTTTCGGTGTCCAAATATCATCGTCCTATATATGCATCTTTACCTCTTGACCATTTAGAGACTCCTCGTCATATCTGTGATCTCATCCGGGACTCCGAACAACATTTGGTCATCAAATCACATAACTCATATAATACAAAATCGTCATCGAACGTTAAGCGTGCGGACCCTACGAGTTCGAGAACTATGTAGACATGACCGAGACTCTTTCTCCGGTCAATAACCAATAGCAAAACATGGATGCTCTTATTGGCTCCTACATATTCTACGAAGTTCTTTATCGGTCATACCGTAATGACAACATACGTTATTCCCTTTGTCATCGGTATGTTACTTGCCCAAGATTCGATCGTCAGTATCTTCATACCTAGTTCAATCTCGTCACCGTCAAGTCTCTTTACACGTTCTGTAATGTAACATCTCACAACTAACTCATTAGTCACATTGCTTGCAAGGATTCTTATGATGTGCATTACTTAGAGGGCCCAGAGATACCTCTTCGATACTCGGAGTGACAAATCCTAATCTTGATCTATGCCAACCCAACAAACACCTTCGGAGATACCTGTAGAGCATCTTTATAATCACCCAGTTATGTTGTGACATTTGATAGAATAGAAGGTATTCCTCCGGTATCTGGGAGTTGCATAATCGCATAGTCGGAGGAACATGTATTTGACATGAAGAAAGCAATAGCAATAAAACTGAACGATCAATATGATAAGCTAACAGATGGTCATGTCCATCACATCATTCTCCTAATGGTGTGATCTCGTTCATCAAATGAGAACACATGTCTATGGTCAGGAAACTTAACCATCTTTGATTAACGAGCTAGTCTAGTAGAGGCTTACTAGGGACTTGGTATTTTGTCTATGTATGCACACATGTATCAAGTTTCCGGTTAATACAATTCTAGCATGAATAATAAACATTTATCATGAAATAAGGAAATATAAAATAACAACTTTATTATTGCCTCTAGGGCATATTTCCTTCAAAAATGAGCCCAACAAAAAATGAGAGAAAAGGAGAGAAGGGCAAATGTTATTATCCTTTTCCACACTTGTGATTCCGGGTAGCACCATGTTCTTCATGTAGAGAGTCTCCTATGTAGTCACTTTCATATACTACTGGGAATTTTTCATTATAGAACTTGTCTTGTATATTTCGCTGACGGGCTTCCTGAAATGCCCGAGGTTTTTATGAGCAAGCAAGTTGGATGGACACTCACTTAGTTTCGTTTGACATTTCATACACTCCGTTGCATGGAAATCCCTACTGCATTGATATCAATTGATGGGCATCACCATAGTTCTTCCTTTCTTACTTCTCATGTCGATCCCTACCACTGCATTCTATTCCACCTAGTGCTATGTCCATGGCTCACACTCATGTATTGCGTGAAGTTGAAAATGGTGAAGAGCGTTAGAAGTACAATCCAATTGCTTGGTATAACACCGAGGTGCTCATGATTTATATATATGCTATGAAGGCGGAGTCGAGCCATGTTAACATGATAAAATGAGGGGGAATAACATTCGCTAAGGATCATATATTTTTAAAAAGTAATGATTATGCTTCTTATATTCATAGATATTATTATGTTGATGTTATTAATTCATCGTTTCTTAACATTATATTGTCAAAGAGATTACATGATAAACATGATAGGTAGCATTCTAGATCAAAAAATTCTGTTTTTATCATTTATCTACTCGAGGGCGAGAAGGAAGCTTGGGAAGTTTGATACGTCCCCAATGTATCTATAATTTTTGTTCGTTCCATGGTATTATATTATCAATCTTGGATGCATTATATGCTATTCTATATCATTTATTGGGGCTAACCTATTAACCTAGTGCTCGTTGCTGTTTTTTTTTGCTTGTTTCTGGCTTTTTAGAAAATCAATACCAAACAAAGTCCAAATGTGACGACACTTTATGATGATTTTTCTGGACCAGAAGGGACACTAGAAGGTTCGGGAGGAGGCCGGAAGAGCTATGGGTGAGCCACAAGCTCATGGGGTGTGCCCCAAAGGGTAGGCATGTCCCTCGAGCTTGTGGGCCCTCCGTAGCACCTCTTGACCTAATTCCAACTCTATAAATTAAAAAATATTCCCAAACCTTCATAGAGCAACCCAAAACACTTGTTCCGCCGCCACAAGCTTCTTTTCTAACACGATCCCATCTAGAGGCCTTTTTGGTACTCTGTCGGAGTGAAATTTGTCACAGAGGGCTTCTAAATCATCCTTACTGCCTTCCGATGATGCGTGGGTAGTTTGTCACAGACCTACGGTTCCATAGCTAGTAGCTAGATGTATTCTTCTTCTCTCTCTCTTTGATCTTCGATACCATGTTCTCCTCGATCTTCTTGGAGTCCTATCCGATGTAATCTTCTTTTGCGGTGTGTTTGTTGGGATCCCATGAATTGTGGGTTTATGATCTAAATATTCATGGGAAGTAATTAAGTATTTTCTGGACTTTATTATGCATGATTTTATAGCTTTGTATTTCTCTCTGGTCCATCCGTTTGGTTTGGCCAACTAGATTGATTATCTTTAGTGGGAGAGGTGCTTTGTAATGGGTTCAATCTTGCGGTGCTCTATATCCCAGTGACAGAAGGGGACAAGACACGTATTGGTATTGTTGCCAATAAGGGTAAAATAATGGGTTTTTTCATATTGACTGTGTTTGCTTTGTCTACATCAAGTCATTTTGCTTAAGGCGTTACTCTGTTTGTCATGAACTTAATACCATACATGCATGCGGGATGGGGGTCGGTTGGTGGAGTAATAGTACTAAATGTAGACAGAAGTTGGTCTACTTGTCTCTGACGTGATGCCTAAATACATGATCATTGCCTTGGATATCGTCATAACTATGCGCTTTTCTATCAATTGCACAACAAAAAAAATTTCATCCATCATATGCTATGTGTTCGAGAGATAAGCCTCTAGTAAAAACTATGGCCCCCGGGTGTAGTTAATAATATTATAAAACACAAAAATACCTTGCTGCACTTTATCCATCTACCTATACAAGATTTGATCCTTGCAACTAACGAGTTCAAGGGGATTGACAACCCTTTTGCCCGCTTTGGGTGCAAGTATTTGCTTTTGTGTGTGCAGGTGTTGTTCACGATGATTTGCATGATTCTCTTATTGGTTTGATAAACCTTGGTTCTCACTGAGAGAAATACTTAGCTCTACTATACTGCATCTCCCCCCTCTTCGGGGAAAATCTCAACGCAGCTCACAAGTAGCAGATGTCCACGGTTCCGCTATCGGTCATTGAAAAAAGGGGTTTTGTTCATGTCTATGTTTACCGAACCTACAGGGTCACAAGCTTAAGTAAATAAATATCAGCTTGGTGTTAGTAGGATGGGAGTAACGATGAAATATTTGTGAAATTATTTTATTAATATTTGAAATAGTTTTGAGAGGAACCGGAAGCGTTTCGAGGTCACCGAAAGGGTTTCGGAGTTTATGGGGCAATACCGGGTATTACCGATAAATAATATATAGGTGGAAAATGTTTTTGCAGAGGGTTCTCTATTTCGGTGCCCCTCATTGCTTAGTCCTCCTCAGTTTCGCCCAATCACACTTATTTTGCTCACCCCCAGCGCGCCACCCACCCTCACCAATGCCCAAACGGGGGTTTGTCGTTGGTCAAGGGGAGTTGACTGTTAGCCGGAGTTGTTACTGACGCGTGGAGCACACCGTGCCAGGTGGCTCTCTCACAATCGGCGATGTGCGTGCCCGCATGCATGAGTAGTCCCATCGCAGTCACATCGGTGCTATCACACACGGGCATCATGCACCGTGCGGTTCCTCATGCGAGGAGTCGCGTCGCCGACATCCCCGACACGCTTCTATTAATGCATTTTGTAGCCCCGCGGGGGCACACTGGTGTGCACCCACTTGTGTCCCAATCGCCTCCCCTCCCCTTCCCTCGTCGCCCCACATCCATCTCCGTCGGGCACCTCCACTAAACCCTAGCCACCTCCACCAAACCCTAGTCGCCTCCCCTTCCAGCAGCCACAACATTGTCCAGCCACAATGGATGCCGCGCGTATGTCATTCCAAGCCTACCACGTGCCCTTTGGGTCGAACAGGCATTGCTCCTCACCTGCTGCAGCATCATCTTGCCACCGGATAAATGACTGCCGACCAGATGGCACCTGAGCATCGGGGGGCTCCCGGTGGAGCCTCTCACCACCGTTGGAACGCCATCCATGTCGCATGAAATACGCGATTTTCGGCAAAGCCTATCGATGGCAGAGTGGTCAAATCAGCGCTACATGCCCGACAGGCCGCGGTGGCCGGAGATCCTGGTGGAGGAGAACGCTACCCGCATCCAGCACTACAATGGCCAGTACCCACCGCCGTCGCGGCACAACATCAACGAGAAGTACGCCTTATTGGTAGGGCGTACCTTCCCAGATGTCATGGTCGCGTGTCACGTCGAGCTCGATCTACGAGAAGGCAACCGTGTTTAACTGCCATGGGCCATGGCTCGATCCATGAAGGGGGCTACGCTCACATCCGGAGGAGGTGACCCTGGTGCTAGAAGCAGGGGCCTCCGCGTTCCCAAGCCAGAGCCAGTGACACCCGGGATGAGCTCGCGTGCCCCCCTGCTCATGCCCAAGCCAGGGCCAGGGACGAGCTCGTGCGGTCCCTTGCGCCTGCTTAGGCCGGAGCTGGGGGACGAGCTTGCGCAGCCCCCCACGTGTGCCCAAGCCTCAGCCTGGTACGAGCTCATGCGACCCCCTGCGCGTGCCCAAACTGGAGCCAGAGCCGCTGCTGCTGGCGGAGTATAAGGGGCGGTGGCAAGCGAGCCCGGCAACCTTGCAGACCTGACATGGCTACTTCTGGCGCTGCGTGCATCAACGAAGGGGCCACATCGCCACCCCGATGACCCGGTGGACTCACCGGAGCTGCAACAGGTGGTCTTCGCCTAGGTGGCTGACGTCAGCATCGACCTCGTGATCAATGACGACGAAGACGAGAAGAAGGACGGCGGCGAGGAGGATGTCTCTAGCGGTGGCAGTGGCTCCGACGAGGACGACGATGATCAGTAGCTTTGTTTAGGGTTTATGTGTGTAAAATTATAAACTTTAAATGAAATTTGTATTGTTTGAATGTCCAATTTGAATGTTTTGTATCTATGCATGTTTGAATGTCTGATACGTCTCAAACGTATCTACTTTTCCAAACACTTTTGATATTGTTTTGACCTCATTCTTGCATGATTTGAACTAAACTAACCCGGACTGACGCTGTTTTCAGCAGAGCTGCCTGTATGGTTTTATTGTGTGCAGGAAAACGGATTTTTAAGTATCTCAGAAAAATCCACGATAAATCACAGAAAATCCATGCACCCGAAGGAACCAGGAGCCAGAAGTGGGGCCAGAGGGAGGCCAGGGGGTGCCCAGGCGCCCTGTGGGCGCCCCCCCCCCCCGGGCCGCGCCGGGGGGTCGCCTGGGTGGGGCCCACACCCCCTGGTGCCCTACTTCGCCTCGTATTTTTACTCGCGACATGGAAACCCCAAATCAGAAGTTATTTTCGCAGTTTTCCGTCGCGGAGCCGCCGCCACCCTCTGTTCTTCCTCAGGAGGGCTAATCTGGAGGCTGAATTGGCCTCCGGAGAGGGGAGATCGTCGCCATCGTCATCATCATCACCACTCCATCATCCCTCCATGACTTCTCCCTCCATGTGTGAGTAATTCCCCTGCTGTAGGCGAAGGGGATGGTAGGGATTGGATGAGTTAGATCATGTAATAGTTTGTCAGATCGTTGGGGGCATGTTGCCTATCATCTACTATGGTGTTTATCATCTTTGCTTCAACTTGTTATTCTTAATGCTTGACACTTAGGGCCCGAGTGCCATGATTTCAGATCTGAACCATATGTGTTTGCATGAATATATTTGTGTTCGTGATCCTATCTATGAGTTGTTTGCACCTGTTACGGTTCGGAACCGGCGATCCCAAAAGTGACAGCTTGGGACACCAAAGGGGATGGTCCATAGTTTGAGGATTACATGTATCCATTGAGTTCATTGCTTTGTTCCGGTGCTCTTTGACAGGAGCACCTTAATATCCATAAGTTCCTTTTGGCCCCGTTCATAGCGGGATGGTAGGACAAAAGATGTTGTGCAAGTTCTTATTGCAAGCACGTACAACTACCTACGGGATACATGCCTAATGTTTGATATTTGCCTAGATGATCATTACTTTTCCGTGTGCCGTGCCCCAAGTTAGAATCTATCTCATCCATGCAGCGCCCAACCATCCATCTCCCTAGCCTACAGTGTTTTAAACCTTGCTTGTTACTAGTCGCTACTTTTGCTATTTACTTTTACTGTTACTTTTACTATCACTATCATCACTATCATATCACTGTTACCACTTATCTTTTGTTGCAAGTAAGTATATTTCAGGTGCGGTTGAATTGACAACTCAACTGTCAAAGCTTATAAATACTCTTTGGCTCCCCGTGTGTCGAATCAATAAATTGGGTTATTCTTACCCGCGAAGACTATCTCGATCCCTTACGGTTGAGGGTTATCAAGTACCGTTTCCTGGCGCCGTTGCCGGGGAGCATAGCAATATTTACAAGTCTACTTGAGGTATCCTACCTGCTGCACTTTATCCACTATGGGTAAGAAAGGAGACCCCAAGGTTCCGATCTTACTATCCACTACAAGAAGAGGTACTGCTCTGAGCACTAGTGCTACACTTGATTCACCTTCCGTTATGAGTAAGTTTGCCTCACCACCACCACATGATGCTCCTACTGAATCTGTTACTATGTCTGATACTCTTGATGATGCTTCTACTACTTTTGATGATATTAGTTCGCTTAGTTATGCTCTTGAGAAACAAATTGCTGCTGCTGCTAAAAAGTCTGGAATTGAACTTCCTGTTACTCGCTACCCTATTGGTGAAACTTATGATTATCCTGATTTGAGTAAACTCAAAGAGAGGCTCCTTGATGATGATTACTATATGCTTGATGAAGATTTATGCAGGGAACTGATAGAGTTTTCTGGCTCTGACCCTGAAGTTATTAAGAAACTATTTGAAAAACACTCTTTGAAGAACAAAACCGTTCCTGATCCTGAATTTGCTACATCTCCTATATGCATTGATGATCCTGATTATGATTTCTCTGTTGATCTTTCACTTATACCTATGGTTGAAGCTGACCCCTTTTATGGCAGAGAAAATGATGATGCTATTGCACACCTGACTAAACTCGGTGAGTTAGGTGGCCTGTTTACCACAGATGAGAAGATACGATACTTTTATATCACCAAGCTTCTTCCTTTCTCCTTGAAGGAAGGTGCTAAAGCATGGTATGATTCACTCCCATGCGGTTCCATTAAGAGTCCTCAAGACTTAGCTCACTCTTTTGTTGATAAGTACTTTCCTGCTCACATGCAACATGCTGCTTTACAAAGAATTTATAACTTTAAACAGTTGCAGGATGAGTCCCTCCCTAAAGCTTAGGGGAGGTACTGCGGTCTGATTCGGGCTAGACCAGGACATGAAATTCCTAAGAATGAATTAATCGATATATTCTATGCTGGTCTAACGGATGAATCCAGGTCCTATTTGGACGGTTGTGCTGGTTGTGTTTTCAGGAAAAGAACACCGGACGATGCGGAGGATTTGATGGGCAGGATTGCCAAAAACCATGAAGATTGGTCCGTCCCTGAACCACCTCCACCACCAAAGAAGAGGGGCATATTTGTTCTAAGCCCCGAAGATATGCGAGAAGCAAAGAAGTCTATTAAAGAGAAAGGTATTAAAGCTGAAGACGTGAAGAACCTACCCCCTATTGAGAAGCTGTGTGAGCCTACTACTCACCCTCCTATGGTAGAGGTACACTCTCTTTTAGATTTCAACGCAAGTGACATCCCTCATGGTAAGCCTCCTGATCAATGTTTAGATGAGTTTGATAATTTTATTATGAAACAAAATCATTTTAATGAGAGGATACAAAGTCAATTGCATAATAATTCCCTTGCTATCAAAAAACTGCTTGATGTATTAGATAGAACAGCTAATGATGTTCAATGTCTTGTGAAGCATTTTCAAATGGTTCAAACTCAGCTTGACCAAATTTCTAAAGTGCAAAGAGATTTGCTTGCTAACAATGCCAAACAAGATAATTTGCAGGCTTTCGGGATTAAGACCCGAGGAGGAACTAGCACTCAAGATCCTCTCTATCCAGAGGGACATCCGAAGAGAATCGAGCAGGATTCTCAAATGCAGGAAGAAGAAATTGTTGGCTCTCCAAAGAAAAAGAAGAAACATAAGGAGACTGACAATTCTAATGATCCTATTGCAGATGAAGAGCCAACTATTGATCCTAACAGCGTATCTATCTCCGATGCTGAGACTGAAGACGGTGCTGAACCTGAAGGTAATAATAATGAGAAGAATGATCCGCCTGAAGTTCGAGAAGAAGAAGCACCTGACAAACGTAAGAGGTACACTAAAGAAGACTTCATCGCAAGAAAACATGGGAGGGAAAGAGAACCATGGGTACAGAAACCCATGCCCTTTCCAGGTAAGTCCATCAAATCTAAAGAAGAAGAGCATTATAATAAGTTTTGTGAGTGGATTAAACCTCTTTTTCTTCAAATCCCTTTGACTGATGCTATTAAGTTACTTCCTTATTCAAAATATATGAAAGATATTGTCACTAATAAAAGAAAAGTTCCTAATGATGCAATATCTACTATGCTTGCTAACTACTCTTTCAGTGGCAAGATTCCTGAGAAGCTCGGTGATCCAGGTATACCCACCATTCCTTGTTCCATAATGAATAATTATGTCAAAACTGCTTTATGTGATCTTGGAGCAGGAGTGAGTGTTATGCCTCTCTCTCTTTACGAGAGGCTTTGTTTAGAGAAACTAATTCCTACAGATATCTCCCTTCAGATGGCTGACAAGTCAACCGCTGTTCCGATAGGTATTTGTGAGGATGTTCCCGTAGAAGTTGCTAATTGTTTAATTCTTAGTGATTTTGTTGTGCTTGACATGCCCGAGGATGGGAGCATGTCCATTATTCTTGGTAGACCTTTCCTTAACACCGCAGGTGCTATTATTGATTGCAATAAAGGGAAGGTTACCTTCCATGTGAATGATAAAGAACACACGGTATATTTTCCGAAGAAGATCGACAGGAGGCATGCCCTCAACTCTATAGAGAATATCGAGACCGTGAAAATTGGAGAATGGGACTGTCCACTACATGTGCCTCACAAATATAAAACTATCATGGTGGGGACAATGTCCATCAAATTAAAGGTTTAGTAACTACTTCGTAGGAGGTGAGACTTTTTGCTCTATATATCGCCTGTTTGTTGGTAAGACTTGATCAACCTTACTAGTAAACATGTTTTATATAGATAAAAAGTTGAGCTTGTTATGTTTTCATTTGTTTTTAGTTTTTGTCCTACTTGCTGTACCAAGTATTTATGTTTTGAAGCTTCACAATACTACTAACTGCTTCAAGTTTTCAGAGAGTTTCGCAGCTTTTTGGACTTCAAAAAAAATTCAACAGTGAAGTTTTCAGAAAAATTCCAGAAAAATAAAAATAAAAATTTCCACGTCGGGAGAGACCCAGAGGGGCCTGGGGCCAGCCAGGGGGACCCACCAGTGGCCCAGGCGGCCAGCTGGCGCGGCCCAGCCCCTGGCCGCGCCCACAGGGCGCCTGGGGCCCACAGGCCCCCCCTCTAGGTATGTCTTCTTCCTCCCTCTCTCTTTTTCTCCAAAAACCCGAGTTCTGCACTTGTTCTTGTGTTCTTGCTGTTCTTGGAGGCGATTCTTCGATCTCTCTCTACAGCCCATCATTTGAGCTGAAATTTTGAGCAAATACTCCCTGGTATGTGACTCCTCCACCCCTCCAATTAGATTTTTGATTGGTGGCTTCATTTGTGAGTATTTAGTAGTTCTTGGTGCTGTATAGATGAGCTTGCATGCATATGTAGAAAGTTATTTTTCAAGTTTTGATGCAAGTTTATGCCTTGGGCAAGTGAGTTGAGTAGTTTGCCTTAGCTCACTTTGTTTTAATCCTCGTTTTTGTAAATTGTAAAAAAATTCAGAAATGAGTTTGTTAGGAAGGGCAAAAGGGTGGCTTGAGAAGAGGAGGCCCGCACACTCCGATCGAGTTACTAGAGCTGCAGCTTCACCATCGACTGCTAGGGTGAGCTATAATGAAGATCATGTGCCCCTGGAGTTGTTGGAAGATACAAGTCCAGCACGTGCGATGACATTTCCATGTGATGAATTCATGGAAGCTGCGGGAATCAAGGATGAGTTTTATAATCTTTGTGCTAATGCAGGTTTGACACGACTCGTCACGAGCCGTGTTATCCAGTATCAAAAAATCACCTCCAGTTTCATTAAGAGTTTTAGATATAATCCTGATTCAGGTGCTATTGAGTTTAAAATTTACAATGATCTTATCACCATGACTTTGGGAATTTTTTGTGAAATAATAGGTGTGCCGAACGTTGGGAGGACGGCTAGGATGGCCACTCAGCCCTCCGAGCTGAAAACCGTCATCAACTCTCTCTGCAGCATGGGTACGAGGGATATTCATCGGTCGAAGATCTCCAGCATCTTATTTCCTCACCTCAGGTATTTTGCATACTATATTGCCAGAGGGGTGTTAGCTCGTGACAACACGAGCAGCATTTCTGCTCCGGATATTGCTATCCTGGCAGCAGCCCTCTCAGGGAGGTCTGATTATAATCTGGGTGCCTTAATTGCTCGACGCCTTGCTATGAACGGTAACAAGGGGGACTTATATGGTGGCGTTTATGCCACACTTATCTTAGAACATCTTGGAGGCACCCCACACCCTGATGATAATCCTTTTACTTACTTAAGCTTTGATCTTGCTGCTATGAAAAGGCATAAGTTTGTCACCATGGGTTCTGAGCTTGATAATCTTGTTTATATCTTGCGTTTCGGAATTACCGCGGAACGCGAGATCCGTCTACCTGCACCTCTTTTGTTTGATTTTTCTCGCAGGAATGGATGGTCCTTTGATGTTGTCCAGTTTGATGAGTTCATGGTCCAGCATCAGTTTCATAACCCCATGGAGGGGGTTGTGCCCGACGAGGAGAAGCACGGTGAGTTACCACATTTTCAGGAAGAGACCGCCACCGAGTTTGGTGAAGGTTCTTCCTCTGTTTGGCGCTCGGAACCTTCCTCGTGGGAGACTCTGAGGAGTTCGGTGTACGCGCCAGCATCCTTCTACGACCCTTGGACTCACCACCATACCCCCGGAGCAGGAGGCTCCTGGGGGCAGTAGCTGCTACCAACTTAGGCCAAAAGCCTAAGCTTGGGGGAGTACGTGCCCTTCTCACTTTTCCATTGTATTATCCGTTTTATTCACTTTGATCTTTTCGAAGTTTTTTCCCGTTCTTCTATATTTCTCTCTTTGCAAAAACAGCAAAAAGATTTTCTCTTTCTTTTGCTTTTATTCAACCTTTGAAAAATCCAAAAAGATTTCCTTTCTCTCTTTAGTTTGCTTTGTTTTCAGAGTTCAGCTCGAGTCCGTGATGGCATTTAATTATATTTCCTATGTTCGATCGTGCAAGTGACGAGCAGTAATGACGAAGATCGACTGAAGGGAAGCAACAAGGAAGACCGGTATGAACTCTTTTTGTTTCTATTTTTGTACATATGCCTGTACTTATGATCTAGAGACCAGCTTGTAGCGACATAGTGCTATGTTTACAATGCTCTTTCAGTGGTTCATGCTTTCCTTGTGGCTAGTCTCGAATAACTAGAGTATATAATGTGTTATTGAAATGATCTACATGCATTGCACTGTTCATAGTCTGGTATACTAAGGTGGTATTTCCCTTTAGAGAATTTTTGGATTAACTTAGCACATGCTTACACATGTTTAAGACTAAAAAGTCTACTCTGCCTTGATGATCTTTGAGTTTCAGAATAGTTATATCACTTTCATGCCCGATTCAATGTTGCTTTGTCGCTCTGCATGATTATGACCGTTATTGCTCTCTAGTTGGTCGCTTCCCAGTCTTTTGCTAAACTTCCACCTGTACTAAGCGGACCGACTGCTTGTGCATCCAAAATCCTTAAAACCAGTTATGCCATATGAGTCCACTATACCTTCCTATACATGGTATTTACCTGCCATTCCTAACGAAGACTTTCGTGTACCATCTCGAAATTAATCAAAAGCATTTCTCTTTTTGTGCCTATGTTTTAGCTCATGAGGAAGTAGTAGTTAATTCATGATCTTTTTAAGTTGGACAAGTTTCACCCCTGGATTGCATGTCTAATGTGCAAACCCTTAATACGAGAAGGAACTGGCATCGAGTGCGCCTGGCTCAAAAAGATAATATAACAAACAAACCCTCCTTCACGCTTTGTTCATGAGAAATCAGAAAACTTTGGCAGTGATAAACAAAGGAGATTAAGAGGATGTGATCGTCCTCATGCGGGAGCCGTTCCTCGAGACTTGTCCACTCAAAAAGTGATTGAGTTATCTACTAGCATTCATTGACGAAATATGCACCTCTCAAAAACATTTTTACCTCTGTTTCTAAAAACCAAGAGCTCTGGTACATGTTTAGTTTTTGTTTCCGATCACGGGTTTTCAACTTTGCCAACAAAAGCCACGGTTCGAGAGTCTTCACCTTCTTTCTTCAAAGCACTAACTAGGAGAGCATAATTGTCATTCTGAGTGTAATGTGCATTGTCCCAAAGTATTACATTGTCTTCTGCATACTTGTGATATGATTTATTCTGAAATTCTTAGTTCTAGTCTCCTTTAAAACTCTGGAGGAGTTTCTGCATTTATGTTTTGCTTCACTCATGGAAACTAGCGAGATACCACCCTAGTATGCTCAAGCTATGTGCAATGTAATCTTGTCTTGATTTTCAGTAGTATATTATTTACTTTTAAGTATTTGTGACTAGTCACTTGAAAGAAGGATTGCTCCTTGCATTGTCCTCATAGTACTGTTTTAATACTTGCTAGACTCTTTTCGTAGTACATGCTTATATACATCTAATGAAGCAAAAGAGTTTGTCAAAGTTTTATTTGTCGCGTCCAGTTCGTTGAACTGAATTGCTTGAGGACAAGCAATATGCTAAGCTTGGGGGAGTTGATACGTCTCAAACGTATCTACTTTTCCAAACACTTTTGATATTGTTTTGACCTCATTCTTGCATGATTTGAACTAAACTAACCCGGACTGACGATGTTTTCAGCAGAGCTGCCTGTATGGTTTTATTGTGTGTAGGAAAACGGATTTTTAAGTATCTCAGAAAAATCCACGAAAAATCACAGAAAATCCACGCACCCGAAGGAACCAGGAGCCAAAAGTGGGGCCAGAGGGGGGCCAGGGGTGCCCGGGCGCCCTGTGGGCGCCCCCCCCCCCTGGGTCGCGCCGGGGGGTCGCCTGGGTGGGGCCCACACCCCCTGGTGCCCTACTTTGCCTCGTATTTTTACTCGCGACATGGAAACCCCAGATCAGAAGTTCTTTTCGTAGTTTTCCGTCGCGGAGCTGCCGCCACCCTCTGTTCTTCCTCGGGAGGGCTAATCTGGAGGCTTAATTGGCCTCCGGAGAGGGGAGATTGTCGCCATCGTCATCATCATCACCACTCCATCATCCCTCCATGACTTCTCCCTCCATGTGTGAGTAATTCCCCTGCTGTAGGCGAAGGGGATGGTAGGGATTGGATGAGTTAGATCATGTAATAGTTTGTCAGATCGTTGGGGGCATGTTGCCTATCATCTACTATGGTGTTTATCATCTTTGCTTCAACTTGTTATTCTTAATGCTTGACACTTAGGGCCCGAGTGCCATGATTTCAGATCTGAACCATATGTGTTTGCATGAATATATTTGTGTTCGTGATCCTATCTATGAGTTGTTTGCACCTGTTACGGTTCGGAACCGGTGATCCCAAAAGTGACAGCTTGGGACACCAAAGGGGATGGTCCGTAGTTTGAGGATTACATGTATCCATTGAGTTCATTGCTTTGTTCCGGTGCTCTTTGACAGGAGCACCTTAATATCCATAAGTTCCTTTTGGCCCCGTTCGTAGCGGGATGGTAGGACAAAAGATGTTGTGCAAGTTCTTATTGCAAGCACGTACAACTACCTACGGGATACATGCCTAATGTTTGATATTTGCCTAGATGATCATTACTTTTCCGTGTGTCGTGCCCCAAGTTAGAATCTATCTCATCCATGCAGCGCCCAACCATCCATCTCCCTAGCCTACAGTGTTTTAAACCCTGCTTGTCACTAGTTGCTACTTTTGCCATTTACCTTCACTATTTACTTTTTGATGTTTACTTTTACTATCACTATCATCACTATCATATCACTGTTACCACTTATCTTTTGTTGCAAGTAAGTATATTTCAGGTGCGGTTGAATTGACAACTCAACTGTCAAAGCTTATAAATACTCTTTGGCTCCCCGTGTGTCGAATCAATAAATTGGGTTATTCTTACCCGCGAAGACTATCTCGATCCCTTACAGTTGAGGGTTATCAATGTCCAGTTTGAATCTATGCATGTTCGGATAATCAGTAGCTTGTGTGTGACTAGTGGTGACCCAAATTTAATGAAGATGCGAAAATAATTGGGTGTTTTCATGAACAATGTCAATTTTGTGAAGGTTTTTATCCTGACTTGCTGTATTGCAACTTTAATATTTTTCCCACAAACTAGTGTACATGAGCTAGCTCAGTGCAACGGCATTTGAATTTTTGAGTCTTTTTCACTTTTTTTTCAAACTAGGGTCAAACTTGCAGTGTTGACCATTCATACAAAATGGTTTGGAATTCCTACTTGCCTTGTCCCAAGTTCATCCACCACCAATATTGTAGCATAAAAAGATTTTTTTAAATCCACTACATCACACTTGTAGTGCAACTTTGGGCCCTTTATGACAATTCACTAAAAATTAACTAAATGCATGGAATATATCAATATTACTCTGAAATTGCTGAAACCTGGTTAGTGGCCATCCCATGTGGCCTGCTTTTGATGAAGAATGAAATGGAATAAACTCCCAAATTATTTGAGGCACTTCCTCCACAGACAAAAGTCATTTGTGGGGCTTGGAAATTAGAATATTGTTTTCTACAAGATAAATGCAAATTCCTATGACACATTGTCCACAAAGGTAACACCAACAATTGTGCCAAATTTGGGCATGTTATCATGGATTTTGCCATGTATGTGGCCATTTCCATGTGCATATGCCTTGAAATCCACACAAGTCCATTCTAGATAGACCATGTTGTGAAGGGTTTTTTAGACTTGTTGTATTGCAAGTTTAATATATTTTTTCCACAAACTAGTGCACATGAGATGGATTAGTGCAAAGGAATTTGAATTTTTTAGCCTTTTTCATTTTCTTTATTTTTTTAAACCGGGGTCAAACTTGCAGTGTTGACCATTCATACAAAATGGTTTGGAATTCCTACTTGCCTTGTCCCAAGTTCATCCACCGCCAATATTATAGCATAAAATAATTTTTCAAACATTTCAGTACCAATCTACACACACTTGTAGTGCAAATTTTGACATTTTTTGATAATTCGTTAAAACTCAACTAAATGCATGGAATATAGCAATATTACTCTGATATTTCTGAAACCCAGTCAGTGGCCATCCAATGTGGCCTGCTTTTGATGAAAAATGAAATGGAACAAACTTCAAAATTATTTGAGGCGCTTCCTTCACAGACAAAAGTCATTTCTGGGGCTTGGAAATTAGAAAAAATTACAAAATAAATGCAAATTCCTACGAAAATTATCCACAATGGTAGCACCAATAGTGGGGCCAAATTTGGGCATGTTATCATGGATTTTTCCATGTATGTTAAGGACTAAACTAATTTATGTGGCCTACTTTTGTTACTTTGCTTCTCCCGAGTTCATTCACCAAAACAATATTCAGTACTACACTAATTTGGTTGACTTAAGTGCATCCGCCACACCAAATGGCTTGAACAAAACTATTAACACCCCTATAGTATACTACATATAGTGAGTAAATGGTTGGTTTATGCTTCTTGTTTAGTGCATAAAAAACGTGAGGACTGTTTCAAAAGTCAGGTTCACATACTTGGTCGGCTTGCCGCTCTGTTTGAGCGTGTCGTCTCGGGTTCGAGTACTCTTCCTGGCTCGTCAGTAGCCCCTTTAACCAGTTTTCAAGTTGGGGGCGCTCCTTGATTCTTCTAAAATGTTCTTCATCTTCATTCGTCGGTCTTGAAAGCTGGTATAAAAAATCTTCCCACCCCCGGTATTGGGGATCGCCGAGGTGAATCCAAAGAGTTTACACGTTGGGCATCCGAGGAGCCCCTTTAAGTTATTGGCTTTAATCAATGCCTTGTTATTCTTTACGTCGCACCTAGATTTCAAAGTCTTCCCCGTGTGGTTGTTTCCTCTTGCGTCCGAGTTCCAACGCCAGATTGCATCCGAGGTGTCTTTTTGTAGCTGAGCTTAATGCCGGAAATGCTCTCTACAGAGCCATCCACTTGCATTCGAGCTTTACGCCAGACTACTTCCGAGGTGGTGCACCACCTCAGCATTGGGCTGGGTTTTTGCGGAATTTATTTCTGATTGGTGCATTTTATTTGTTGACAAGATGTATAACCAGTAGCCCTCAAGGTGTGTGTCGTCCTAAAACCCGAGATGCACCTAAAGGAAAAAATAAAACCCATGATCCCAATAGCCCCTACGTTTCAGGTCAATTCGTGAAATCGTCCTGAGGATCGGCAGCATACTTTAGGAACATAAATGTTGTGGGCATAGTTCCCGAGACTTGGGTTGGGTGTGGCCGACCAACTTGAGGATCATAATCTCCTCAGAAACTATTTTGCACTTTGAATTTTCCTGAATTGAATCAGCAATGCAGTAGCCCTCAAGACTTGGGTTGGACAACATGGTCGACCCTAGGATCGTATCTCCTCGTGAACTAGTTCAGAAGTATTGTGTTTGTGGCCAATGGCGAGGTGCAGCTTGGCTAGGAAAGAAGCTGAATTGTGGGTCGGAAAAGAGTTTCCAAGCAAAACCGTCACGCAGAACGCCTTGGTCAAGAGGATGCTCCACCTCTTGAAAGGAAAACATAAAATAGGTTTAAAGTATTATAAGCTCGAAACCCCAAAAAAATGCTAAACTTTACGTCCGAAGTAAATCTAGTTTTTTTGATGCCAATCTAAAAATTGGTCTTAAAATAGTTTGTGCTTCTGTTTTGCTTTAACATGACACATCCAATCTCAAGACTTAAAGTGAGTCAGCCTTCGGCTTCAACCTCCTATCCCGATGGCGGAGTGCTTCTCGGGACAATTTAGAAAACTAAACTCGAGCGGCTTTAAAGAGAAACCAGGCTATTTGACTATTGACCACACACTTGAGTCACGAAAGGAGTCACAGAAAAAGACTTTTTTTTAGGTTTGGCAGAAAAAGACTTTGCAACGACCTAGAAGAAAACACTTATTATGAAATGGCTCATAAAAATTTAGGAGCCCCCCATTAACATGGTAAAAGGAAGTGATTTTTATAAACAACGATTTTAACAAGCTAAGTTTTCAACAAACAACTTTTTTGTTTAACACATATATAATGCTTGGTTGAACCGCACAGAAATTAAAAACTGAAAAAAGTTGAGCATGAAAGCGACTTAGCTGGTTAATGTGCTCGGTGTTGATGACATGGGCCAAGCTTGCAGCGAGTCGAGGTCCCAGCCCGCAAGCCGGTCTCGAGGTAGCCGAGCGAAGAGCTCGACTTGATGAAGTAATAAGACAACATTGTCAATATATTGAGGCGAAGCCCCTGGTCCAGCCAAGGTGTAGGAGTTGGTCGGCTGGTGACGCCAAAGTCCACAGAGTAGGTTGATGAAGATATGGTGAAGCCCCCGGTCCAACCGAGGTGATGGAGCAGGTTGGCAATGTGACATTGCAGCCTCCATGCCAGCCGAGGTGTCGAAGTAGGTCGGTGTGGTGGACATCGGCTTGAAAAAGCAACAGCGCGGACATGCCGACGCAGGTCGTAACTTGTGACGAGGTCAATGCCAGCTTGATGAAGTGACCGTGCGGCGATGCCGACGCACCCGACCCATGCAATCAGTGGGGCAACGATGTTGGTGATGATTTAGCCTTCGCAATGCCAAACTCTGGGTCAGCTCGCCGCGGTAATGATCCGATGAGGTTGATCTCGGCTGGATGAAGCAATGAACTGTCTACTGCAAGTCCGCTGCCGTGGAGCAACGTTGTCGGGCTAGTTTGACACCGCTGTGACGGTAAAGATCACCTTGGAAAAGGCTCAAAATTCATGGGCACATGTTTGAGAACAACACACAATATCCTAAAAAATTCCTCTGAAAAGTATGTCCAATATCTCGTTCATGAAGAAAGATGAACTCGGGTCAGATTCTTTTTCGCGCAGAAAATATATCCGAAAATTGATGCACTCATCGGGCATTTTCCGAAGTTTGAACGGTCGGATCGAGCTGACATTTTGAGGTCTGATAGACATGGAAATTCCTCAGCCGATGAACGGTGGGATTTTTCAACGGATGTCCGAGCTGGATGTTGGACCCCTCACCCTAAACTCATCCAGATTTCCGTCAAGATTCGACGGGGCTCCGGTAGATCGGAGTTTGCCGGAGATTCCTCCATCGGAACACGATGAAATTTTACAAGGTTGTTCTAGAATCAATTCCATGCAACTGAACCGAAAAAATCATCAAAGTGATGCTCAAGGAGGTGGGGATGGCGAACACAATTCCATTGTCTTGAAAAACCGTTGTCAATCTGTAGATGAGCCATGAATCCTTTTCGAGCATACAACAGACTCACAATGAAAGCACGAGTGTCGGTGTAAAACCTGGCAAACCTCGGAGTAGGGGTCTCGAGTTGTGGATCTTGGGTCGATGGGTAATAGGAAACGAGGAGCACGATGTTTACCCAGGTTCGGGCCCTCTCGAGGGAGGTAAAATCCTACGTCATGATATTGCTTATATTGATGTGGGTCTATCAAAGTACGGAGTCGATCCACCTCGATATTGTAAGTTGTGTTCTAATGACCTAGAATATGAAATGTCATAATGATCTATTGACTAGCCTGGTCACGACTTATATAATATACCAGAGGCCTAGGATTAAAAGAGTCCTAGTCAGATACGTCGGTGGAGAGGAGTCCTTGTCTTAATCATCAATTCTTGTGGAATCTTCCTCGTATATGTCATGGGTTGCCCGAAGTGGCCCAATAGTGAACCTCCATGGGGGTCCTCGGCCCAATCAACCTTGTCGGGAGACGACGTGGTGAGTACCCCCTAGTCCAGGACACCGTCACTAAGCTTGCAGGAGATTGTCGCCACTTCTACATCAAGATGTGGTGGTATTTGAATAAGTTGTAATGAGGTTGTACTTAAGCTCGAGGTGCTTCAAGACACTCGTGTTGGTTTGTTCCAAAACTTTTCTTTTATTTTCCTTTTTATTATTTCTTTGCTTTCGCAACTTTTTGTTTGCAAGTTAGTTTTCCAAAACCCCAAAATAAAGAATAGCATAAGCGTATCTTGCCCTTTGGAGTTCATTTGCATTTTATTTTCATAGGGATAGATCAACACCAGACAATGAGGAATGCAAGATTAAGGAAGACAAGTGTGTAAATTCACAACCATGAAGGTATATCCTACGACCTTCATCTTTTCCACTTGAAATGCTTAGAGTAGACGATGTAGTAGTATGTGTGATATGTGCAGATGGGAGTAATCCTTGATAGTTAAGACAAAGGTTTTATTCTAGTAGTTGAAATAATTTTGTAGCCTTTGTATTGTTTACTTTAGACAACCAAGACTTGTCATGGGACTGTTTTTGAATGAAATGGTATTAATCGAGGATAACTATGCACAAGAGAAAGTCTTTCATGATTTGGGAGTTGAGAAAACTTTAGTAGGAATGATGTTTGAAATACTTAACCCCATGTTGTTAATTTCAATAGACTTTATAGCACTTGTGGATTAAATTGTCTATAGGAAAACTTAGTTGAAGGGTGAACGAGATTATGCCAAAAATTTGTGTTGTATCTCTTGCATGGTGCTTCAGGTCCTTGCTGGTGCCATGGCCCTGCTACTATGTAACGCCCCAGGCACACCCGCTAGTGATCGTTACTCCTGGCGGGATGTGTCCGGGGCATTACAAGTTGGTAATCAGAGCCTTCCCCAACCTAGGAGCCCCTGCTTGATCGAACCACTGCCGATGTTGAGTCTAGAAAAAAAAATTGGTTTGAGTCTTAGCTATATATATCAGAGAGTAGGAATTCTTTTACTCCTTATCCCCTTCGTCGCTCTGGTGAGGACTCCTGGCGTAGAAGTTTTGACTTCACTCTCCTCTTTTTCACTCAAATAGTCTATTAGGATCACGCAGGTATTGTTGGGATCGGTCAGATATCATTGTGACGAGAATTCTGTGTGACGCCCCCGATTTGTCCGTACACTAATCATGCACGCAAATGTGTACGGCCAAGATCAGGGACTCACTGGTAGATATCACAACACAACTCTAAAAGTAAAATAAGTCATACAAGCTTCATATTACAAGCCAGGGGCCTCGAGGGCTCGAATACAAGTGCTCGATCATAGACAAGTCAGCGGAAGCAACAAATATCTGAGTACAGACATAAAGTTAAACAAGGTTGCCTTAAGAAGGCTAGCACAAAAGTAGCAACGATCGAAAAGGCAAGGCCTCCTGCCTGGGACCTCCTAACTACTCCTCGAAGCCGAACTTCACGTAGAAACATCCTCAGGATCTTCTGGGTCCGGGGCTCCACCATCTGGATGCGTCATCCGAGAAGAAGGGACAAAAGGGGAAAGGGGGAGAAAAGCAACCGTGAGTACTCATCCAAAGTACTCGCAAGCAAGGAGCTACACTACATATGCAATGATATCTGAGTAAAGGGGGTAATATTTGTGGACTGAACTGCAGAATGCCAGAATAAGAGGGGGATAGCTAATCCAATCAAAGACTACGCTTCTGGCAGCCTCCATCTTGCAGTAGTAGAAGAGAGTAGCTGGAAAGTAACAAGTATCCTCGCTTCTCGCAGCCTCCGTCTTGCAGCAGTAGAAGGGAGTAGATGGTAAGTTCACCAAGTAACATCGTATAGCATAATCCTACCCGACGATCCTCCCGCACATCACCCTGTGAGAGAGCAACCACCGAGTTATATCTGGCACTTGTAAGGGTGTGTTTTATTAAGTATCCGATTCTAGTTGTCATGAGGTCGGAATACAACTCCGGGTCGTCCTTTTACCGAGGGACACGGCTATTCGAATAGATTAACTTCCCTGCAGGGGTGCACCACATAACCCAGCACGCTTGATCCCATTTGGCCGGACACACTTTCCAGGGTCATGCCCGGCCTCGAAAGATCAACACGTCGCAGCCCTACCTAAGCATAGCAGAGAGGTCAGCACGTCGGTCTAAGTCCTAAGCACACAGGGGTCTGGGCCCATCGCCCAATGCACACCTACACGTTGCGAGGGCGGCCGGTGAGCAGACCTAGCAACCTCCATTACTAAGGAAGTTACGTTACGCGGTCCAACCCGGCGCGCGCCGCTATACCGCTGACGTCAAAAAGGCTTCGGCTGATACCACGACGTCGAGTACCCATAACTATTCCCACGTAGCTGGTTAGTGCGTATAGGCCAACGGCCAGACTCAGATCAAATATCCAAACTCGTTAAGCATGTTATTATGAAATAACCGCGGACAGCGACCAGGGCCAAGCCACCTCTCCACTGGGTGTCTCAACCTGCCCTGTCGCTCCGCCGCAAAGATCCACTCGGGGGCCGTCGGGAACTCAGGCCCACCACTACCTGGATGGAGCCACCTGTCCTTTCAGCCCCCATATCGGAATCACTTGCGGGTACTCAAAGAGCCGACCCGACTTTAGTCACATCATGTATCATGTAAAGTGTATGTAGTATATACCCGTGATCACACCCAAGTGATCACGGCCCGATAGAATAGCAGGGCAGACGGACAAGGGTGTAGGGCCACTGATGGAGTACTAGCATCCTATACTAAGCATTAGGATGGCAGGTAAAGTATCAACAGTTGTAGCAACAATGACAGGCTATGCATCAGAGTAGGAGTTATCGAATCAACAACAGTAGTAAACTAATGCAAGAGTAAGAGGGAGGAGAATAGGCGATATCTGGTGATCAAGGAGGGGGCTTGCCTGGAAGCCCTGTAGACGAAAGGAATCTTCGGAAGCGTAGCCGTAGTTGAACACCGAAGCATCAATGGTCTCCGGACTAGCGCGGAATCGGAGTCTACCGAAAGGAAGCAACGAAGCGGAAACAGATAAATAACAGAGCAAACAATAGCATCACAAAACGTAACATGGCAAAACGCAGTGCTACGTGTGACCTAACGCGGTACTGAGTGATACTAGAAAGGATGGAAAACATCCGGGAAGGTATTTCCAGTGTTAGGCATTTTCGGGCAGATGAAACGGAGGGGGAATGTTGCATGTTCGGTATGATAGAGGTGTGTGGCGGACGAACGGACCGCGTATTCGGATTCGTCTCGTCGTTCTGAGCAACTTTCATGTACAAAGTATTTTCATCCGAGTTATGGTTTAAAAGATATGATTTTCTAATGTTTTTATTAATTTCTGGAAATTAATAATAATTAAATTAATTCGAAAAAGGGTTTATGACATCAGCACGACATCATGCTGATGTCAGCATGGTTGACTGGTCAACCTGACCAGTGGGTCCCACTGGTCAGTGACACAGTATAATTAGTTCTATTTTTAATTAACTAAACCTGATTAGTTTAACTAATTTAAAGTTAATTAGATTAATCACAATTAATTAATTTAATCTTAACATTATTCAATTTAGTTAATTGTCCATTAGGTTAATTAAAGACAGGATTAATTAGATTAATTATCTAGTTAACTAATTAATTAATTAATATTATTAATTATTTATATTTATAAATATATTTTTTCGTTCGGGGGCCTGGGGCCCCCTTGTCAATGGGCCAAAGGCCCTTAGCGGGTTACGGGCGAACGGGGGCCGGTTGCGGTCGCCCGACCAGGCACCCGCCCAGTCCAACCGCGGCTGGGAGCTACCCCGAGCGGCGCGGCGGACGGTGGACGACGCGGGCAGGGGAGAGGCGCACAGGAGGCGAGCGGTGGTGGCGGCCGCTCGGCTTGACACCGGTGGCCGTGAATCGGGGGCCGGCCGCAGCGGGCAGCGCCGGCGAACGGCGGCGCCTGTTGTAGCGGCGGGCGGAGGTGGTACGCAGGAGGCGAGTGGGAGCGGCCTGCGGGGCGCCGGCGGGCACGGGGTTCGCGGCGGCAGTTGTGGCGAGGCCGCGGCGGTGAGTGGGCGACAAGCACGATGGCGCGTCCATGGGCGTGAGGGCAGGGGCCCGCGAGCATGGCCCCAGGCGTGGTGGCCGTGGCGAGGAGAAAGGAGAGGAGGGGAGTGACACTCATGTTCGTTGACGGGAAGCGGGGGCGTCGAGGCGTGAGGGAGTCCATCGTGAGGGGGCGTGAGGAGGCAAGGATGAAGGCGAGGTGCAGCGGCGACGGCACGGCGACGGCGTCGGGAGTGCCAGGGGCACGGCCCAGTTCCGGTCGGGGAGGTGGAGGAGATGCGGAAGTAGCAGTCGAGGACGGGGAGGCCGAGGTGGAGGGCTATGGTGGCGGCTCCGGCGATGTGGCCTCGAGCGGCGGCATCGGCGTTGATCCCCCCG
>LR738709.1:572397926-572415081 GCA_902687465.1 Secale cereale
GGGGGAGGTGGATGCGAGGAGGAGAGGGGAAAAGTGGAGCAGGGAGGCGAGGGGGCGAGGGGAGGGCGGCCTTATCCCCTCCCCGTCGGCGTCGGCGAGACGGTCGGGGGCGACCCGCCCCTGTAGCGACCTGGTCGCGTGAACAGGGGAGAGGGAAGGGACCGGGGATAGTGGGCTGGGCCTGCACTGTTGCCAGCAAGGCCAAGTGCACAGAGCACTTTATTCTTTTCTCTTTAGTTATTATTCATCTCTGTTTTATTAAATTGTAGTTTTTATAAAATACAAGTTGTATCTAAAATAGCATTAATAAACATGCCATTGCCGCAATTAACTTTCGGGCAACTAAATAAATAGTTTATTATTTTATAAATACAAAAGGCATTCATTTAATTGTTTTGCCTACTGTTTAATTATTTAAGTGCATTTAGACCTTTTATAAGATTGTGGTTTCTCCACCATAATTACTTATAATTTAGTTGACCCTTTTAGAACATTTTAGTTTTTATTTTTGAAAACTTTTAATGTTTGTCTTTATTTTAAATTTGAATTTTGAACTTGGTTTCGAACTGACACGAGTTTATCCACTGTAATCGAGGTGACGTGGCATCATTACCGAAGTTTTACTGTAGCTTGATTACCCGGGCATCACATTCTGTCTTGGTGCCTCCCGACTGTTTGGATTGGACCCGAGGAGTTGTGGTCCGAGGTCTTGTCATCACAATGTGTATCGTTTCAGTTCCGGAATACCAGAGGTCGCCGACATCGAAAACTCTTCTATGCATATTGGTGGTGAGATAACCCCGACGTCACCCAGTATTGGGGAAATAGTTCGGGAGTATTGCCACAGCTAGTATAGCGGATGCTTTTCGAAGGTTTGAGGTACACGATTTCCGAGGTTTTCCTGGTTATGTGTTGACGGATGGATACAGTTGGATTGTAGGGCTTGTTAGTTGGGTGGGATATTTTGCATCCCTTGTATCCCCAACACCAGATTGCATAACCAGAAAGCTTCGGGAGTTATTAGGTGGGAATTCAAGTAGCTCTAGGATTTCTTCCCACAAATACATGATATGAGGTTGGGATCCAACGTCTAGTGGTTCACTTGTCATGGTCAATTTTACATTGGTCTCATTTTGTCTTAACGAATCCTTGGCTATGCCGATTCGGGGACGTTTCCTTGTCATTTGTGATGTCCGCTGTAACGTCATGCCCGAGGGGCCTCATCACGAAAACTTTGGATGGAATCTCTACCATGTATTTGTTTCAGCTGTTACCTAGTTGGTTTATTCATCGTTCTCCTTCAAAAGTGGCTTCTCAACAAGTTGATGTATCATTAAGCTTATGGAATTCGTTTGTTCATTTCTCCATTCGAATGATACTTCTGAAGACTTTATGTTGCAACATGTCCAGCCTTTGATTCAGTTTATCTATCTTTCAATTGAGATTCTAACACTTGTCATCATCTCGAGGATGGCACCTGATATCCATAGCAATCCAAACCCGGGAGGCAAGGAAGAACGCCCACTCTCCCCACCTTCACCTCCGGATGCATGGCAAGCTATGATGGCAGCTACCACCGCCAATACTCATACGCTACTTTAGATGATGCAAGTTTTTCAAGCCAATTAGAACAACTAGAACAATCAAGGAAATCCGGGCCAAGCTAACCTCAACAATCAGCCCAACTTCGCTACTCTGAATCAGTTCCTTGCAAATCAGCCCAAGACCTTCAACTTTTGTGTTGATCCGCTCGATGCCGAGGATTGGCTTACGGACATCAACAAGCATTTCGAGTGCAGTAATGTTAAGCATGGGGACTATGTCAAGTTTGCATCTTTTCAGCTGAAAGACCAAGCAGTAGATTGGTGGCAGTAGTACAAATACTCCAGAGCGGCTCGAGTGATCTCTTGGACTGACTTCTGTCGTGACTTTCGTTCGCATCATATCCCAACAAGTGTCATTGAGGGCATGCAAGAGCAATTCCGCAATATGAAGCAAGGCAGTATGTGTGTGTACCCGTATAATGTCAAGTTTCAGAATCTTGCCCGTTATGCCAAACAGGACATTCCCGATGCCAAGAGCAAAATCTATCAATTCAGAGGTGGTCTCAAGGAGGAACTCCAACTTTCTCTCACTCTCTTCCAGCCAGTCGAGTTTGATCAATTCTACAACATGGCTCTCAAGCAAGAAGCTGCCCAGCTCAAGTGTGAGGCTTTAAAGAAAAGGATCAGAGATGCAGTCCACTCTTCTTCCTCCCCACAAGTTGTTGCTAAGCAACAGAAGTTCTGGCTTCCGCCACCTCCGTCGTTTCGTCCTCCGTTTCAGAGCAAGCAGTCAGGTGGTCGTGGATCTTCCCATCCATCCAACCCAAGCAACCAAAACAAGTATAAGTCTCAGGCTCCTAGGACATGCGGTCCTCCTCATCATCGCCAGCTCTCTAAGGTTACTTGCAACAAGTGTGGTCAGAAAGGTCACTATGCTAACAAGTGCACCCAAAGGCGCCTTCCGCCTCCTCCTGTCAGGCCTCCAAGCAATGCATTGGCCAGACACAATCCCAAGTCTGCAAGAGTGAACCTGATGAACGCAGCTCAAGCAGAGGATTCTTCGCAAGTGATAATGGGTAATCTTCCGGTTAACTCAACTCCTGCAAAAGTTTTATTTGATTTTGGTGCATCGCTTTCTTTCATTTCAAGACCATTTATTGCTAAGCATGATTTGGTTGCGGAGAAGATACCTGGGCCATTAAAGATTATTTCTCTAGGTCTGCAAATGGCATCCAATGTGTTGGTTCCGGATGTCTCCATCAAGATGGGCGATTATTCATTTCTAGCTTCCCTAGTTGTTCTCAGCAATTCGGACATTGATCTCATTCTTGGAATGGATTGGCTCTTTAAGCACGATGCTCTTCTCGATTGTGCCAACAAAGTGGTGAAATTAACTCATCCTTCCGAAAATGTGATTATCTTTGCGGCTCGAGATAACACCATCCGGCTTTTCTCTCTCAAACGCATATCATTCAACTTTCCCTTGAAATGGTGTGTATGTGGTAAATAAAAGGAACTGGTCAAAAAAAGAGTTGTCAAGGGATATATATTAGAGGTCCATGGTTCCTAAACATTGAGCCATAGCGAAAACCTATACATAATCACTTCGGTGGCATAATCCCTTCACGTGACGATTAAAATTCCAGCACACAATTGTTGTAATAAAGTTCTTAAGAGCCTTGAGGAGTAAATGATAGTGGGAGTGCTCAAGAGCATTAGAGCATCATATTTTACTATATACTTTCACTCTCTAACCTATGTTTTATTGGCTATATCCAAAGAAAAACTCTTATGTGGATTCCTGGCAAGCAAGTGTTGTCTAGAGTAAATAGAATAGAGTGTTGCAAAGTTGTTTTATCTAGTGGATCAAGGACTTTGTGTTGATTATCTTTGTTTCACTAACACTTGCACCATAACCATGCCACCGCTACAACTATTCTAAGTTTTCAGGCCAAGAAGAGGAGGGCTATCTAGGCGTACCAATCATAAGTGAACCAAAACCGTCTCGTTGTTTTGGTTTAAACATCTGAGTTCCTTATGATTCAGATTTCTCTTTATGTTGATCGAGGATGATCAAGTTTAATCTTGGTTAGTTGATGAGGAATATTTTTACACTCATTTCACCCTTTTTAGATATTGTAATTACAAAGAGATATTCGCTCTGATATTGGTACTAATGGCTAATGAATGCAAAGGATTCCACAAATCCTCTCTTTGATGTGTTTCAACAAGAAATGGGCTAAAAATGCAAGAAATCACATGTGGAAATGGAATGGAAGAAGAATGGAGGAGGAAGAAATCACCGGGAGACGTTTGCGTGGAAACAGAACAAAAGACAGCGTTCCATACTGGCGCGAGCGCCTGTATGAGCGCCCGTATGGCATGGATTCCGAGGCAGATCGTCCAATCCAAGAACTTTCATTAAAGGGACCCCGTCGAAATGTGAACAAAGAGACGATCACGGAGCACAGAAGGAGAACCTCTTCATCAACGTCATCCACAAACACTAGCCGCCGCCATCTCCATAGCCATCTCCACCACCACCACAGTGCTCATCCATCCCAATCATACTTGTAATCATGCAACGCACAAGGCATCCATTGTAAAACATATTGCAATATATCAATCTTAAGATGTGTTCTTCAATGTTTTCTTCTCGCGATCTGATCTCCATGCGTGAGTAGTTCAGTAAGGTATGAGTTGAGGAATAAGCCTTGCAACCCAAGGTATTTGTTGAGGGGATTAATGGAAGACGTTTATATAAAGTCCCGTATGTGTGAAATAAAATTGTTACGTGAAGATGTCTCTTGTTTTGTCCGCTTGTCCCCGAAGATGGGTAATATGTTCATGTGGCTCCAACTTTTTTCTAGAGGGCCTAGCTGGCGAGCGATCCCAGTCCGCGGGAGAGAACAAGACAGCAAGCGAGCGTACCTTTGTTCGCTTCTTTTCCACCAAGCATAGGGAAAAACCCTTCGGGGTGGATCGGGAAAAGTGACCTCTGGCTTAGCCCACGACAAGCTAGGCAAGTGAACTCGCTTTAAACCAACTAAATGCTGCAGTACGGGAATCAACTTTTCATTTAGACAATGTTAGAAATGCTCAACCCCATTGTTTTAATTTTAATAGACTTGATAGCACTTGTGGATTAAATTTTCTAGAGGAACTTAGTTCAAGGGTGAACGAGATTATGCCAAAAATATGTGTTGGATCTCTTACATGGTGCTTTAGCTTCTCGCTGGTGCTATAGCTCTGCTACTATATGCATGTGTACGTGTGTAACTGTGACTTCGTCACCTTTCTTAATGTTATGCTAAGAACTCTTCTGGCAAATGAATGACCCATCGGAGTTTCGGCTCTGATTTCGGCTATGTGTTTGTTACCATACGTAGTGGCAACACTACAATCGAATATTATTCAGCTTTCTCTTGAATGCATGTGTATGTGGTAAATACCGGGAACTGGTCATAAAAGCTCGAAACAGACGTTTATCGATCTATAGTTCCCAAAGTTAAGCCACAACGAAACTCTATGCATGATCACTTATTTGGCATAATCCCTTCACGGGACAACCAAAGTTCCAACAAACAATGATTGAAACCAAGTGTGTAAGAGCCTTGAGAATGCAACATTTATGGGTATGTTTATGAGCACTCTAGTATCATGTTTATCTTTACATACGTTTCACTCCTTAATTTATGTTTTAATGTCTCTATCAGACAAAAACTCGTCTGTGCATTCCCGACAAGCAAGTGTTACATAGAGGAAATATAATTGAGTGTTGCAAAGTTGCTTTATCTAGTAGATCAGAAATTTTGAGTTGATTATCTTTACTTCACTAACACTTGCATAATATCCATGCCACCGCTACAGCTATGCTAAATTCTCAGGTCAAGAAGCAGAGGGCTATCTAGGCGTACCGATCGTAAGTGAACCAAAACCTCTCGTTATTTTGATTTAAACAACTGAGTTCCTTATGATTCAGATTTCTCTCTATGTTGCTCGAGGACGATCAAGTTTAAGCTTGGGGGGTTTGATGAGTGATACTTTTACACTCATCTACCCTTTGTTCAAACTGAGATATTTTAATTAAATCAAGATATTCGCTCTGATATTGCCACTAATGACTAATAAATGCATAGGATTCCACAAATCCTCTCTTTATTGTGTTTCCATGGGAAATGGGCTAAATATGGATGAAATCAAGTGAAAACATGGAAATGAGTGAAGGATGAGATAGAAGAAATCAGGAGGAGGCGCACCATAAGCCACCGAGCAAAAGACGGCATTTCATGCGACCGTGACTGCTCGCATGAGAGGTCGTATGTCATGGAAACCGAGGCATCTCGTCCACCTGAACAACTTCTATAAAGGGGTCGAGGCCGAAATGTCAACAGAACATTCGTGAGTGAAGCCCTAATAGAGTCATCCTCATCCATATCCACCAACCATAGCCACTACCATATCCATCTCCATAGCCTCCAACACCACCATAGTTCTTCCACTAGATCATACTTGTAATCGTGCATCGCACACGTCATTCATTGTAAGACATATTACCAATCAATCAATCTCCATGATGTGTTCTTCGTGTGATTTGATCTCCATGTGTGAGTAGTTCGGTAAGGCATGGGTTGAGGCAAGAGCCTTGCAGCCCTCTGTACTTGTTGTAGGGATCAATGGAAGTGCTTTGAATTAACATCCCGTATCTGTGAAATAAAATTGTTATGTAGATGTCTCTGTCATATCTGCGTTCTTCATCCCCGAGAGTACACATGATCATGGAGGGTGAGCCACAGAGTGGCTAAGGGCGGGGAGACCATGAAGTGCTATTCTGAACACCGGTGATAAAAGGGTTTAGTACGGTAACACGGATCTTATCTCTAGGGATTCAAGAGGTGTAGGCATTAAACGCCCAAAGCTCGTGTCTGGTTATTGCAATCCTAATTATAGAGGCAACCCCGCGAGACGGATAGAGCCTTCAGTTGGACAACTGACTCTTGATGCAGGACGTGTGTCGGTCAAGACGTAATTTGGACACACAGCCCACTTCGATTCGTAACAAGCACATCTCGATGGGTGACTTCCAGAGCACAAATTGAGATCATATTTGGTCCCAACACGAATACATGGTTGTAAGCATTAAGACTTCATACACGTACCTATTTTTATTATAAGTGTTCAACTCAAGGTTGTTTGATTTTGATCCGGTCAACAGCTAAAATTGTTTCTTTAACAAAAGCTTGCTAGAGACCCTAGCTTAACGGAGGCCTTCCTCCCCTGGGTTCAATAACTTAAGGTCACCTCTGGGGAAATAGGAGAGAATCCTTTCTGCTCCATTTTTGAATCTCTAATTAAAGGAAGTAATCACGTGTGGGGAGGAACCGACCTTTTACGCGGGCTACTGCTTTCGCCTACGATTCCGACATCCTCACCCGTTGGCTTGGTGATGGTGCATTACACCGGGGGTGGCTCACCGAGGAGAACCCGGGAGAGCGCCTGCTTGAGGGCCAACGAGGCCCATCGGCAAAGGGGGGCCCGAAGAAGAAGATAAACACAGTGCGGCCAACTTGATCTGCAAGTTGGTGTGATGGCAACCCTAGATTTGTTTCATCCCTCTGTAAAACCCTAGCATCCTCGAGTATATAAGGGGAGGCTAGGGAACTCTCGATCCCATCTACTCCCGTAAAAACAACTCTTGGTAGTCTTCTTAAACACACCACTGTAAACCCCTTGCACAAGGTGTCCCTTCATCATTAATAACAACACAAACAAGATGTAGGGTATTACTCTCCAGAGGCACGAACCTGGGTAAAACCGACGTGTGACCTCCGCTATGAGACTTCTAGCTACGCCAGGACCCATGTCGAAGGATCTGATGGTTTTCTGCTCCATCACTCGGCGCAGGCACGAGCACTTAGCACTACCCCGGTGGAGCTGAGGCCACAGGGGGACACGCCCGGGGACGGATCTGCAGCGACGCAGAGCGCGACGCAGAGCACGACGCGCCAACACGGTCGACCACATTGCGTCGTCAGGCCATCGTGCACGGCTCGGAGCTCGTGCTCCCACACATGTCCACCCGTGAACGCCAGATGGCAACGCGAAGTGCGAGGTCCTTGTCGTTCTGCGCCTGTTGCCGGAGCCCTCCTCCTTCAAGATCCCGACTAGTCGATGGGATTGGACTCGTTGTTGAAGGCATTGCCGGAGCCAGCCATGGTGGAGGAGGCGGACAGTGAAAGCGGAGCCGAGCGGTCGAGGGTGTAAACTTTGACCAGAGTTTCGTCTGGTGATGAGGTATTTGTGGGGTCAAGATAGACCAATATGGTCCGTATTCGACATTGCCGACGTGTCCAGATCTTTTCATGTCCGCCTTAAATATGAGCTAGAGATGCCGGGCAGGCTGGATTTACATGGCCAGTTTGCCTGATCTGATTTAGCTCCGGTTGTAGATGCTCTCACGGCCTCACCCCGAGTTGGAGGGCGGGAGAAAGGGGGTAGTGCAAGGGCTGGAGATACGGTGCACAGCGATTCGGTCGACTGAAACATATTCTGTTTTCAGTCAGTCTAATGATTAGGCGGTCCCTACAGGTTACAGGTCCGTGAGGATAAACTGACTGGTCCAAACAAAAGGCCGGCACAAAGATACAGTAGGTCACGTGCCACCGACGTCCCTCTGAGCAAGCGGCCGGCACAGAGGATACAGAAGGTCACGTGCCACGGGACAACCGCATGCCACTTCAGCTTTTCGTCAGAAGAACACCCCAAGCCACTGACGACTCCGCAGCTCGCACACGTCTCATTCCGCAAGCCTTTCGTTTCCTTCATCTTCTTTGCAAGAGAGACGAGACCATCCAGCACGCCTTACGTGTCTGTGCCGCAGCCTCGTGTTGAGCTGACCTCGTCATGGACTCATGGCGCTCACGATGGAACGAATTACCTCATCTCCAGCCAGGAATGTGGACATCCTACGGTCGCCCTCACACGCCGGTTCATTTTTTTAGAACGTCGTGCGCTCAGCTCGTCTGGCGGGGAATGTTTTGGGCAGCGGTCTTCGCGGTTTTATTACGCCGAAAATGGGTCTCTTTCGGCGACCGAGTTGAGCGAGAGCTACACATCGGTTCAACCGGGTCGACGTCAGGGGCAGATCGCGGGCGTGTACGTGAAGATGGTGAAGACATCATGTGTTCATAGTTGCTGCATTGCAGACTTCCGAATCTCTCGACGTCTTGGCAACGTAACCAGTTTGCGTGGAGTCGTGGACCCTCTTCTTCTTCCGAGGCCCGTGGAGAAGTACGGACGGCTAGCGCTAGTGCTTCTCGCTCGGAGAGAAGGGAATCTAGTCCACGACGCATGAAAACCATGCTTGCCGAACACAACTAGGGTCTAGGGATAACAGTAATTGCAAGTGAGACTGCTACGGACTCCACCCACCCATCTTGATTGTCGTGAAACCAGCGACCGGCAATACCACTGCCGCAGCACGGCGGTGTAAGAGCATCTACTGCCGAACCTTACAAATTCAATTCCTCAAATACCCGCCGACACGTCTGCGGACACGACCGGTCACTCGTTAAATTCGCGCCTTCACATCCGCGTATTTTATATCAGGCATCCTATATTCATATAAATTCATGCAACATAATACGTAGATCACGAAAAGATCAAAATCGACAGAGAACAAGCATAATTAACATAAACATGATCAAAAGATCACCAAACGGGCATGGTTCACACCGTTCAACGATCCGGCACATTGTAACTACATACTAGTATGAGATTATCACTAGTAGATAAAGGGTCTTTAGCCCCGGTTCATTTGGGCCTTTTAGCCCCGGTTCCAGAACCGGGACAAGAGGGTCGGTACTAATGCTCTGACCCTTTAGTCCCGGTTCAATCCAGAACCGGGCCAGAAGGGTGTCCACGTGGCCTGTGCACCGAGTCCAGGCAGGAGGGGCTTTAGTCTCGGTTGGTGGTACCAACCGGGACCAAAAGGCTTCCACGCGTCAGCATTTCTGTGGCTGTGGTTTTTGTTTTTTTTTTGAAAGGGGAGGGGGGGTTTTAGGTTTTGGGGGGTTAATTTAGGTGTTTCATATATTGTGTTAGCTAGCTAATTAATAGAGAGAAGTGTTCTCTCTTATGTCCGTGCTTGGTCGACACTACATACTACACATACGTATATAGAGAGGACTAGAGTCACGCTAGCTAGCTAGCTAGCTGCTAGCTACTAAGCAAACGAAGGAAACAGAAGATCGTATAATCAACATATATATATATGCATACAGAGAGAAGTAATATCGACCACCTCTCCTTCTCCGAGAGATTGGTCGAACAACAAGTTCTCGTATATCTATCCGACACTATCGGGCACATATATACAATAATTATCTCTTACAAAAATAATCTCCTAACACATGGATGCATGGTCCACATAGTATTCTCCGTCTTCAGCGATCACGTGTTCAAGGAAGAATGCCGCCAATTCCTCTTGAATTGCTCGCAGTCGATCTGGTGTTAGGAGTTCATCCCGCATCCGAAACATCTAATTTGAAGTAGGGGGTCAATACATGAAATGATGCTATAAATTTGTGAATATTATTGATTGCTTACGCACTTCAAATTGTTCATCAGTGTAGCCCCGCTCACAGGTCGTGTGGCGGATGGACTCGCAAATGTAGTATCCACAATAATCATTCCCGGGTTCCTGCCACAACCACTTTACAAGAAATAGAGGTCAATCAAACTGATAAGCAAGAATGCCAAATTGGTATTGATGAAACTAGCGCTTGAATCAAGATATAGGATATGCGCGCGCGGAACATGCTACTATATAGTACTTACTTTCGGGTATCTAAATTGTAGCTTCTTCGGCAGTCCCGGAGCTTTTTTGGTGAATTTTTTCCAAGCCCTGCCAGACAAAGAAAACAATTAGTTGATATCAGAAATGAAGTTGTTGATATATATGCATGGTGGATAATATTGATCGATTTAACTTACCTGGCTAGCATTTGAGTCATGTCCGCATACTCCTCGGGATCTTTACGTTTAGAGTCGAAGACAGTTACTACTCCCTTCTCAAGCTTAATCTCTAAGAGAATATAGTGGAAGCTGCGCACGAATGCATGAGATCATCAATTACATCACTATAACCTTGACTGATATATAAGGGAAACCAAATATGCACAAGACATTAACACTCACTTGAAGTTGTAAGGAAAGAGTATTATATCTTTGTTTTCATTTACAACCAACGATCGTAGCAAGTTGGTCTCGGTATCGTCGGGACGCAATTTAACCTCGGTTGCATCTATGAGGTATGTGTTAATAAACCCAATATCACCTACTTGTCTTTTCTTCAATTCGACGATCTTCAATCTGCATAATATAGTGAGGATAATTATAAATACATGCAATGAAGATCAGCTATATAGAGAGACTTAATGACAGAAGTAGTACTACTTACAGACAGTAGCAGGTGATCGTTGTTTTATTGAGGGCCAATTGATTGAAAAATTGATAGAACTCCTCAAATGGAACAGGCAACAGGTCAATTCCAACGAGGTCATGCTCAGGTTTAACTCTCAAATACAAGTTATTCCTCCCCCCAGACTCTCTGCAGATTTTCATGTACCAATCATGCAATCTTCGCATATTCGTTGATAGAGATCTTTCATTTTTTACGAGAGGCTTTTTGTACTCGTATCTTTCTATCTGCACGTCCATGAAATCATAGTGTACATCGTCGGACGCGTAATCTGCAAGATTGGTATAACCGGGCACCATCCTCGGATCATTAGCGACCATGTCGCTAGACACCTTGAGCAGGGGGCACGATTGGTTCGCTTGTTCGCCGAGCTGGGCAATTTGTTTCCCAGCTCGCCCTTCTGCTAACCTCTGATCACTTTTTGTACTTCCGGACCGCTTGGCATCTTGAAATGTCTTTTGAATAATGCGGTCATAGTTGCCCTTCGGCTTACTTTTCGCTGGTTGCTTCAGGGCAGCAAGAGTGCGCTTTGCTTTCACCGCATCTATCTTCTCCTCTGGAGGTGGATGTCTCTGTGCTTTCAACCCTTCAAAAAAGTCCTTCACTTCGCCTTCAGCGATCTTCGTGTTTTCCTCGTCGGACCTCTCGTACGGCAACTTCTCTAGAGGCGTGAGAGAAGGACCGAATCTGCATCGCCTCCCGCCTCTGGCTGTACTGGTAGACATCGCCGGACCAGACGAAGCGGCTGTCTTTTTTACTTGCTTAGGCGCCGGAGCAGGAGCAGCCGGAGCGGCGGCAGGTCTCTTCCGCCCTTGCTGATTAGGCGAAGGAGGAGCTGGCTGTCTGCTCGGGCGCGCCGGCGGCGAAGGAGGCGGAGTGCCGCCACGCGCCGGAGAAGGAGCCGGAGTGCCCTGATGGTCACTCGCCGGAGAAGGAGCCGGAGTGCCCTGATGGTCACTCGCCGGAGGAGGAGGCGGTGGAGGAGGCGGAGTGCCCTGACTCGTCGGAGGAGGAGGAGGAGGCGGAGGCGTCCAGTTCAGAATGTTGATTAGGTCCTTCCGCCATAGGCATGGAGTCTTCAGTGAAGAACCCAGCCGAGTCTCCCCTTCACCGGTAGGGTGGTCAAGCTGGAGCTCCTCAAATCCCTCCGTTATTTCGTCGACCATCACCCTAGCATATCCTTCTGGAATCGGCCGGCAGTGAAAAGTGTCGTCTGGTCCAGAAGGATAAACAGAGCCAGCAGCCGCCTTGACCTTCAGATTCATCCACTGTGCCATAAGGTGGCAATTTTGTGCCTGCGTGATAGCATCCACAGGATTCCTGGCAGTAGCCGTCAAGGCAAGCTCTGGCTGAAGCAGCTCGGTGGAAGCCACGCTGCTTCTCCGCTGAGATGGCGGGGTAGCTTTGGGGGAAGCTTCGGCAATTCTTTCACTAGTAGATAAAGGGTCTTTAGCCCCGGTTCATTTGGGCCTTTTAGCCCCGGTTCTGGAACCGGGACAAGAAGGTCGGTACTAATGCTCTGACCCTTTAGTCCCGGTTCAATCCAGAACCGGGGCAAAAGGGTGTCCACGTGGCCTGTGCACCGAGTCCAGGCAGGAGGGGCTTTAGTCCCGGTTGGTGGTACCAACCGGGACCAAAAGGCATCCACGCGTCAGCATTTCTGTGGCTGTGGTTTTTGTTTTTTTTTTTGAAAGGGGAGGGGGGTTTTAGGTTTTGGGGGTTAATTTAGGTGTTTCATATATTGTGTTAGCTAGCTAATTAATAGAGAGAAGTGTTCTCTCTTATGTCCGTGCTTGGTCGACGCTACATACTACACATACGTATATAGAGAGGACTAGAGTCACGCTAGCTAGCTAGCTAGCTGCTAGCTAGCTACTAAGCAAACGAAGGAACAGAAGATCTCGTATAATCAACATATATATATATATATGCATACAGAGAGAAGTAATATCGACCACCTCTCCTTCTCCGAGAGATTGGTCGAACAACAAGTTCTCGTATATCTATCCGACACTACCGGGCACATATATACAATAATTATCTCTTACAAAAATAATCTCCTAACACATGGATGCATGGTCCACATAGTATTCTCCGTCTTCAGCGATCACGTGTTCAAGGAAGAATGCCGCCAATTCCTCTTGAATTGCTCGCAGACGATCTGGTGTTAGGAGTTCATCCCGCATCCGAAACATCTAATTTGAAGTAGGGGGTCAATACATGAAATGATGCTATAAATTTGTGAATATTATTGATTGCTTACGCACTTCAAATTGTTCATCAGTGTAGCCCCGCTCACAGGTCGTGTGGCGGATGGACTCGCAAATGTAGTATCCACAATAATCATTCCCGGGTTCCTGCCACAACCACTTTACAAGAAATAGAGGTCAATCAAACTGATAAGCAAGAATGCCAAATTGGTATTGATGAAACTAGCGCTTGAATCAAGATATAGGAGATGCCCGCGCGGAACATGCTACTATATAGTACTTACTTTCGGGTATCTAAATTGTAGCTTCTTCGGCAGTCCCGGAGCTTTTTTGGTGAATTTTTTCCAAGCCCTGCCAGACAAAGAAAACAATTAGTTGATATCAGAAATGAAGTTGCTGATATATATGCATGGTGGATAATATTGATCGATTTAACTTACCTGGCTAGCATTTGAGTCATGTCCGCATACTCCTCGGGATCTTTACGTTTAGAGTCGAAGACAGTTACTACTCCCTTCTCAAGCTTAATCTCTAAGAGAATATAGTGGAAGCTGCGCACGAATGCATGAGATCATCAATTACATCACTATAACCTTGACTGATATATAAGGGAAACCAAATATGCACAAGACATTAACACTCACTTGAAGTTGTAAGGAAAGAGTATTATATCTTTGTTTTCATTTACCACCAACGATCGTAGCAAGTTGGTCTCGGTATCGTCGGGACGCAATTTAACCTCGGTTGCATCTATGAGGTATGTGTTAATAAACTCAATATCACCTACTTGTCTTTTCTTCAATTCGACGATCTTCAATCTGCATAATATAGTGAGGATAATTATAAATACATGCAATGAAGATCAGCTATATAGAGAAACTTAATGACAGAAGTAGTACTACTTACAGACAGTAGCAGGTGACCGTTGTTTTATCGAGGGCCAATTGATTGAAAAATTGATAGAACTCCTCGAATGGAACAGGCAACAGGTCAATTCCAACGAGGTCATGCTCCGGTTTAACTCTCAAATATAAGTTATTCCTCCCCCCAGACTCTCTGCAGATTTTCAAGTACCAATCATGCAATCTTCGCATATTCGTTGATAGAGATCTTTCATTTTTGACGAGAGGCTTCCCGTACTCGTATCTTTGTATCTGCACTTCCAAGAAATCATAGTGTACATCGTCGGACGCGTAATCTGCAAGATTGGTATAACCGGGCACCATCCTCGGATCATTAGCGACCATGTCGCTAGACACCTTGAGCGGGGGGCACGATTGGTTCGCTTGTTCGCCGAGCTGGGCAATTTGTTTCCCAGCTCGTCCTTCTGCTAACCTCTGATCACTTTTTGTACTTCCCGACCGCTTGGCATCTTGGAATGTCTTTTGAATCATGCGGTCATAGTTGCCCTTCGGCTTACTTTTCGCTGGTTGCTTCAGGGCAGCAAGAGTGCGCTTTGCTTTCACCGCATCTATCTTCTCCTCCGGAGGTGGATGTCTCTGTGCTTTCAACCCTTCAAAAAAGTCCTTCACTTCGCCTTCAGCGATCTTCGTGTTTTCCTCGTCGGACCTCTCGTACAGTAACTTCTCTAGAGGCGTGAGAGAAGGACCGAATCTGCATCGCCTCCCGCCTCTGGCTGTACTGGTAGACGTCGCCGGACCAGACGAAGCGGCTGTCTTTTTTACTTGCTTAGGCGCCGGAGCAGGAGCAGCCGGAGCGGCGGCAGGTCTCTTCCGCCCTTGCTGATTAGGCGGAGAAGGAGGAGCAGGCTGGCTGCTCGGGCGCGCCGGCGGCGAAGGAGGCGGAGTGCCGCCACGCGCCGGCGGCGAAGGAGGCGGAGTGCCGCCACGCGCCGGAGAAGGAGCCGGAGTGCCCTGATGGTCACTCGCCGGAGGAGGAGGCGGTGGAGGAGGCGGAGTGCCCTGACTCGTCGGAGGAGGAGGAGGAGGCGGAGGCGTCCAGTTGAGAATGTTGATTAGGTCCTTCCGCCATAGGCATGGAGTCTTCAGTGAAGAACCCAGCCGAGTCTCCCCTTCACTGGTAGGGTGGTCAAGTTGGAGCTCCTCAAATCCCTCCGTTATTTCGTCGACCATCACCCTAGCATATCCTTCTGGAATCGGCCGGCAGTGAAAAGTGTCGTCGGGTCCAGAAGGATAAACAGAGCCAGCAGCCGCCTTGACCTTCAGATTCATCCACTGTGCCATAAGGTGGCAATTTTGTGCCTGCGTGATAGCATCCACAGGATTCCTGGCAGTAGCCGTCAAGGCAGGCTCTGGCAGCTCGGTGGAAGCCACGCTGCTTCTCCGCTGAGATGGCGGGGTAGCTTCGGGGGAAGCTTCGGCAATTCTTTTCTCCCGATTTGCTTCCCGTTCCTCTATCGCTTGTATTCTGGCCCGCAGCGCCTGGATTTCGGTCAGCTCCATTTTCTTCCTCCTGTCGTGGCATTTGTAGCCTCCTGCGTCCGGAAACCCAGCACGCCACGGAAGGGAGCCTGGCGTGCCTCGTGTCCGTCCAGGGTGCTCAGGATTCCCGAGGGCCATTGTCAGCTCGTCGTTCTCTCTGTCGGGGAAGAACGTCCCTTCATGCGCTACTTTGATATACTGCCGCATCTTCCTGAGTGGTGTTTCCAATTGCTTGTCCGTCCAAATGCACCACCCTGTTACAGGGTCCAAGGTTCCGCCAGCCTCGAAGAACCAAGTCCGGCAACGTTCTGGCCAGTGCATTGTCTCTGGTTCGATCCCTTTCTGAAGCAGATCATTCTCAGCCTTGGCCCACTTAGGCCGGGCTACGAGGTAGCCGCCCGACCCCGTGCGATGGTGATGCTTCTTCTTCGCAGCATTTATCCGGTTTGTCTCCGACATCTTCTGACTCTTTTCCGACTTCTTATGGGCCACAAATGCGGGCCAGTCATCTTTGATCTTCTCATATATGCCCACGAATTCTGGAGTCGTTTTATCTTTGACAAACGTATTCAGTTTTTTCTTCCATGCCCTGAATTAGTCTGCCATCTTCGAAAGTGCAGCAGACTTGATTAACTCCTCTTTAACTGGGTTCGCCGGATCAACCTCTCGCGGTAGGACGAAATTTGACTTCAGCTCAGTCCAAAGATCTTCTTTTTGCATATCAGTGACATAAGTCACCTGAGCGTCGTTTGCAGCCGGCTTTAACCATTGATGGATGCTGATCGGGATCTTGTCCCTAACCAGAACCCCGCACTGATTAACAAATGCGTTCTTTGTCCGGATGGGTGCAATCGGCTCGCCGGAGCGCGAGATTTCTGAGATCTCAAACTTTTCATCCGGCCTCAACTTTTTCTTCGCTCCTCGTCTCTTTACCGAAGATTTGCTCGATCCGGAGGGCTAGAAAAAGGAACAAAGACGAGAGTTAATGAATGAATCAATTAACTAGTCAGCACATGCTTAACTAACATATATACCTCCTGGCCGGACTCGGTTCGGTCATCGGAGCCAGCATCACGGTCTCCTTCTTGCACCGGCATTGGGTCACAGGAGCCGTCCTCACGGTCTACTTCTTCCATGTGCATTGGGTCACCGAATTCATCAATATCATAGCCTAGATCTTCCAGCTGCAGCTCTTGTTCGACCTGCTCATCGGTGTCGTTGAGATACGACAAGACGGCATTTTGTCCGTGTGCGATTATGTCCATCAACATCGCTTCTTGTGCTAGGTCTCGGGTGTTGTCGTCCATTGTTTCTACAAATATTTACAACAGCTCAGTTGTTTTGGAACGGAGTCCCAGATAAGATAATCCGTAACAACAGACAGATTATCCTATCAGGAACTCCGTTCCAAAACATCTTTGCATAACTTCGTACCAACATGCCCCGGTTACTTCTGGCAAATGATGAAGTCATGGAATTCTTCAATACTTTGACACTAGCTAGGCAACCTCTCTCGAA